>JARQOC010000001.1:525723832-525892503 GCA_033576535.1 Allobates femoralis | reverse complement strand
CTGCCATGGCTTTCTCTGAAGATAACATCTGATCACAGGGCTTATAGATACCAGACTTTCAATGAGCATTTAATTAATGCACGTCTCTTTGTTTTAATGTGGGATGCCTTTCAAGCTCTGTACAATTTCCAAGTTGTAAAAAGATGTAATATAGCACCAATGAAAGGTTGCCTTCACACTGCGGTCAGGTCCGATCCAGGGCTGTCAGGGGTGAACCTGACAGCCCCAGACTGGATCAGCACACAGAACTGGTGTGCAGCCTGACACAGGTGATGTTTCAGGACCACGGCTCGCAGGGAGCTAGCCGCGGTCCTGAAATAACAGCGTCGTGCAGTCGCAGGTGTCCAGTTCCCGGATCCTCCATAGCCCCATAGGCTCCCATGTTAAGAGAGCGCTGGATTGCCCCGGAAGGATCTGGGGGAAACTGGGGGGATCCGGGAGGAGAGAGGGGAATCTGATGGAATCTGAGAGACACCAATTTTGGGGAGATTGTTCTCCCCGTACACAAAAACGTTGCAAGCAACGTTTTTGTGTCCGGGAGAAAAATCCCACTTCTCCCGGATTCTTCCGGAGAGATGGAAGCTGGATGGCAGATAGCTGCCATCCGGCTCCATCCGGCCCCAAAGGATACTATGGGGCCAAAATCCGGTCCGTGGCTGTCACCCCTGACAGCCCTGGATCGGACCTGACCGCAGTGTGAAGGCACCCTAAGTCATTTGGGTCCTTCCTTATATTGGCTCTTACTGTGATGCCATATGGCCCCTTTATCATATAGGGACAAGCAGAGGTCTTTTCTATCAAAAATATTTTTACCATATTTAATCAAATGAAATAATATTCAATCTACACTGATCAAAATTAGAGAACAATGTATGACCACTTGATTTTTTCAGACAGAATGTAATCTACATTGATTAACATTTGTAGGTTTTGGTGTAAGAGATACACCATGCCACTAGAACACAGTCTTCGTAAATAACCAAAGTTTATAAACATAAAATCTTTATTCCACACAAAACACGATGATCAAAATTAGAAAACAGAAATGATGGTAGCACAGAAAAAAACTTAAACTAAATGTTGTTAAAGTTACAACAGTCACCAATCAGTAGGAAGTGTACAGGTCTTTGCTTTGTACAGGCCTTTGCTTTGAATGACTTCATCACATCTGTGGCCACAGGTCATCACTAGTATCTCTCTCTGCTCTGGGGGAAATTTGGGCCACTCGTCTTCCTGTCTCTTCCACAGTTCTGTGACTGTTGTCGGTTTCTTGGCCATAACTTTATCATCTAGGATTCTCCAGAGGTTTTCTATTGGGTTTTGATCAGGATTCAGGCTGGCCATTTCATTGTTTTAATGTTGGCTAGGGTCACATTTGCAGTTTAAATTGCAGATCCTGATCCGGTTTTGAGCATGAAGAATGCTCAAAACTGGATTCGCACCCATAGGCAGCAATACAAAAACCGGATCGCCTCAACATCGTTGTGTTTCCCGAATCCGGTTTTCCGATGTGCGGAAAAAATCATGCAGGCAACGTTTTTCGAACAGGTTTCTAATCTGTATCCGGATTTCAATTGGAAACCGCAAATGTGAGTGGAGCCGGGCACGGTAACCGAATCGGGTATCGCTACACACATGAATGGCAGTATTGCCACAGTTTTTTATTATGGCTCCGAATTCACCCGGATGGAAGTGTATTGGCGTCCGGTTTTGTGCTGTCCGGGTGGATCCGGGTGAATCTGATTTCAGTCCGCGGGACCAAAAGGATCATGGATGATTCCTGTAGTCCCTTGCAAAAATCCTGATTTCCCCGGATTCGTCCGGATCCGAGACAATCCGGGACAATCCGATTTCAACCGATTTAATTCCCGGACAACAATAATCATGCAGGGAAGCCATTGTATTACCACAACACCTCCTGCATCCAGCAACTGGATGCCACAATAAGTAGCAATCCGGTTTCTGCATGCGGAATTAGGGACACACTTGGAGGGCAAAATTAGTCTGAAGGGACATGAGATTACTGCATCCGGATCTGGATGCGGTAACCGCATTTTGCCTTCTAAATGTGACCCTAGCAGTTGCCTGTTTCAAGGAACTGCATTACCTATTTTCCTGTGTGAAGGGGCATTGTCCTGCCAAAAAATTACTGGCTGATTGAGTGCTGAATACAAATAAGGAACAACATGTTGTTAAAGAAGTTTCTGATACACACTTGTATTCACTCTGCCATGTAGCTTTATGAGAGGTCCAACTCATGCAGCAGAAAACATTCCCCAAACCATGACACTTCCTCCACCACCTTTCACTGACTTCTTAGCACACTTTGGGTTCAATCTTTCCCCAGTTTGTCGATGAACATAAGACTCAAATTAAACTTGCTTTCATCACTAAACTGAACTGTGGACCACTTCTCCTCTGTCCACACATCATGCTTCTCACCAAATGTAAGTCTAGCCTTTAGATGTTTTCTGCTAAAGAGAGGTTTAATCACTGCAGTGTGAGAATTCAGTCCAAATACTCTTAAGGGCCCATTACACGCTGCGATGTGGCAGCGATCCGACCAACGATGTGGATCGCTGCCACATCGTGAACTGATCGCTGGTGAGCTGTCACACAGGCAGACTCACCAGTGATCTGGACCAGAGAGAACACTGGTAACCATGGTAAGCATCGGGTAACTAAGCTGAGCGCAGCGCTTAGTTACCCGCTATTTACCATGGTTACCAGCTCCCAGCGCTTGCTGTGCGGCGCTGGGAGCTTATTTATCGTTGGTCTCCCGCTGTGCCACACGCTGATGCTGGGCGCCCAGTGGGAGACCAATGATAGATTTATTGTCCTGGCCATACATCTACAATCAGCGATCAACGACTTATCGTTGATACATGTCACACACAACGATGTTGTTTCGACATCGCTGCAACGTCACCAAACCTGTGACGTTGCAAAAATATTGTTCACGATATCGTTGTGTGTAACGGGCCCTTTAGGCTACCTTCAGACTGTGCATTTTTTGATCCGTTTTTTGCAGTGCACTGCAGGAAACATATCACTCAAATGACATCCCAGCCAAGTCTACGGGTTTTCATTTTTGCCATTTAGACTGTGCTCTTTTAAAGTGATCTGTTTTTTCACTTTAGGAGAGCTCCGTTTTGGAAAATGATATGTCAATTTCTGTAGCATTTTTGTCCTGCATTTTTCCCACAGGAGCCGTCTTGGGGGACTTGAAAGAGTTTGTGATGTTGTAAAGATGCAATATTCTAGAAAGCACAGTCTTGGAATTACCAACTTCTATTGCTATGGCTGAAATGGTGACCCCTGTGGCCTTCAACTGGACAACCTACTGTCGGAGGAGTTCAGTCACTTTGGAAAGGCAGACCCTTTTTGCAAAGTGAGTGCAAACTGGAAAGTTAAAAAGGCCAGTTAAATAGGATTTGCCATATAATTTAGGAAATTAGCACCAGGTGCCAAATTAACACCAATAACTTGTAGGTATCAAAAAGTGCTCTCTAATTAGAATCAGTGTTCTTTTTCATTGATCTCATTTACGTTTTTATTTTGTGCTTTAGAATATATTCAGTTTGTAAAATAAGTTAAAATACTGCTAATTTACTCATGTTAGGATATTTTCACATAGAACAACACAATGACCTTAACATTAAGGAAATTGTGTGTTGTTCTCTAATTTTGATTGCCGGTGTATATCAGATAGAAGGCAGAAAAATGTTCAGCAACCACAGTGAAAAAGGACTATAAAAACATTATATATTAGTAACTATTAAATATCAAAAGTAAAAAATAAAAACACTAATCTTATGTGTTTCGCTCACAAGAGCTCTGATTGTTGGATTCAATATTGAATTTCACTTTATATGTTGAATCGAACAAGAACTGTATGCATGTTTTACCAGCAAAATGATAACTGTAATATTATTTTTAGTTATTATTATAGCGCCATTTATTCCATGCCGCTTTAGATGTGAAAAGGGGCATATATAGGCTAGTACAATAATCATGATTAATAAAGGGCACACACAGGTACAAGAGGAGAAATGACCCTTTCCAAAATGGGAAAAGCAGAGGACTTCACCAAAACACTATAACTATAATAATACCCACTGAAGAAGTTAGCATACGAATCGTGCGTTTGCGGAATACAGAGCATGTGATATGTTTCATAGGTCTTGTAATAATAATAATATTCATTTATATAGCACTACTAATTCCATAGCACTTTACATACATTTGCACCACTGTTCTCATTGGGGCTCACATCCTATCAATCTGTCTTTGAAATGTGGGAGGAAACCCACACAAAGACAGTGAGAACATACAAACTGCTTGCAAATATTGTCCGCAGTGGGATTTGAACCCAGGGCCACAGTGCTGTAAGGCTGCAGTGCTAACCACTGAGCCACTGTGCCACCCTTGTTTTCATTATTATCAAACTCTTATCGTGGCTTTGGTATTGTAATTTGTTGGTGTATAGTAACAGGCTGATTCCACAGGGAGATATATTGGATACATGGGAATGTTATAACATTAATGTGTGGAGGAACCTTAGCCTAAATTTACCAAATTACATCCATTTGCAATTATTTGTTGAGACATAGAAAATAGGTGATTTGACTCTACTTATATATGAAGTAGATGATATGATATAGGGCCACGTCACACACACAGATATCTGTGCAGATATTGTTCACAGATCTCTGGTTGCAGTGAAATCATGGACACATTTCTCCATTTTGTGGCTGTGTACATGTGGAGCCCACTGGGACGGGGTACTCGGTGCTGGACCGGGGTACTGCTGGGGGATGTCACGGCGGTCCTGGTCCGGACCGTGTCCCGGGCCCGCACAATAAAATGGGGGGTTATTTACAGGGGATTTGTCACTCGTGACGCCACCCACTATATGCGGCCAGTAATGGGGCCGCCGCTGCTGCAGAACCTCCGGGGATGATGGGATAGCAGCTTGGATAGAATAGTTCCTGTGGGCAGAACTGGGTTCCCCGGGGCAGTGGTAGTAGTAGTTAAAGTCTGTGAGGATAATTATTGATGCTGCAGGAGAGTAGGGGTAGCAGTAGAGATGATGAGAGTAGAGGTAATCACAGTATATGAGGGCAAGTGGGGCTTCAGTATAAGGATCACACACACTCACGGTTTCTGTTGTTTTCCAAGTCTTTACTTGCAGATGGTATATCACACAATATCGTCCACGGAGTCTGTACCAGGTTGCTCCCACCCTGACCGGTTCCTTGACTTCCTACTTAAGCGCTGTGTGTGGCCGTGTTGCTGCTTGTAGCTGTACTGCTGGCCCTGTCTCTACTCACGGGTACCAATCTGCTGGGCAACTTGAGTCCTCTGTGTCACTGACCCCTCCGTGTTGCTTTGCTATGGTGCTGTGAAGATGGTGGACCTTCACTATGCCGGTGTTTACTGTCCTGTCTGTCTCAGGCACAGCCTCAGATCCGGTATCCGTCTTAAGCGCCTCCCCGGGGTCAAGTTTTTGGGGTAACACTTTATCCCGGGTATGTTCCTCTGTTCCTCTGTCTCCTTTCCTCAGACCTCTCAGGACCTCCACTTCTACTAGACTCTCTTCCTGCTCTAGACTCAAACTGAACTAACTGTCACTCCTGCTCTGTGGTAAACAACTTAGCTCCTCCCATTAGTGCAGGTGCCACCTAAGCTCCTCCCACTTTCTAGTGTAGTGTTGTGTGGGGAGTAAACCTGTGTTGATGTTTCTGTGGCACATTAACCCTTGGGGTGCCACATTCCCCCTTAGTTAAAGACAGTACTCCGGGACTGTGGAACAATAAAGAAACAAACAATTAATACAATTAATATTTACAAAGACTTGAAAGTAAAAATCACAAAAATCACTAAACTTCAAAAACAGTCCAAAAATTCAAAAAGCAGTCCTTCCGGGGGTTTAGTCTTTTGCCTCCGGGCTGATGAATGTATACTAGAAAGTTTATACCACAACCAGTCCGTGGTAGTATGGTCCATAAAAATAAAATAAAATAAAAGGAAAAAGTTTGAAGAATATGCAAGAAGTTCATACAGGATAGTCTCTGTAGGTACTGGGCTTTTTTAAAGTTGCATTAACTATGTACATTTGTTTACCGGGTTCAATTTATATTTACACAAACATATTTATATTTTACAGTTAACTTGACCTTTTAATCCCTGTACCTAGCTGGTAACTGACCTCTGGTACTACGCTCAGATCTGCATAAAACGGGTATACTACTTGCATGTAGCCTATTGGTGCTGGTAGGCATGTACCTATTTGCAGTGTTTGGTACTATGTTAGATGAAGATCTGACTGTAGGACCGGCAAGCTCACTGGGACCAGGAATTGATTCTTTCTCTACAGGTTCTACTTCTAGTTCTTCAGGTCTTGGGACTTCTTCAGGTAACACGGGTTCTGGTAACACAGGTTCTGGTGTTGGTTCCACCATTGAAGGGAATGCAATCATTGGTACGACAACTGCTCCATGGTAATTTGGCCATGTTTTAGGGAAATCTCCTAGTACCGTGTGGAATACTTCTTCTTTTTCTTTAATAGGTTGGACCTGTACGGGTTCTGTTACTTCAGGTGTCTTCAGTGTTTCAGGACACAATTTTAGCTGATCACGAGATACAACTTGTGATGTTTTTCCTTCATCTTTGCTTATCAAACAGGTTTTAACATTGTCTAAGTTAGATGGTATGGGACGGTTTCCCACTGATTATCCAGTTTGTTTGAGCGTCTCTTTCTCTTGAGAACTTGATCACCTTCTTTTAATGGCATTGCTTGAGCATGTTTGTTAAAGGTCTTCTCTTGTCTTGCTCTTGCTTGCTGTAAGTTCCTTTCTACACATTCTTGCACTTGTTGATACTGTTTCTGACGTTTGGTATCCCAATCTGTTTCTTCTACTTCTGTATCTGGTTTTTCAATTCCCATTTCTAGATCAATTGGTAGCTTACCGGGTCTTGCACGCATAAGGTATGCTGGAGTGCAGTTTGTACAACTCACGGGGACATGGTTGTATAAGTCTACCAAATCAGGTAATTTATCTGGCCACTGATTTCTTTCTGACTCTGGTAAGGTCTTTAACAGTTCAATTACGATATGATTCATCTTCTCGCATAAACCATTTGTTTGGGGATGATACGTTGTTGTGTGGATTTTCTTACAACCGTACATATTACAGAATTCCTTGAATAGTTCTGATTCAAAAGCTGGACCTTGGTCTGCAAGGACTTGTTCTGGGTAACCATGCAGTCTACAAAAATGCGTCTGGAATGCTTTTGCTGCTGACTTCGCTGTCAGATCTTTGACTGGTACCACCACTAAGAAGCGTGAGTAATGGTCCACGATGGTTAAGGCATAGACATAGCCTGACCGGCTTGGTGACAACTTGACGTGGTCTAACGCGACTAGCTCAAGTGGCTGCTTGGTTACTATTGGCTGAAGTGGAGCTTTCTGTGGATCTTTCCTTCTGAGGTTGCATGCGGCACATGCTCTACACGAACGTTCAATTGATCTTCTCATGCCAACCCAATAAAATCTTTCTCTCAGGATTGCTTCTAACTTCTTCCATCCGAAATGACCTGCACTGTCATGGTACGCTCTTAAGACCATTTGGATGTCTTGCTTGGGCACGATTATCTGCCAGACCAGTTCATGTGTCTTGGGATTGGTGAACCTTCTGCAGAGCTTCCCTTGATTCAGGAACAACTTGCCTCTCTCCTTCCAGAGCTGTCTCAGCGGGGGCATTCTGATCCGGGTATGCACCTTGTCGCGTAAGCAGTTCTTTCACTAGCTTCACAGCTGGATCAGTATCTTGGGTATCAGCCCATCCGTGGTGTCTTAACGGGTTGAGGTTTACTTTCTGCTCTCTTTGGTAGACGCCGGGTTGATAATCTTCTACCTTTGAACGATGAAAGGCCGGTAGTTCAATCTCTTCCAACTCTTCCGGTTCCTCTTCCACGTCTCTCAGGTCTGGCATCCGGGATAAGGCATCTGCGTTCCCATTCTTGCGGCCTGCCCAATATTTGATGACAAAGTTGTAATTAGATAGCCGGGCTATCCATCGCTGCTCCAGAGCTCCTAATTTTGCTGTATCCAGGTGAGTCAACGGGTTGTTATCCGTGTAGATGGTGAATTCTGCACCTGCCAAGTAATGTTTAAAGCGTTCCGTTACAGCCCAAACTACTGCCAGTAGTTCTAACTTGAAGGAGCTGTAGTTCTCGGGATTTCTTTCTGTAGGCCGGAGCTTCCTGCTTGCAAAGGCAATAACTCTCTTTGCCTCATTGCTTCTGTGACAATACTGCTCCCAGTCCCACGTTGCTGGCATCCGTGTAAAGAATGAACGGTTGATGGTAATCAGGGTATGCCAGAATCTCTTCTCCCGTCAGTGCACTTTTCAGCTTGTTGAAGGAATCTTCCTTCTCTTCACTCCACTGGAACGGAGGATTACGGGATGACTTTCTTGACTGTCCTACCAGGATGCCTTGCAGGGGAGCTGCTAGCTTCGTGAATCCTCTGATAAATCTTCTATAATAGCCTACCAGGCCCAGGAATTGCCTCACTTCTTTCACGTTCGTAGGCCTTGGCCAATCCCTTATCATGGTGACTTTATCAGGATCTGGTGCTACTCCCTCTGAACTCACGACGTGTCCCAGGTACTGTACCTTTGGTTTTAGAAGGTGACACTTGGATGGCTTGATCTTCATGCCATATTTCGATAAAGCTTCGAACACTTCTGCCAGGTCTTGTAGATGTTGCTCATACGTCTTCGAGTAGACTATGACATCAACTAGGTACAGGAGGACAGTTTCAAAGTTCTTGTGTCCTAGGCAGCTCTCCATCAGGCGTTGAAAGGTCCCGGGTGCGTTGCAGTGTCCGAACGGCATACAATTGAACTCACAGAGGCCCATCGGCGTAGTAAACGCTGTCTTCTCCTTGTCGGCCTCGGCCACAGGAACCTGCCAGTACCCAGTAGTCAGATCAAGGGTGCAAAAGTAGTTAGCAGATTTTAATACAGCTAATGACTCCTCAATCCTAGGTAATGGGTATGCGTCCTTATGTGTGATGCGATTAATCTGCCGGTAATCTACGCACATTCTCATGGTCCCGTCCTTCTTTTTAACTAACACTAGAGGTGCTGCCCAGGGGCTACAACTGTCTCTTATTACCCCTGCAGATTTCATTTCTCTGAGCATGTCTTTGGTGGTTTGGTAGTGAGCTGGTGGTAATGGTCTATACCTCTCTTTTATAGGTTGATGGTTACCTGTGGGTATAGTGTGCTCTACCCCTTTAATCTGCCCAAAGTCTAACGGGTGTTTACTGAATATTTGTTCATATTCCTTCACTACCCGGTATACTCCATGCTTGTGACGGGGAGGTGTAGAACTGGTACCTACATGCAACTTTTGGCACCAATCCTCCAGCTTCTCTCCTGAGCCATTGTCATCCGCCTGACTTGACGGGTTCAAGGGCTCGACGGCTGTGATGTTGTTGTTATCAACCGTGTACAACGTAGCCATGGTAGCATACTTTGGTAACGTGATCTCATCATCTCCGCAGTTTAATAGGCGTAATGGCACTCTTCCCCTGTGTACGTCAACTACTCCTCTAGCAGTGAGTATGGTCTGTCTGCTGTCTGAGTACACGGGTTCTACCAGGGCCTGATAGTCTTGCCCTTTAATGCCTATTGCGGCTCTACACCATACCAATATTTCAGTTTTGGGAGGAATTACAATGGGTATTGGATCACTTACTCGTACACTGCCGATCTCACCTCCGGAGATTTCTACCTGTTGCTTCAACATCAGGGCTTTGATCTCTTTGTGCAGAAGCCTCTGTTGTCCAGTTCCGGCAGTCTCGGCGATTTGCTGCAAAACACTTAACACTTCGGAAAAACATTTCTCAATTACATTCATTCCTATCAGCATCACGGGTTCACGTTCTCGCCGGTTAACATCTATGATTATAATACCCTGGTTCTGCAATTCTGCCTTCCCAACCTGAATATTCATCTCTCTAAATCCAACCTTTGGTTTTACCTGTCCATTACTAGCCCATACATCAAAATTAAAGTAATCTGGCGCACTAGTAATGTCTGAATCAGCCCAGTACCTTTTATATAGAACATGTGGGATGGATGTTATTTGGGATCCGGTATCCAGCAAAGCACTAAAGGGGATGCCATCCAACACAATAGGGATCACCGGCTTTCCTCCCACGAATTTGTCATACCAGGCTGAGGGGCCTTGAGGGTTCATTCCTGGGGAGCGGCCCGCCTGCCCAGGGAATCGTCGTTTAAAGGACACTCACGAGCAAGATGGCCTGATTGCTGGCAACGGCGGCAAATGGGCTGTCCATCTGGTTGGTAGCGATCGCTGGGTCATCCTCTTGCTGCTGGGTATCTTCTGGGCCTCATCCATGGAACATCCTCTCTGCTGGTCGTCCTCTCGATCTTGGGTGCAGGTTTTGACTCTCGCAGTTCCTTGATGACCTTGGCCATGGAGATCACGGTGTCTGTCAGGGCATCTAGCTTTTGGTTGAGGGCTGCATTTGAGATATATTCCCCAGCCTCAGCAGCAGTCGCTGACATGGCATATGTCGCTGGCGCTGCCGGCTGCTGAGGTACTGGTGCAGTGTTCAGGACAGTTGGTAGCTCCTGTGGCTCTTCCAGCTGCTGCAAACGGATAGCTCTATCTTTCAGCTCAGTAAATGTCATGTCAGGGTTCTGCAGCAGTATCATGCTTAACTGTCCTCGGTGGGAAGGGGAATGGAGGCCCTCTATGAATTGGTCAAATAGCATTTTATCAGCACCCGGGGCTAAAGCAGGTTCTGCCAGCTTAAGGGCTTTGAGTGCTTCCTGCAGGTTCAAGGCAAAGTCTCTAGCACTCTGTTTAGGTTGCTGGTAGCATGCAAAGAACCTCATCTTAGCCCGGGTATCAACAGCAGATTCAAACGTTGCTTTCAGTCTGGCTACTAGATGCTCTTCAGTGTCCTTATCCGTGTCCAGCCAGGACGCGACCTCACGCCGTGCATTGCCCGTTAACTGTCCCATTATCATTCCTACACGCTGGGCTTCAGTGAGGGGATACATCACATAATACTCTTTTATCTTTAGCATAAAGTCAGTTAAGGTATTAGGCTCACCGGAGTATTGGGGCAGCCACATTGCCCCTGGAGTATACGGCATCAGGAATGGCATTATGGATGCTGTTCCTTGCGCCGCTGCACCGCCGGACGCTGCTGGTTGACCCGGCGCTGCAGCTCCATCGGCTACTCCGCCGCCGTCTTGTGCATCGGCCTGCGACATCTCGGGCCCCCTTAGTTAATACCCGCCCTCCGTCTTCCGCTTCCGTCCGGATGTCTAACTAAGGTTCCGCTGCGCACCAGGGATTCTCTTCCCTTCCGGAGGACGTCAGAGCGGTGAGCGGTTTTTCTTCCCGCGCGTCGCGCGCTCTGCAATGGCGGATTCTGAAATTTACAGTATCTGTGGCGCAGTTACAATTCAGCTTGCCGCGCGCCCAGCAATTGCGGCAGATTTAAAACAGTCATTAATCACGGCACACAATGCCCGGTACCGGGCACGGTAGATCCTGTTCGTGATGCCAGGTTGTGGAGCCCACTGGGACAGGGTACTCGGTGCCGGACCGGGGTACTGCTGGGGGATGTCACGGCGGTCCTGGTCCGGACCGTGTCCCGGGCCCTCACAATAAAATGGGGGGTTATTTACAGGGGATTTGTCACTCGTGACGCCACCCATTATATTCGGCCAGTAATGGGGCCGCCGCTGCTGCAGAACCTCCGGGGATGATGGGATAGCAGCTTGGATAGAATAGTTCCTGTGGGCAGAACTGGGTTCCCCGGGGCAGTGGTAGTAGTAGTTAAAGTCTGTGAGGATAATTATTGATGCTGCAGGAGAGTAGGGGTAGCAGTAGAGATGATGAGAGTAGAGGTAATCGCAGTATATGAGGGCAAGTGGGGCTTCAGTATAAGGATCACACACACTCACGGTTTCTGTTGTTTTCCAAGTCTTTACTTGCAGATAGTATATCACACAATATCGTCCACGGAGTCTGTACCAGGTTGCTCCCACCCTGACCGGGTCCTTGGCTTCCTACCTAAGCGCTGTGTGTGGCCCTGCTGCTGCTTGTAGCTGTACTGCTGGCCCTGTCTCTACTCACGGGTACTAATCTGCTGGGCAACTTGAGTCCTCTGTGTCACTGACCCCTCCGTGTTGCTTTGCTATGGTGCTGTGAAGATGGTGGACCTTCACTATGCCGGTGTTTACTGTCTTGTCTGTCTCAGGCACAGCCTCGGATCCGGTATCCGTCTTAAGCGCCTCCCCAGGGTCAAGTTTTTGGGGTAACTCTTTATCCCGGGTATTTGAAAAGCAAAAAAGAAAAGGTGGCACTCACCGGTTGGGAACATGCCATAACTGGAGGATTATCCGGACCTGACAGAGGTAACGCTTAGTGCCAGGTTCATCTCACTTTTCATTGACTTTATCCCGGGTATGTTCCTCTGTTCCTCTGTCTCCTTTCCTCAGACCTCTCAGGACCTCTACTTCTACTAGACTCTCTTCCTGCTCTAGACTCAAACTGAACTAACTGTCACTCCTGCTCTGTGGTAAACAACTTAGCTCCTCCCACTAGTGCAGGTGCCACCTAAGCTCCTCCCACTTTCTAGTGTAGTGTTGTGTGGGGAGTAAACCTGTGTTGATGTTTCTGTGGCACATTAACCCTTGGGGTGCCACATACAAATGTAACAATATCTCCATGATTTCACTGCAACCAGAGATCTGTGAACAATATCTGCACAGATATCTGTGTGTGTGACGTGGCCCTAAGGGATATCAACTCTCATACATTCACTACATATGCAACCTTAATAAGTACTGTTAACGTCCTGCCGTTTAATTCTAATAGACTGCTCTGCCCTTCCTCAGCTTTAGAGGCACTTGTCTTTGTTTATATAATTTTTGCTGTATATGTATGTTTTTTTTTTTGTCTATATATGTAGAACAAATTTAATATTGAATAAAAAGGTATTTTTATAGTTACATTGTTTTGGTAAAGTCTACTTTTTTCAAATTTTGGGAACAATGGAAGATATGTGGTATGGGTGACGAAACCTAATGAGAAATATGATTACAAATATGTATAAAGGCCACTTTACACACACAGATATCTGGGTCCAACTTCTGAACAGATCTCTGGTTGCAGTGAAATCATGGACATATTGTTCCATTTTGTGGCTGTGTACAAATGTAACCATGTGTCCATGATTTCACTGCAACCAGAGATCTGTTCAGAAGTTGGACACAGAAGTTGGTGTGTGTAAAGCGGCCCTTACAATGAATTAGTTATTAAATCACTTTTCCCAACTAATTTTCTCCCCTTCTGTTACCTAATTATGCATTATTACATAGTATGCACCAGAAGTGACTTGATATTTTATTCTTATATTTCCAGAATGTATAACTGACTAATACTGCGAAAAAATGACTTCAAAGAAGGATGATGTGACATATTGTTTATTAGGCAATGCAACCAGACAAGCTAAACAGATGCTCTTCAATTGTACGTTCAGTCCTGTAGAAATCTATTGATAATACACTGTGGAATTTAAAAATGGACAACATGGAAATCATCTTAGTTTCTATAGACTAAATTGAACAAGGGAACAGGAAGAAATTAAATTAAAAGGGCAAAATCTGATGTATGTACAACCTAAGTGCCAAAGTACTAGAAGACGTATGCCAAAAAAGAAGGTATTATTTGTATAAATAAATACAAATACCACAATCTACTATATAAGGAGATGCAATAAAGTGTCTAATATCAGATTTAGGCTATGCGCCCATTGGGAGTATTTTTTGTGCTGCGATTGTGCTGTTTGTCAGCTACACAAATGCAGCTGTGCATAAACAAAAGCAGCACAACTTTATTGCGTTTCTGTTGTGTTTGTGCACATTACAAATGCAGCATAAAATCGCAGCACAAATAGGAGGACACACAAAGACAGACACACACAGAGACAGACACACATACAGATACAGGCAGGCGAGTCTGTGGTGATCCCGGTGATGTATTCCTCCCAGGTAGGACCTGTGGGTATCGTCCTACCGGTATGATAGCCTGAGTCACATGACCAATCACATGGCGAAGGTCCTAGAAGCTCTATATACACAGCTGCTGCCAGTGCATGAAGGAAGAATCACCGAGGATTGCTGAGGGATCACCGATGAAGGTAAGTATTGCAGCATTTTTGTTTTGGAAATTGCTGTAAAAGGCATCACAAATGGACTGTGTGAATACCAGTCTGTTTCTGATGCTTTTCTTGGGGGGTTACAATGGAGACTATGGGAAAAATGCAGCCAAAAAATGGGCATGTTAATTGACAGGGACTTAAAAACCGCAGGCGATTAATACAACAAAAACGCAGGTTTTTGTAAACCACGTAGACTTTAATGTCAAAGCTGTGTTGGTGCTGCGCTTTTGCTGCAGAAACGCAGCAAAAAAATGCAGCACATATGCACAGTGGGCACATAGCCTTATATACCAAAAGGGATCTCTGACCATGTTCTGCATATATAAATCTACACAACCACATTTTCACCTATTAGATCAAATATTCAATAAATAACACATTTTAAACATTTCTGGTATTATTTTGTGTATAGACAAACAGGTCATGTAGCCACATAGTGTATGCAACAAATGTGTTTTGATTGGTGCATTTTCCCCTATTTTTGGACTGATGGCAACTTTGCACTTTGAAGCTAATGCTTGTGACTGACCAACACCGCCACTTTCACCCCCTTGTGTGTGTACTTACCTCTTGGAACTTATTAGATTGTGTCAACTCACCCTGAATATTTTGATTAATGACACTGAATAAATCACAATGATTACATTTTCATTTATGATGTTCCATTTTTGTGTCTTTATTTGCATATGCAAATTACTACAAATGATGTACATAAGGGGGCTAATTGTAAGATAACACGTTTATACAGTTAATACCTGAATCCTTGCCAGTAGAAACATTTTTATTCCAATTTAAGTGTGAGACTATGTTTTATTTAATGTTAAGTGGTTTCCATTATGTTATAATCAATATTAAAGAATGACTGCAATTATAAATATGGTAATGCAATGGATTACGAGAATGTAATGTAAATAAATCAAGATGAAGTGATGAAGCTAGTGGGTATGGAAGTAATAATTGATTGGTCAATAACCATTACAAGAAAACTTTCATTGATTTATAAGGTAATTATAAAAATGTAATAGCACATCACTACTTCCTCGTCTAAAGAACTCTACATTATTACATATGCGCTTATATTTCTACATGTTCTCTATAGGTAAAATAGCATGAAAGTTTCTCAGTTGCTGCAAAGTTTGAAATAAAATAGTTGATAATTCAAAGGGGGCCAAAAAAAAACAGAGATAAAATGAGTACATTATATTTGGGCTCTGCCCTTTTTTGCTTTACTGAACCAAATATAAATGACTTTACTTTCCAGGCAGCTCCTCTGCAGTAGGGTAGTGTGGTGTGCTCACCTCACCTCCTATAATGAATTCTCTAAGATGTAGATTAGTGTGAGAAGCACAGACAGGAGGTGATGCCACCATGATACAATGAAAACCAGTATAGCTGGTTACACAGAATTGCACCTGGATGTAACACCGGTCTGTTTGTACCTTGTTTCCCCAGCATTACTGTGCATGTCAGTGCTCTTACCCTATGCTTCTTCTCCCTAACGAGATTGGATACCGTTATCTGTTACTTTTAAGGATGCTGCTCTGTTCCCTGCTCCACTGTGTAGCCGTATGCGTGTTGGAGGTCCTCTGCTGAGCTGCATGACCATCAACGAGTGCGGTCCCTTGCTGCTCTTTTGTGGAAGCTATCCAAGGGTTTTGAGATCACACCTTCCCTGCTTTTATTAGGGGTGGTGTGCACCTTAAATTACTGTGCCCAGTCTATTGCTGAGAGGCAGTTGCTATTTAAAGTTCTCTTTTCCTTTTGGGTATCAACAGAGCTTTGCATTAGGTTTGTGACTCTAGCCATGTGTGTTGGTCCTGCTAACTGCTCCTTATAAGCTTGTAATTCCAGCTTCAGTTTTTGCTGTAATCAGTCCTGTGATAGCTGATGTCCATTTGTCATTGTCCCTGGACCTGTCCTGTCTGTATTATCCCTGGTACCAGCCTCCCTTGTCTCGTTATCCAAAGAAAAAAAAAAAACAGTGGGGGCTCACAGAGTTTAACCTGGTGGTCTAGTGGAGTATGTAATAGAGCAGTGATTAACTCACCTATCAGGGTTGTACACCCTTGCACATCCATGGGAAAGGCTTGTGATTAGAGCGGAGTCGGCCGCTGGGTTGCAGGGCATAGAACCCAGGCGGTCATGTGACCGGAAACACGTCACTGAAGGTCCTACAGCTTTCCTACTCAAGGTGCCTGTGCTGCTCCATCTGTAATCCTTGATGGCCACTTTACACGCGGCAACAGGAAGATAGAAACCGGCAGGTGTCGGAGACAATTATACCTTTTACCTTCAAAACACCTAGAAGTGGCTGCGTGTAATTCAGGTATCTGCAAGGTGTTTTGAAGGTGAAAGGTACAATTGTCTCCGACACCTGCCGTTTTCTATCTTCCTGTTGCCGCGTGTAAAGTGGCCATGAGGAGGGGATGTAACAGATAAAAGAATAATGTGATCAGACGGAGCAATGGCCTCACAGGAAGGGGCAGAAGATTTGTATCAATATACAGACCTTTATTATTTATTATAGCACTGTTTATAATAAAGGTCTGTATGCCTGTGTGCCCAGTGCTCTTTATGACCGCAATATTCTTTTATTTGTCTCTGGAATCCTTCTATCCTTGGACCCTGGCCCTAAAGACAGTAAGTTTCCTGTAACCAGTGTATTGTGATTAAACCTCTGTTTGTCTTTTGAAGTTTGAGTCCGGTGTTCCTGCTAAGTGTGTACTATGCTGTGCTCATGCTATTGTGCTAAGCTCAGACTATCCAGCCACAATCTGCTCCTGTGGAACCTGTTTCACTCAGGTTAAGTCCATGCTCGTTTCGTTTGCACGATTCTGCTGTGCTCACAATACCTAGTGTCCTGTAGTGCCCATGGCATGCAGCTGCGGTCTGCTCCTGCAGAGCCTGATGACCACGGTCAGGTGCCTGGAGCTATGTCTGGTGTGCGGAGCCTGATGACCACTGCCTGATGCCTGGAGACATGTTCAATGCCCAGAGCCTAATTACCGATGCCTGGTGCCTGGAGCTGTGTCCAATATCCGGAGCCTGGTGACCATTGCCTGGTGTCATGTCCGATATCCGGAGCCTAAAAGGCTTTGGATGACATCAAAGTTACTAGCCGTCTTACCATAAATACTGGCATGAACTATCATAAAACTACTAGAAAAAAGCAGCATCAAAAAACTTACCATCCGTGCCAAAAACAGAATTCAAAATGCACTTACAGGATGCAGTCAGAGCCCAAATGTGAAGCAAGCCCAGCTGCAGGCTAATAAACCACCTCAACCAGCAATGTGTGGGAGGCAATTTGCCATGCATACACTGGGCCTGCTTTGAGCACCATTCACACTGATACAATTGATGCAGAGTGTCTGAAAGCCACCCAACCGCTCCGCTGCTGAGTATTGGGCTGCACAGTACGATGCTTCTGCACCACTAGATGAATGGCTCCCCTAGGGGCCCAACTGCACCCTGGATGGATAAAAAAGTGCAAAAAGTCTTTTATATGATAAATTAAAAAAAATAAAATAAAAAAACATTTATAAAAGTTTTTTTGCTTGCAACGATTTTGTGTCCGAGAGGAGAGTATCTCCTCTAATTGCCTATTCCCGGATTGCCCCGGATTGCCCCGGATTTGCCGGGATCCTTCCGGATCTGGGCCAATCCGGCATTCCCTAACATGGGAGCCTATGGGGCCAGTCCGGGAGGATGCAGGAATCGGATACCTGCGGCTGCATGCCGCAGTTGTTTCAGGACTGCGGCTAGCTCCCTGCCAGCCGCGGTCCTGATTCATCAGTGGTGGCAGCTGCGTGCGGGTGCACACCGGACCGGAGGGCATATTAGCACTCCGGTTCTGTGTGCTGATCCGATCCGGGGCTGTCAGGTTCACCCTGACGGCCTCGGATCGGATCTGACCCGCAATGTGAAGCCAGTCTAAGAGTTTTGGATTAAATTAATATGTATTCTGTTTGAGGATTGATTATTGTACCTATTTCTTTGCATACTTTAGTCCTGTAAAAAAATAAAATATTTGGCTACCCCATTTATTGGAGGCACCTTTTTGAACAACTCTATTTGTAATTTATGTGCTGTTAGTCTTTTTTTTGTACTTAATAAACATATATAACTCATTCAAGTTTGTGGTAGTCACTTTTTCCCTCAAGTTGAGGGATTGTTGGAATTATTAATTACTTTCTCTTCCTGTCCTTTTTTTCTCCTATTCACCACATCCGTGCATGCGTCCTTCAGCCACTGATCAGTGACAAACATCAGTGATTGGTGTCTGTGTTCAGTTTTGGACAGAACTTTTTTTTTCCTGCTCTTGATAATTTTTACCCCCCCCCCCTTTTGCACCACATCAATGCATGCGTTCTGTTTCCGCTAAGTGTTGATTAGTGGTACACGTCACTGATCGGCATCTTGATACTGTGTAACAAAAAGAATCAAATAAAAATAATAATTTATATTAGTTGATGGGGCTAGATTAGGGACAGTAAAAATATACTGTAGCAATTGGCGTCTACTGTAGTATTTTTAATGAATATAATCAGGGTTAGAGTCAGATAGTAAAGTATAAAAAAAATCCAAAATAATAATTTAGATTAGTTGATAGAGCAATATTATGGACAGTTAAAATATATTGAGGTAATCGCCTTCTGCTACAATATATTGTACTGAATACAGTCAAGTTTAGCATCAGATTGTTCTGTCACTCAGTAATTTTTACTGATGTCCGTTTAGTCATTGTAATTTGAGAATTGTAGTGGAAAATTCTTGTACATATACTGCAATTTCTATTAAATAGAATTACAGTTAGTGTAATTTAATTATGGTGGCTCAGTAATTGTTTTTACTGTCATCCATTTGGTGAGTTTTTTTACCAACTATTCTCCTTTCTATGTTATTTTTATAGTCTTTTCCAAATAATAAAAATATGATGTTCCGCTTGTCCCAAAGACATTATTCAGCTGAAGAGGCATATGTGTTCTTTGCCTCCAATACTGATAGTGAATTAGAACATCTCACATTCCTCTATAATGCCTGAGCTAGCGTCCATTGTTAGTGACCCCTATGGACCTTACCCCCAAGATTTATAACCTCAGATTCCAGATTTTGTGGCCCAATCAGGTATCCAATTTGACACAGCCTCACACAAATCAACTGTTTCAAAGTCTTTTACTGTAAGTATTTTGTAAATCGCATGATAGCTGAGATATAGTTATGTGTCCAACAATTTTTGGCCCAAAATCCCACTGAATTATTTGCTAACTGCATTCTCATAGAAGCAGTAGACATGATGAAGTATTGGGACCTTGTCCTTCACTTGGGATAGCCAAGAAGCTAGAGGTTTTGCAATATTGCAGTGTTAATGTTTTTTTTTATAACACTCCAGTGTTCAGCATGGCTATGACCCATAAAGGTTTTGAAGTAATTAACAATTTTTTTGCATTTCAACGGTGATGCACAATGTTCTCCTCAAGATGACCCCAACTTTGGTCGACTATTAAAACTCAGCCAGCAATTGATCACTTCAGCAACAAATTTGCTGAGGTACACATTCACTAAAGAGACATCTGCGGTGATGAGTCCCTAATCCTCTTCAAGGGGAGGCTTTCAGGACGCCTGTCCTGAAAAAAGGGCCAGGTACTGTACAAGCTATACGAGAGTACCTTAGGGTATACCCACAGATTTAGGGTTCATGAAGGGAAGAATAGAGATGAGCCGCCACCCCGGTGTTCGAATTCGATTAGTCGAATTTACTGTGTGTTCGTCGAATGTTCATCGAATGTTAATCGAACACCGTCAAACACCATTGAAAATGAATGTAAAATGTTTTAACGTCAGTACCGGGCGGGGGGAGCAACTACAGGAGAGGGGGGAGCGCAGCACCGGGAGCAGGGAGCGAAAGACACAGGCGGGGAAGCCAGCTTTCCTGATCTGTGCTGTGCTCTCAGCTCCCTGATGCCCCCTCCCTGCTCCCTGTACATGCTCCCCCGCCCGGTCCTAACCTAGGAATAGGGGGGAGGCGGCAGGGGGAGCGATGAGGGGGCATCAGGGAGTGGTGAGCGCAGCACAGAGCAGGAAAGCCGGCAGTGAAGTCTCACCGCTGGCTTTCCCACCGGTTATTTCAAATGCAGATCAGCTGTTCATTTGAAGAAGCCGCGGTGCTGTCAGAGAAAGGTTCATGTGAGTTCATGCAGCATGAACTCACATGAACCTTTTCACGCCCCGGGTGCTGCACAGCTCAGCTACATCTCTGGTAGAGGTTCTCTACCAGAGATGTAGCTGAGCTAAAGAAGAAAACCTGATTGGATTACGTCGGTCGGAAGAGGAATTTTTTAATAAAGATGGAGTCTCTAAGGGTACCGTCACACCTGGACATCTCGCCGGCGATTTTACAGGCGACGCTGAGGCGACATCGCCAATGCATCGCCTAATGTAAATGGGCGAGGGCAACGCGTCTGAGTGGTCGCCTGGTTTCACATCAGAGCTCTGTAACCAGGCGACCATTCTTGGGCGATGTGTGCTGATCGCTGTGTGTAACATCTCATGAGCGATGTCAAAGGCGACAGCACACATCGCCTATACCATTCCGGTAGGCGTTTCAGGGCGTATTTACTAGCTCTGGCGGTCTGCGTGGATTGGTAGTCCAGCGTTACGATTGGTAGTCTTGTTCCTCGACATCCTATTTGATGATGTGTACGTCCCACAATAAAGTCGTCTTCCTTTCCATGGGGCTGAAAGGTGTATTAGGCCCCTTTGTCATCTGCGTTTTACGCTAATAGCAGCAGTTGCGGTTAAAAAACCCGCAACTGCCACGATTACCGCAAGTGTGGCTGCACTTGCGGTTCACTTGCGGCAGGCCCCATACAATGTCTATGGGGCTTGCGGCAGGTGCGGCAAGTGCGGTTTCGGCACTTGCGGCAGGTGCGGCTGGGAAAAAAAACGCAGCATGCCGCAAGTGCCGAAACCGCACTTGCCACACCTGCTGCACCTGCCGCAAGCCCCATATACATTGTATGGGGCTTGCCGCAAGTGAACCGCAAGTGCGGCCACACTTGCGGTAATCGCGGTAGTTGCGGTTTTTTTAACCGCAACTGCCGCTATCAGCGTAAAAACGCCAATGTCAAAGGGGCCATACCCAGGAGCGTACATACTATTAAAAAACAGCGCATTGATGCGCCAGTGTGTGCTACTGAGTGCAGAGATGTGTCATTGCCAAATGTCTATTTTAACACCAACACAATTGTCAGTACATGTCAACTCTGCATCAGACAGCAACGCCAATCACATTTCTTCGAGGCGTCACACAACATAATGTTCATGCCTATCTCAGAGATGCGGCTCGAAATTACGCCCACATTGCTAATGTGGTGGCTCTGTGTGACGGCCAAGCGGCCACCAGCAACATAATCGCCCTTGGGCCTTGGGTGACGCTCAGGCAATTTCCGGTCAGGTCGTCGCCCGAGCGTCGCCTGAGGTGTCGCCCCGTGTAAATGGGCGTCGACGACCTTGGGCGACATGCAAAAATGTGCGCGTGCACGTGCGTCGCCTGTGGAATCGCCGGCGAGATGTCCAGGTGTGACGGTACCCTAAGTGTATATTTTTTAATAAAGATGGAGTCTCTAAGGGTATATTTTTTTCTATGTGTTGTGTTTTTTCTTTTTAAATTCACTAGAAATTCATGGCGGTCATGTCTAATATTGGTGTGACCTAATGAATTTCGGCTTTAGGGCCAGCTGATAACACAAAGCTGGCCCTAACCTCTTTATTACCCAGTGAGCCACAGCACCAGGGCCCTGGATGAGCTGGGTTCAGTGCCAGAAGATGGCGCTTCTCTGAATGCGCCATTTTCTGGGGTGGCTGTGGACTGCAATTCGCAGCGGGGGGTGCCCAGAAAGCTTGGGCCTCCCTGTGCTGCAGATTCCAGCCCCCAGCTGCCTAGTTATACCTGCCTGGACATGGAAATAGCACAAAGCCCTACATATTTTTTTAAATTATTTCATGAAATTCATGAAATAATAAAAAAAAAATGTCTTCTTTCTATTTCTGTTTCCAGGCAGGTACAAATAGGCACCTGGGGGTTGGAGGCAGCCCGTTCCTGCCTGCTGTACCTGGCTGGACACAAAAATACTGTGAAGCCCACGTCAAATTTTTTTGGAAAAATTAATTAAAAAAATACATTTAGGGACGCATCGTTATTATTAATCCCTCAAGGCCGAAGCGCTGCGGCATTGTAAGGGGGGGGGGGTAAATCAGCTCAGCCTTTTCCTATGCCCCCAGACCACTTTATAGTGTTCATTTGGTGAACGAACTGTTTTCGAATATAATCTCGAACTGCCGAATTTGAAGCTAATTGTTCACATTCGTTGAATGACTCGAACTTCGCCCAACACAGCTCGAATTTGAGATTGGTGAACATTTCGAATCGAACATCGCTCATCTCTAGGGAAGAACTCCCAGATTCAACCCCCTGAATGCCACTGTGTTAGTGGAAAAAATGTGTGGGATTTGGTGCACTCACTGCTAGATCATCAAGACACACTCCGCTTGTGACAAGTGCTCACAGACTATTCTATCAAATCCTGTGTTCGAAAACATCACTCTGTCCTTTCTAAGCTCAACAGTGTGTCCAAACATTAGTTTCCCAACACATATGAGGTATCGCTGGAGAAATTGCACAACAAATTTCAGGTTTAGTTTTCTCCTGCTATTCTTGTAAAAAAAAGTTTATGGTTCAGCTTTATAAAATTTTGTGAAGCACTTGTGGGTTGAAGGTGAACACCACACATCAAGATAAACTCCAAAAGTGACATGATACCAGCCAATTTTGCATTCCAAAAGCCAAATGATGCTACTTCCCTTCTGATCCTTGTGCCCAAACAGTAGTTTGCTACCACATGTGGGGTATTGGTGGGCTTAAGAAAAATTGCTCAACAAATGTTATGGTACAATTTCTCTTGTTACCCTTGTGAAAAAAAATATTGGGACAAAAGGACATTTTTGTGGAAAAAATGTTACTTTTAATATTCCCAGCTCAATGTCATTCAAATTAGGAAAAAAAAAACCATCCGGTGGAAATCACAAGCGCTCCCAGGAAGAGATATAAGCTTTTGTTCTTACTTACAAATTATTTTTATTCTCATTAAAACTACGCGATTCGGCAAAAAAATTTAAAATATAGCCATCCTCAGGTACCTTGTCACGTCAGTGCTTGTGATTTCCACCGGATGTTTTTTTTTCCTTATTTGAATACTGCTGACGAGCCTACTGGCTGGAGGCTCTGAGTATCCGGCACGAAGCTGCAGACCAGAAGGAATCAGTTCAGCTCCAGCACCTCAAGGATATATGCAATATAAGTTGACAGAAAGGTGAAGAGATTATGTTCAAAATTATAGTTGGATTTATCTGCATCTGCAGTTAGATCTGTGCCTCTCTCCCTCTCATCCATATTAGTAGGACCATACAGCCCTGTGGGGTCCAGAAATATAACAGCTCAATGTCATAAAACTCTGTGAAGAACCTGGGGTTCAAGGTGCTCAGAACACATATATATGACTTTCTTGAGGGGTATAGTTTTCAAAATACATTGACGAGTGGCTGATTTCTACAGTTTGGGCACATCAGGGGCTCTTCAAATGCAAAATGATTCCAGACAATTTTGTATTCCAAAAGTCAAATGGTGTTCCTTCCCTTCTGAGCCTTGCCATCTGTTCAAACAGTGGTTTTTCACCTCACGTGGGGTGTTGGCATTCTAAGGTGACATTGTACAGTCATGGCCAAAAGTTTTGAGAATGATACAAATATTAATTTTTACAAAGTCTACTGCTTCAGTTTTTCTAATGGCAATTTGCATACACTCTAGAATGTCATAAAGAGTGATCAGCTTAACAGCAATTACTTGCAAAGTCAATATTTGCCTAGAAAATGAACTTTAACCCCCCAAAACACATTTCAACATCATTGCAGTCCTGCCTTAAAAGGAGCAGCTAACATCGTTTTAGTGATTGTTCATTAACACAGGTGTGGGTGTTGAAGAGGACAGGGCTGGCGATCAATCAGTCATGATTAAGTAAGTATGACAACACTGGACACTTTAAAAGGAGGCTGGTGCTTGGTATCATTGTTTCTCTTCAGTTAACCATGGTTATCTCTAAAGAAACACGTGCAGCCATCATTGCACTGCACAAAAATGGCCTAACAGGGAAGAGTATCGCAGCTACAAAGATTGCACCTCAGTCAACAATCTATCGCATCATCAAGAACTTCAAGGAGAGAGCTTCCATTGTTGTCAAAAAGGCTCCAGGGCGCCCAAGAAAGACCAGCAAGCGCCAGGACCGTATCTTAAAACTGTTTCAGCTGCGGGATTGGACTACCAGCAGTGCCGAGCTTGCTCAGGAATGGCAGCAGGCTGGTGTGAGTGCTTCTGCACATACTGTGAGGTGGAGACTCTTTGAGCAAGGCCTGGTTTCAAGGAGGGCAGCAAAGAAGCCACTTCTTTCCAGAAAAAACATCAGGGACCGACTGATATTCTGCAAAAGGTACAGGGAGTGGACTGCTAAGGACTGGGGTAAAGTCATTTTCTCTGATGAATCCCCTTTTCGATTGTTTGGGACATCTGGAAAATAGCTTATTCAGAGAAGACCAGTCTTGTCTCATGCCAACTGTAAAGCATCCTGAAACCATTCATGTGTGGGGTTGCTTCTCAGCCAAGGGAATCGGCTCACTCACAGTCTTGCCTAAAAACACAGCCATGAATAAAGAATGGTACCAGAATGTCCTCCAAGAGCAACTTCTCCCAACCGTCCAAGAGCAGTTTGGCGCCCAACAATGCGTTTTCCAGCATGATGGAGCACCTTGCCATAAAGCAAAGGTGATAACTAAATGGCTCAGGGAACAAAACATAGAGATTTTGGGTCCATAGCCTGGAAACTCCCCAGATCTTAATCCCATTGAGAACTTGTGGTCAATCATCAAGAGACGGGTGGACAAACGAAAAGCAACAAATTCTGGCAAAATGCAAGCATTGATTATGCAAGAATGGACTGCTATCAGTCAGGATTTGGTCCAGAAGTTGATTGAGAGCATGCCAGGGAGAATTGCAGAGGTCCTGAAGAAGAAGGGTAAACACTGCAAATATTGACTTGCTGCATTAACTCATTCTAACTGTCAATATAACCTTTTGGTACTCATAATATGATTGCAATTATATTTCTGTATGTGATATAAACATTAGACAAACACAAATAAAAACCAGAGGGCAGCAGATCATGTGAAAATATAATTTTGGTGTCATTCTCAAAACTTTTGGCCATGATTGTACAGCACATTTTTTGGTGCAATTTCTACTATTACAACTCAGGTATGTTAATCAAATCAAAGTTGAAAATAACCTTTTGTCTCATCCGTTTTTACAACTTGTCTTTGCTGTCAAAAGTTCATGATTAATTCCACATTAAGCTCCTGGCCTTGTTTTTGCAGTAATGATCAACAGCCTCCATTGACCTCCATTTTTGACAAACACATATGTAGTCAATCTAATTCTTATCTGCGCTATTCGGTGATGTCCATGTGTAGATTCTTTCTTTGTGATTTTGGAAGAAGGTGTTTATAATGGACAGTTGATTTGTCTTACAAAAGTAAATGAATTTTCCTACAGCCTCGCTCCATTCACCAAATCCAAAGTTTCCTACAACAGTTCAATGTTTGTTGTGACCCACATTGGCATTCAAGTTTCCCAATAAAATAAGTAAGTCTTGTTTTGGCATCTCGGAAGCAATTGTTGAAGTTTGCGGTTTTGTTGGAGAGTACGATTAAAGCATTTACAGCAGGCATCATCTGTTAGTTAATCTTCTCTATTTATACACTGTGGTTGTGCAGGGGTGCACAACCACCAAAGGTGAGTGATCACCCAACCACTCTCCCCAAAATCCTCCCTAGACCACCAAGAACACACAAAGGCAACTCTCTATATTTTTAGTATTTCTTGTTTTGGGATCTTGTCAATTTCTTCATGGATTTGATTGTCGAATAGTTCAACGTGCTCCTCATCTGCATCTGTTGGTGGTGAGTATACTTATATAACTGTGATAAGGATTGGCACTCTTTGTAGTCATACTGACATGACTGTCACTGACTGCATTGTACTTCAGCAAAGTGCTGGGCGATTGTCAGTTGAGAATAAAAGCGACACCGATTCCTTTGGTTATTATTGGCAGAATACTAGATCCAATGTTGTGAACTCAAGAAATGTTGTAAAAAAGTTGTTTACCTGTTGATACAAGTCAGTTAGTGCCATAAATCAGTGTGGCCATTCTCCACCTCAGCCCAAATCCCATTTTACCCAGTATCTTTCTTACATTAATCCATTAAATGATTTAGTAGGTTGCAATCATGGAACGTTGATGTTTTACTACATATTTTCTTCTATGTTACATCTATGCTTTTGACTATAAATTATTGATAAAAATTACTCACCAAAATACACCCCTTAGAAACTACTAAAGCTACCTGGACTTGTCTTAGAGCTACTTTAGCTAGCAGATTACAACAGAAAACACTCACTGCTGTTAGAAATTTTCGTCTCACTTCAACTTCTTAAAAATGACTTTCTAACCTTTCCGGATGAATGTATTTCTAGATTTTTGTCATCCCTTCTGGAATTTTCTTTGAATATAGTTTGGGAATTCAGTCTATAATAAAGAGATTATGTATACAGTCAGCTGTCATAAAAATGATATTAGGTACGCCCCACTAATGAGACATTTTCAGAAATATAACTACCATAAAAAGGGGTTAAGGAACCTGCGGAAAAAGTGGTGAGGTTCGTGTACTCATCAGATACATATTCTTGGAGTTTCCTTTACTTTCTTTTAATGGTCAAGAAAACTTATGTTTCTTTTGTACTTACATGAAAATATTCTCATCTTTTTACCCACCTGTTAAACATGTCCAATTTTATAACCTGCTCTTGATTTGTCTTACCAGATTGTCTCCTCTGGGAGCCAGGCGCAGTTCTCAGGGCGGCAGAGGTTGGTATAACTATTTCTTGAGTTCACTTTCTAATTTGGTGGTCACAGTAATAGTTATAATATATCGTGGTACAAGCCTCTTGGGCTTTCTCACACAATGATCTATGGTACCCCTAAATCTTTTTCACCAATTATAAGTTTTACAATTTTTCCAAAGATGATATCAATATGCAGCTACAGATGATCCTTTTGTAAAATGAAACTTACTTTCAAAATGTCATGTACACTTATGACTGATGATTAAACACTTATATTCCAGCCTAATATCTATTTCATAAAACATTTAAATAAAAGATGTTCTCAAGTTGAATTATGGGCTATCCTATACATTGCTTTATAATGACCTTCTTTACTTGTCGATCAGAAACATTAGATATCTTTTGTATTTCTTTAAATAATAATGAAAATAATAAATTTGTAGAAATAAAATATATATATTCATTTTTTTTATTAATGTGAAAAGACAGCCACACTATTAAATACATGTCAAAAAGCATTGCATGCTTTACACAGAGAACTTTGTGTATTTGCATGGAAAGAAGTCACAAAAATGTTTGGCATAGGCTTGGGTCACATTTGGGAGGTTGAATCCGTTTGAGGGCTGCATTAAAGGCTTTATCCTTGCAAATCCCATGACATGTGTGTTCATTTTTAACTCATGCTTTAACACATGGTACATATATGTACCATGCGTTAATGCATGCATTACTCATAAATTCCCATCATAAAAAAAGTATGCATTTTCAATAACAGGCCCAAAAACGATGCAAACCGCATTTTTGGGTGCACTATTAAAAACTAATAGCATCAAAAGCGTTGCAGTTTTGCAATGTGTTTTTTGTATCGGAGCCTATGCGTTTTTCAACATTTGCACATGAAAATAACGCATGCATTTAGCAAATGCATGGCGCAAGTCTGACTTTAGCCATAATGGATCAGTGATTTGCAACGTTAAATCAATCGCTGTTCAATGTCACACATTTATATGTTATTATATTGATAACTTTCTAACTTTCTAACATCTTTACAATTTCCATTGTGGAAATTTCCCATAGAAACCTCATTAGAATAACTTTATAAATTATGTGCTTTATATAGATTTTGGTGATTTTTGAGAATATAAGTCTGTTTTTTGTTAGTCCCATAAGCAACACAATCTATTGGAAATTTCTATGCCCTGCGAGCTGATAGAACAGGGAGATTTTAATGGACAGCCGAGCAATATTTAAGTCAGTTAGTCTGCTCAATCACTTGTCCTTATTATACGGTCCGAAAAAAAACAGGGAGCACAGTTTGAGCACTTCATATAATGTCCGGGCGTCAAAATAGAATTTCCTCCGGGCCTAATAACTCGCAGGATGGAGAAATTGCGGCATATCTTCTGCTGCTATCAGACACTTAGGCTAGTGTCACACTTGGTTTTGGACCCACGTTTCCAGGCAGCGCTAATACCGGACGGCGTTAACGGCAAGTGCTGCCTTGAAACGGGGCCCTATAGAAACCTGTTGTGTACCTTAGTTGCAGCCGCACACAGAGCTGCAGGACGGCCGCTATTCCTCAGCTCACAGAAAAACGCTGCAGGCAGCGTTTCCTGTGCGCTCAGCTAAAGCGCACCTCCTGCAACTCTGTGTGCAGCTGCAACTAAGGTACACAACGTGTTTCTATGGGGCTCTATTTTCAGGCAGCGCTAGCCGTTAATGTTGTCCAGTATTAGAGCTGCTTGGAAACGTGGGTCCAAAACCAAGTGTGACCCTAGCCTTAGGATAATTTTTTTATTTCATCTTTTTAAAACACAAGAAAAATTTATAGTGGAAATGCCATTGTAAGATGCATGTGTGAACATTCCTTGCCCAAATCAGGCATAGGCTGGGTCAGACTACCGTTTTTACCAGATGTCACTGACATCCGCTGAAGACTGTTTTCATTTTTTCAGCAGCGCATATGCACTAGAAACGCTGTATTTCCCTGTCCACTCTGCTAAAGCAGACGCTATTCAGCTGGATGTGTGACCGGTTACCACAATCAACATCGGGTAACCAGGGACAGCGTTGAGCAACAGCAGCGCTAACTAGCGCATATGCGCTGCTGAAAAAATTACTACGTTTTTAGCGGATGCCAGTGACATCCGCTAAAAATGGTAGTCTGACCCCAGCCATAGACTGTTTACCGTAACTTCATGTGCCAATTGACACATTAATACACATTTACTGTTGGTGTTGTTACAATAAGCTCCATTATAACATATATTACCAGCAACAGTAATTCTGCTCAATATTAAGTGGTGAGCAGAACATAACAGTCTGTCATGTGACATAGCAGAACATAACAGTCTGTCATATAAAAATGAAAAAGAAAAATTGAGCTCACGTGTCCCAAAAAAGAAACTGAATGAAGATATCCAATATGAAGAGAATCCAACATGTCTTAAACAAAGAATTTTATTTCAGAACATTAAAAGATCATACAGATTGAATGTGCAGATATGCTGTGTTTACGCATTTCAGGACAAAATGATTCTTAATCATACCCGTGATGATTAAAGTGCATTTAAGGTACCTTTACACGCCGCCACAACAGGATGGATACCAACTGCTACTTCACGTGCACGAGCACGGCCAAACGGTTACAAACGGGAAACGCACCCTCTTTACACGCCGCCACAAGGTGCGCTACGCGACGCTACATCTACAGCTAGCTACATCGCCGGGTGTCTCAAGTAGCCATCTGTAGCTCATTTACACACCGCTACAAACAGCTACTATGTGTGACGACCGTCCGCTGTAAGGCTGAGCTGCTGGTAAGGCAGCACCCCGAGAAACCCCGAGACCCTTAACCCCTATACAGGGATCTGGAATTATAGCGGAGCCCAGGGGGTAGCTGCCTATGGGAGCAGCAGAGCAGGGGGGTCGTCTAGGAAGGGAAAAAATCAGGAAGCGAAGAACGTAGTCAAGAGTCCGAGTCAAAACCGAGAGGGCAGCGAAGGTACAAAATCGTCAGGCAGTAGCAGAGTCAAAAATCCAGGCAAAGGTCAAGGGCAAAACCAAGAGGGCAGCTGAGGTATAAAATCAATAGGCAGAGGCAGAGTCAGAAATCCAGGCAAGGTCAGAGACAAAACTAAACATACACTATATCACTGGGGAACCAAAACTATATCTGGCGGCCTGCAAGACAGGCTCCAATGTATTTGAAGGGCGCGGTTACCTCCCATAGGCTGGAGCTCACAGCCTGATGACCTCATCCGAACCGCCCCTAGAGCCAGGCCAGATGGAGATGCACGACTGGCTCCACCCAGCCCACCTCTGACAGAAGAACGCAGGCTGCGCCTAACGGACACCTCTGCAGGGCCCGCTCTTCTGCGACCAACACCACCCAGAGGGGAAACACAGCGGCGCTCAGCGACAGAGGCAGACGTCGCTGGAGCAGGTCCATATGAGGACAAGGCCTTCCTATTACCAGCACCACCAGACGAAGGAATCCGGCTCCTCCCAGCGGCCGAGGCAGGAACACCAGCCACCGAGTCCGATGGCGATGTGACACTATGGGCGTACCTGGTGCAGCAGGGACAGCACATAGGCGTGCTACAATTGTGGATTACGAGACGTTCGTACGCTGATAGGACAAAGCAATAATACCATGATTGGGCAGGCATCGCAGGAGGCTGATTAATACATGACGCCCGAGCAATTGTGTAGGGTGACTGGTCAGCTCCTTAAATATGCCGCCCTGTGCGGCGACAACCAATCGCAACGCAGGAGCTTCCTCCAATGATCGCAGATGGGGCGCGGTAACACGGAGCCTGGGTGACGCCTTAGCTACATTGCAGCTACATCGCCGGGTGTCCACAGTTCCCTTCTGTGGGTTCTTTACACGCCGATACAGCTCGCTACAATCGGCGATGTAGCCATCTGTTTTTGGGCAGTGCACGGATACAGATGTATCTGTAGCCGGCTGTGTCGTCCCGTCTTCAGACGCCGCTACTACGGGCGATATTGGCGCCACAAGCTACATTTGTAGCCTGTAGCGGGTTGTATGCATCCTGTTGTGGCGGCGTGTAAAGGTACCTTTAGGGTTTCAGGGCAAAGTGTTTTTTATACATAACCGTTATACAGGGGTCTTTTTTGCCCCACTCCCTAATGTGGTTTTCTAGGATTTCCCTAATGGATTCCACCCTATATTTAGGATTCTAGTGAGATCAAACAATTTTATCTATTGAACCACAGGCCCTGTACTGCGCCTTCATATCCTTATTGGTAGTATGCTGTTCTGAAATTCAGCAGATGCACGATTTATATGATATACTGTACATGAGCTTAACTGATACTGCAGTGATTATTAATCATTTTTATCTGTCAGTCCTTAAAGGGGTTTTGCATGATCAAAAAAAAATGATTCAGGAGATCTTGGAATATTAATAATTTCCACATTTGGATGTGTTTAAAAAAAAAGTTCCTGTGTTAAGATAATCTTATATATGTGTCTCTGCTATGTACTATGTAATGGCTGTGTCTGACCGTACAGGGAAATGGTCTGATCATACCACATCTCCGGTGCTGAGATAATCTTATTTATGTGTCCCTGCTGTGTACTGTGTAATGGATGTGTCTGACCATACAGGGACATGTTAGGATCATATCACATCTCCTGTGCTGAGATAATCTTATATATGTGTCCCTGTTATGTACTGAGTAATAGATGTGTCTAACCGTACAGAGACATGGTCTGATCATACCACATATCCTGTGCTGAGATATTCTTATATGTGTCCCTGCTATGTACTGTGTAATGGATGTGTCTGACAATACAGGCACATGGTCTGATCATACCACATCTCCGGTGCTGAGATAATCTTATATATGTCTCTGCTATGTACTGTGTAATGGATGTGTCTGACAATACAGGCACATGGTCTGATCATACCACATCTCCGGTGCTGATATAATCTTATATATGTGTCTCTGCTATGTACTGTGTAATGGATGTGTCTGACCATACAGGGACATGGTCTGATCATACCACATCTCCTGTGCTGAGATAATCTTATATATGTGTCCCTGCTATGTACTGTGTAATGGATATGTCTGACCGTACAGAGACATGGTCTGATCATACCACATCTCCTGGAGGGGGAAACTAAAAATGTATAAACATTACATCACAAGATCAAAAAAAAAAATCTTTCTTTGAAGTAAAACATTAAAAAAAAAACAGGCAGGAAAATGTTTCATCTCACAAAGAGTAATTTGTGATTCCTTGCTGTAATGTCTGTATACTGTCTTTTTCATGCTCCACTGCCCCAGTAGCTGTGGGTTGATGAGACTGTGTCCCTGTAAGGTCAGACACATCCATTAAACTGTACACAGCAAGGACACATATCAGATTATTTCAGCACAGGGACATTTTTTTAAAAACACATCCAATTGTGTAACTTATGATTATTCCAAGATCTATTGATTAAGGCCCCTTTCACATCAGTGTTTTGCTGATATTTGCGGCCTATCCGGCAGTTCACACCTAACAGCAGACTTGTGGCCTTGATCCGGCAAGAGAAATTGTAGAGATGATCCGGCAAGCCCCATGCATTGTCTATGGGGCTTGCGGTCCAGTGCGACAAGTGCGGTTCTGCAGGATGCGGTAGATCCATCACTTGCGGCTGCGAAAAATAACGTGGTCGAAAGTGTCGGATCCATCACTTGCCGCTCGGACTGCAAGCCCCATAGATAATGCAAGTGCAGCGTTAGACGGCAGATTCAGCAGATGCGGTACATCTGCTGTATCTGCCGCACATCAGCAAAAACGCTGATGTGAAAGGCCCCTAAGATGGACTTAAAAATTACCGTATATACTCGTGTATAAGCCGAGTTTTTCAGCCCAAAATTTGGGCTGAAAAGTCCCCCCCTCGGCTTATACACGAGTCATATACGGGGGGGCTGTGTCCCGGGGGCTGTGGAGGCTGGAGGAGGCTGGAGGAGGCGGGGGGGGCTGCTGTATGAGCGGCCCCGTCACGTGGGGCCGCTCATTATATATGCACTGCTTCCCCCTGTCAATCAGCGCAGGGGGAAGCAGTGCATACGGCCCCCCCAAAAGCTGGCACTGTCCCCCTTGTAAGGGCCCCCCCGCTGCTTATACATTACCATCCCGGTGTTCTGATCGGCGCCGCTCCTCGGTACTGCGTCGCCGTCTTCATCCTCCCGTCCGCGCTCGCTGCATCCATCCGGGTTCTCCGGCTGTCGCAGCGATATGACGTCATCGCGCGACCGCCGGAGATCCTGGATGCAGCGAGCGAGGACGGGAGGATGAAGAAGAAGCACCGAGGAGCGGCGCCGATCAGAACACCGGGATGGTAATGTATAAGCAGCGGGGGGGGGGAGGCCTTACAAGGGAGGACAGTGCCAGCTTTTGGGGGCTGTTGGTACCCCCAGGGGGCTGCTGGGTACCCCCTGGGGGCTGCTGGGTACCGCCTGGGGGCTGTTGGTACCCCCAGGGGGCTGTTGGTACCCCCTGGGGGCTGTTGGTACCCCCAGGGGGCTGCTGGGTACCCCCTGGGGGCTGTTGGTCTCCCCTGGGGGCTGTTGGTACCCCCAGGGGGCTGTTGGTACCCCCTGGGGGCTGCTGGGTACCCCCTGGGGGCTGTTGGTACCCCCTGGGGGCTGTTGGTACCCCCAGCGGGCTGCTGGGTCCCCCCTGGGGGCTGTTGGTCCCCCCTGGGGGGCTGTCGGTCCCCCCTGGGGGCTGTTGGTACCCCCTGGGGGCTGTTGGTACCCCCAGGGGGCTGCTGGGTACCTTCAGGGGCTGCTGGGTACCCCCTGGGGGCTGCTATATGTACCCCTGGGGGCCTGCTGTATACCACTGGGGCTGCTGTATACTACCACTGGGGCTGCTGGGGCTCCTGTATACTACCACTGGGGCTGCTGTATACTACCACTGGGGCTGCTGGGGCTCCTGTATACTACCACTGGGGCTGCTGGGGCTCCTGTATACTACCACTGGGGCTGCTGGGGCTCCTGTATACTACCACTGGGGCTGCTGGGGCTCCTGTATACTACCACTGGGGCTGCTGTATACTACCACTGGGGCTGCTGGGGCTCCTGTATAGTACCACTGGGGCTGCTGGGGAATCTGTATACTACCACTGGGGCTGCTGTATACTACCACTGGGGGACCTGTATACCACACTGCTGGGGGCTGTATAACTGTGCTGGGGTCCACCCTCGGCTTATACACGAGTCATTAGGTTTTTCCAGATTTTTGGGGCAAAAGTAGGGGGGTCGGCTTATACACGGGTCGGCTTATACACGAGTATATACGGTAACTTTATTCATGGGAAACCCTTTTAATTTTATCACATAAGACTTTTGACACATGCACTACAGTGATAATGGTGATGAAGGTGATTTTTTTTTTACATTGCATCATGAAATACCGTACATTTTTTAAATTATTTTTTTCCTTGTTGTTATGTATACATAGGGTCTTACTTTCCTGTAATCCTTTTAGTGAACTTAGCACATCATATTCCAGCACAATGTACATCAAGCTGGCTGAAAGTGTCTGCTCTCCTGAAATTGTTCAAAAAATGAAGCATTTCTCCAGAAATATTATTGAAATTACACATTTTGTTGTACATGTATGTTTATTTCTAATGTGTGTATTGAAACAATACACAAACCCAGAGAAAATAAGGCAAATTGGACATAATTTCCTACAAAAGCCCAAATTGGTGCAGGAAAAAATACTGACACCTTTCTAAATTTGTGGGTAAACAACTTTGTTTCAAGCATGTGATAAATGTAAAAACTTAGGGTTTAGCCTTTCAGTGCTCTTATAGGCAAGATAGCATGCTGGAGGACCAGGACTGTCTTTAAGTGGCCTTGTTGTTATCTTTACCAAAAATCTGTTTATTTCAACATATATTGGTTGGTGGCTATATAACATCTGCAGAGGACACCCCAAGAATTGTTTGACTTTTCGCCTCTTTTACTTGTTTTTAACTCTGTCCTGTGTGTGGTTTTTTCAACTAATAAATCTGTAATGGTTTGAAACTATATATTGCTGATTGTTCCTCCTTTACTTGCTGTCTTACCCTTTATAATCTATTTATATAATCGGGAGTTTGGGATTCGTTCACTGTAGCCAAATCCCAAAATGCTTTGCGGCACTGCGAGTGATGATGCAATAGCGTCATCGCGAGCCGTCTCTGCTGCCCAACCGCCGTCTCCGCTGCCCACCCGTCCGCCCCGCCGCAAGCGATGATGCAATAGCGTCATTGCGAGCTAACTCGCAGCCTCCATGAGGTCTCCGCTGCCCCTCGCTGCTTTATCACCGCTGGGGCCTCGGTGACGCCATGCAGCTGGAGTAGTGGTGTCCTTGCGGCGACATGTAATTTCCAAGATGGCCTCTAAAATCTCGCGACATTTCGGCGCCATCTTGGATATTACATGTCGCCGCAGGGACTCCGCTATCCCACCAGCATAGCACCGAGGTGACGCACGAGCAATGGCGCGCATGCGCCATCGCAAGCCGCCGCCACTGCCCAGAAGCGCACAAATGCTGGCACCGGACACCACATACCCCCACCAATGCCCGCTCCACGCTCCGCCCACCGCTCCCTTGCCCATGCTCCCGCTCCCCCGCCACCAGGGCCGCACCGTCCATTGGACAGTGTGAGCCCTGAGTCCCAAGCGGCAGCAGCCAGGGGGAGCGGCATTAGAGAAGGGGGCGGTATGATGGCGGCGGCGCACTGTCATTGCAGGCTGAAGGCCCGGTGGGACTGCAGTCTGCTACCACCTTCCCGGTCCTCAACTAAGGCTACAGGGGTGGCGGGGCTGAGATCTGCACCCACACTGCCCCCGCTTACCCTCCAGTCACCCAAACTGCCCCTGCTTACCCTCACTCACCCACACTGCCCCTGCTTAACCCCCACTCACCCACACTGTCCCTGCTCACTCCTCTTACCCCCCGTATGTCCTCACTCACTCCCCACACTGCCCTGCTTACCCCTACTCACCCACACTGCCCCAATTTACCCACACTGCCCCTGTTTACCCCCTACTCACCCACACTGCCCCCACTCACCCACACTGCCCCTGCATAGCCCCCCACACTCACCCACACTGCCCCTGCTTACCCCCCACTCACCCACACTGCCCCTGCTCACTCCTCTTACCCCCCTATGCCATCACTCCCCACACTGCCCCTGCTTATCCCCTACTCACCCACACTGCCCCACTCACCAACACTGCCCCTGCATAGCCCACCCCACTCACCCACACTGACCCTGCTTACCCCCCTACTCACCCACACTGCCCCCACTCACCCACACTGCTCCTGCTTACCCCCCCACTCACCCGCACTGCCCCTGCTCACCCCTCTTACCCCCCCACATGCCCTCACTCCCCACACTGCCCCTGCTCATGCCCCCACTCTGTACCTGCTTACCCCACTCACCTCCCCCACATGCCCCCACTCACCCACACTGCTCCTGCTTACCCCCCCCACTCACCCATACACCCTGCTTACCCCTCTCACCCCACAACTGCCCCCAATCACCCACACTGCACCTGCAGAGCCCACCCAACTCACCCACACTGCCCCTACTTACCCCCCCCCACTCACCCGCACTGCCCCTCCTCAACCCTCTTACCCCCCCACATGCCCTCACTCCCCACACTGCCCCTGCTCAGGCCCCCACTCTGTACCTGTTTACCCCTCTCACCTCCTCTGTACCTGTTTACCCCTCTCACCTCCTCTACATGCCCCCACTCACCCGCACTGCTCCTGCTTAACCCCCACTCACCCATACACCCTGCTTACCCTCTCACCCCCCAACTGCCCCCAATCACCCACACTGCCCCTGCCTACCCCCCACTCACCCACACTGCCCCTGCTCACTACTCTTACCCTCCGTATGTCCTCACTCACTCCCCACACTGCCCCTGCTTACCCCCCACTCACCTGCACTGCCCCTCCTCACCCCTCTTACCCCCCCAACTGCCCCCAATCACCCACACTGCCCCTGCTTACCCCCTACTCACCCACACTGCCCACACTTACCCACACTGCCCCTGCATAGCCCCCCCACTCACCCACACTACCCCTGCTTACCCCCCACTCACCCCACACTGTCCCTGCTCAGCCCCCACTCACCCCACACTGCCGCTGTTTACCCCTTTCACCTCCCCACTCACCCCACACTACCCCTGCTGACCGCTCTTACCGCCCCACATGCCCTCACTCCCCACACTGCCCCTGCTGATGCCCCACAAGGTGAAGTGACAGCTGCTGCCCCCAATGCCAAACAGCCCGCCCCCATCTTGATGTCACCCCACTCCCGATGCGATAGCAGCGGGCCTTTTTACTAGTTGAATATAAAAAGAAGTTGACTCAAGCTTTGCATTGTGTGTCTTTTGTGGTCTTTGTGTGCCACACTAAGCATGGAGAACAGAAAGAAGAGAAGAAAGCTGCCTGAGGACCTTAGAACCAAAATTGTTTAATAATACAGTGGGATGTCTTCTTTATTAGTGCATAGGGACTTACATGGTGAGGGTGGCGGGTGGGAGGACAGGGATTCAATTACGACGGCTGTTTCACGCCGTGAGTGGCGCTTCCATGGGTACACAATCCATAGGGGTGAGTGTAACCCTTGATTTATACCCAACTCCTAGTGACATAGGCAACTATAAACAACATCATAAAGTGCCTGTGAGCTTCAGTGACAGTGATCCATATATCAAAAGCATTTAAAAATCAATAGTATTAACATTAAAAAATCTGTAAAGAAAATAAAGGGGAGATGAAAAAACAGCTATATATAGTATACATTTTCACTACTACCATTAAAAACAAAAATTACAGAAATACCGAAAGGTCATTTTTGTCGTTTTGTCAGACCTACAGGCCCCTGTGCTCTAAGCCTAATTATCCATTCAGCTTCCTTTTACAGGAGTAAGGCCAGGGCCACACTTCCGTCTACAATCCAGTTACTGGATCCAGTTTTTTCATCTTGAGATGTTGAAAAACGCATGCGTTAACGCACCCATAGACTCCAATGCAAAAAACGCATTGCAAAAGTGTGCAAAAGTGCAATCTGTTTACTGCATTGCATTTTTGAGAAATCCGTTTTAAATAGGGTCTGCAACATTTGGTGCAGTTTCAAAAACACATGCTTTTTTTTAACATGGGGGTCTATGGGAACCGCATACGTTAACGCATGGTACATATAGGTACCATGCGTTAATGCATGCGTTAATGCAAGGTCTAAAAATGCCTCAAAATGGACAAGGAACAAAACCAGATCCATTAACGGATCCAGTTAGCGGATTCAGGCTCCCAAGTGTGGCCCTAGCCTAGCCTATGCAGATTACCTCCTGCAGGTGGCATTTCAACTTTTTCCAAACCCATAAACCTTAATACACTAGGGTCTCCCCCATGTGCTGTTCTCACATGCTCTATGAGTTTTGGCGATCCTACACCCATCTCTATTGATTTTACATGCTCTCTAAACCGTATGTACAAACATATGTTTTTTTAATATAGTATCTCCCGCAAGAACACATCACGGCGTATACTACATATTTTGTTTTACATGAAATAAAACTGTTCACCCTATGCAGGACATAGGATGCAGGACAGGATTAATTATTGAATGTTGTGAGCAAAAACAGCAGGTTCAACACTTATAATTACCTACCCGGCACTATTCTTCAAGCCACGTTTTTTCAGGCACCATCCTCCAAGAACTACCATATCATACCATAACAGTTCTGCTGGGGAGTCACGGGGGTCGAGACCTGGCCCATGTCAATATAAATTCAAGGAATACGGATTTAGGGATAGTTGAGGTGATGCTACCGATGGTGTTCGGCTATTAGTGGCCGACATTGCAGTGCGAAACCTCTGGGGACGATGGGAGTGCAGCTTTGGTTGATTTGGTCCCCATGGGTGGAGCTGTTCCCCAGGGCATCCGGTGTAGCGTACGGTGATGGAGGGCCAGCAGGATTGTTTCTGACAGGAAGCAGGGTTTGGAGTGACTCACAGCCAGGCCTTCTTATCAGTCTACCACTCCGCAGGTGGGAAATGAACAGTCTCACACACAGTTCTGAATTCTACACAGTTTACTTAGTTTTTACTTTGGTGGCACCACAGGGTATTGTCCTTGCGCAATCTCAGTCCGGATAGTCCTCAGTGAACTGGATAGCTCGTCCAAGACACACAGTTTATTTTCCTTCCTTCACAGGTTGCTCTTTCTCTCAGCGCTGCCTGTCTGCCTCTCTCCTGCTCGCGCCTCCACACACAGTGCCCCAATCCAGCAGCCATGGGTCTTCTCGGGTGACCAGTACCAAGTTCCCTGACCCTAGTATGACTACCTTCTCAGTGGATGTGTCGGGAGTTGGCCACAGCTCCTCTGGACCTCATGGCCTCCGGTTCCATAGTTGGAGCTTAGAGTCTCCTCGCCACCTCAGGGCTGGTCCCCTGGTTCTCAACCTGCCCCTCCGCTTCACTCAGATTCCGGCGCATTGGTGGATTGCTCCATGCCCGCACCCCTGTGGCCCTCTCTGTCCTTCTTACAGTCTGCTGTTCTGGGACCCAGGACAAGCTCCTCATAGCTCAAGTCCTCCAGATTCTCCTCCTCTCACTGCTTCCTCTCGACTGACCTCAACTAACTTCCCACCCTTCACCTTTCTTCCTTCCATCCCACTGACTAACTGAGCCCTCCCTCGTTCGGGTCCATCCGCTGTCCCTGGGACCGAATGAGTTGGGTGCTTTTGGGGGTGTCTGGACTCACATCCCGTTCCATGAGAACAGGAATACCACACCAGTGGGATGGGGGCAGTACCCCTTTGTGGCAACCAGACCGCAGGGACGCCACATTCCCCCTTAGCAAAGATTAGCTCGTCCTTGTGGGTTAAATAGATGTTTACAAATAGAACTCAAATTTGCATGCAAAACAACAATAACACTTGTCAAGAGTGCTTCTACACAAATGGGAGGTTCTTTGCTTAAACATTTCTTAACAAAAACCATACTATCTGTGATTAAGTAAAAATAGCATTGAAATAAAAGTAAAAAGGAAAAGGACAAAGAGTTAGTTTGGCGAGTATCCCTCACCAGGTGTCTCTATGATTGTCTGTTTAGGTTCTTCAGGTTCTTCAGGGGCCGCACTTCCAAAAAACCCCAACGTAGGTCCTGGATGAGATGGACCAACATTTTTTGGCCACAGTGAGTGGGTTTTTCTTCATGGTCATGGTTATTTAGGCATGAATTAGTTCAATGTAAAAGCATCAGGTTCTAAAACCAACAGGGAGAACACTGTAATGTGCCAACTATATACAGTGTTTCCTGATCATTCATTGTCCATGATCAATTGCCCATAATAAGCCTTCATTCACACTCTCACATTATGCAAAAAAAAAGCCAGCTCTCATCACTCCCTCTTCCACAGCAGTTCTTTGAGAATCACCACTCTCTTTCCTCCTGGTGACACTGGATTAATGTACCCTATTATGTGTGTCTGGGTACTCTGTTCCTGAACCTTGGGCTGTGTGTGCCTCCCTTTTACAGGCGTTAACGCTGCGGGAGCTTTGGAGTGCACCTAGTCTTGGAACACCCTCTTTACTCTGAGGGAGTACTGTCCTTGTTCCCCTTCATGCTGTGTGAAGGTAACTTCATCCCTGGGGTGCAAATGCCTTTTCGGGTGGCCCTTCGGCAAGTGTTCCCCCACATCCCGCTGGGATACAAAAATGTCCGCAGCTGCACCCAGTTCCCTTATGAACCCCCATCCTCTGCAGAGGTCGATGGTCACCACGGTGTGCCGTCTCCATGGACCTCTTTCAGTGGACCGGGCTTTATAGGCCTCCACCTTTATTTTATTATTCCTCTCCACCAAGGCCCTTTGCTAAGCTCTCCGCTCTTCCTCCTCAGTCTCCACCTAGCGACTCACTGTTGGACGTGCTCCTGCCAGCTCAAGATCTCCATCACAGCCTCTCCTGCCTACACTTCACCCGGGAACCCCATCAGTTCACCACTCCGGTTTTCCCATTGGAACACTACCAGTCTCACATAGACTTTTTAAGACGGGGGTCCTGGGGTCAGCAGGACGGCTTGCCCTTCCCCCGATTACTGGGGTCTGCTCCTAGGTCAGGTTTGATAGCCCCTCACCAGGGTTTTGGGCATAAGGGGGTCTGACAGGCCCCACCAGGGTCTCTTTCTCTATTGCGGTGTCATCTATACCTCCACTGTCATCCTTCCCAGTGCCGGGTTTTTTTGCTACAGCGCCCTCAGGCTCTGGGGAGACTGGGCGCAAACTGGTTCACTGCTGGGCCGCCTTCTGCAGTAAGGTCTGCTTCCACCTTCCCACCATGATCATCTGGGTTCGGAGTGGTTGGCGACTCAGTTCCCACACCTGTTCCTTCAGGAAGCCCGGGTCCATCACAGACAGCCGGTACAAGTCCTTCTCCGGTTGGCTGGGGGCGTCTTCATCTTCCACTCCACGCTTCGGGTTCTCCTGACCTCCACTCGCCATGGCACTAACCAGGTCCTCTCCCGCGTCTCTCGCGCCACACCCTGCTGCTCTGCCACCACTAGAACTCTCTCCTTCCCCCTCCCTTCATGGGCGGATCTTTTTTCTTTTGCTGTTGGCCACTCCTTGGGGTGGAGCAATCCAGCCTCTTGGGCAGCCCTTCCGGCTCTGCAAGGACAAAGTTGGGGTAGGCCATTTTTCCTGCACTGTGCTGGCCCGGCCCACAACGGAAGGCTGCGGCATGCCTCCCAGCCAGCACAGGGTTTCACTTGTTTGCAGCTGCCATTGCTCCAGTCTCAAAAGTATAGTCTTCTCAATACAGCCCTGCAGGCGCACAGGTGACACCGGGCATGTTCATCCTGTTCGTGATGCCAAGTTGACATGTCCCCAGGGCTGTGAGGTACTCAGAACCGGGCTAACAGTTCTGCTGGGGAGTCACGGGGGTCAATACCCAGCTCCGTGGCCCTGGCGATGTCAATAAAATTTGGGGAATATTGGTTTAGGGATAGTTGTCGTGACTAGGGATGGGCGAACAGCATTTTTTTCTCCATGTTCGGGGATACTGCACCAAAGGATTGATATGGTTAATGTCATCTGCAATTGTTATACCTGGCGGGTCTGCTTTATCTCCCCAGGTGTGCCGATACTCCAAGCCAGGCTTACAGGTTAAAGCCTCATGTGACCGGCTGACATAGCCAATCACATTCAGTCATAAGCTAACGGGCGGCCCGGAAGTGACGCAGTGATGCGTCACACCAAGAAGAGAAATCTTCCTGGGGCGGTTTCCACCATTTGCCCCAGAATGCTTGCGTGAGATGCATTGCACTGGCATCACTGCAATAGCTGCTAAAAGAGTTACTTAAATCCTGTGATGTGACACAATGCGCTGGCATCATTGCAGGAACCCGTCGAATTGTTGTTGCTGATTTTTGCACTTTTGGGTATTTTTGTATTTTTGATACTTTTGATATTTTTAATGTTTAAGAAATGGGCCTCCCATAAAGAGAAGATGTCATTGTTAATAAAGTAAAGAAAAATTTTGTATGTTCTGGCCATTGCTTAACACCTTTGTACTGTTCTACAGCCTGCCGACATGCTGTGTTTAACCAGGGGAAATGTGGCGCCCCTGCATCTTGGTTGCCACAGTGGTACTGCACCTACTCCACCGTTGTGGTGCCATTGCCCTCGGGTAAGCTGTGAACACAAAACTGAGACGCACCACCACACACCCAACACCCATCCAAACTCCAGGCCAGGGAGATTCTGGACAGAAGAGGCTAATACTTGAACAGCCAATCCTCCAGCTGGAGGGAGGAGTAGGTCTAGGGGGTGGGAGGAGGAGTTAGACAGAGAGAGACAGTTAGAAGAAGCATGAGCAGCAAGATTGAGTTCGCTGGAGCTGGGGCCTCTCAGGACCAGTGAATAGGTCGGTCAAGAAACCCCCAGTTCAGAGAACCCCGATTCTACAGCCGACTTCCAGGTCGTGGTACACGAACTGGCTGCATGAGAGGTACTGGCCCCAATTTGTTGTGAAACTTTAAGACCAAGCCAAGAAACTGGAGGCCACTGAACTACAGGTGCAGTAGCCAATGCTGTGTACTCTCTCTGGCACAGTGGCTACAGAGGGTCAAGGGGATGTGCCAGCCAGCGTTCAGCAAGACCTGCTGTCGCCTGCCTAGGGACTAGTAGCACGAAGACACAGGATAAGGAAGAGAGGAAAACTGCCCAGGAAGGAAAGAGCAGCACAGAAATGTCGAGCTCATTGGGACGGGGTACTCGGTAACCGGACCGGATCTGCTACTGGGGATGTCACGGGTGGTCCTGGTCCGGACGTGTCCCGGGCCCTGGCAATAATAAAGGGAATATTTACAGGGAATAATGTCAGTCGTGACGCCACCCACGGTTTGTTGTTAATATAGGGGACCACCGCTGCTGCAGAACCTCCGGGGATGATGTTATGGCAGCTTGGGATGGAATAGTTCTCCGTGGGTAGAACTGGGTTCCCCGGGGCAGTCTATGGTGTAGTGTATGGTGCAGGCTTGGACTGGGTGCAATGCACTTACTGTCCTGATGCTGCAGAAATCTTCTTTCTGGGTTCAGAGCTGGCAGGCTGTGGCTCTCCAGTTGCAGGCTGTGTTCCTCTGCAGACCTGTTTAGAGGGAATCATGTGCAGATAGAAACATGCGAGGAAGTCAGAGTCAGGGTTCACCGTGTTTACTTCTTAACCTTCTCTCAGGTACAGTTCACAGTCACAGTTCACAGTTCACAGTCTTTACACGGGCATAACTCTCCCCTCCGGGTTCCTTTACTCCCTGCAGCCAGGTTGTTCCTTCTATGACCCCTCACTCTGTCTCTGTCCTTTCCAAACTTGTGTTCTCTCTCTCTTTGTGTGTGTGTCTCCAGACGGTATGGCGGTGGCTCGAACCCCTGTGGGCCCTCCGGGTTGCCACTGAGCTGCCCGTTCTTTGGGGTAGGAACCCTAACTTGTAGCTAGAGTCCCCCGTCGGTTGTCTGGGGATGCCACATGGATTAACGGTCCCCTCCAGAGCTGACACTCTGCTGCTAGCCTAGCCAACAATAGTCCTCCTGGGTGAGGCTCTACCAGGCTCCTTCTAACCATGTCTTTGGGTTCAATAGGAGGGCTACTCTATCTGCAGTCAGCCGTTTGAGCCGTGTTTCTAGGACCCAGCGCTACTGTTCCTCTCGTCCCTCACACTCCTGGGGTGCTGGCTCCAGATGGGCTTTCTCTCTGTGGCTCACACTGGCTCTCCAGATTCTGCGCTCCTTCTACCCCAATATTCCAGGACGTGTGTTTCCTGTCTGTGCATCTCAGCCTACCTCGGCCTACTGACTTTCTCCTCCCCCTGCTCTATATCTACCCTCTGTCACCTGACCTGCTTGTTGGCCCACCCACTGTCCCTAAACCCCACCACCCCTTGCCCGCCTAGAGTTCCCGGGCTCCGGGTTGGGTGCTGCCCTCTACTGGTATGTGGGTTGTGTGGGCTGTGAGGGTGTTGGGGTGCAACTGTCGTTCCTACCTTCCTGGTTGCAGTTCCCTTTGTGGCCTCCTGGTCACAGGGCGCCACATTCCCCCGGAGTTAAACCAGCATGTCCTCACGCTGCCCGTCATGGATCCCCCTGAAAACATTTTTATTCATAACAACATTAAACATTAAGCATTCTTGGTTTCTTCCCGTCCGGGAGGTACGATTCTCTTTTTAAACGTTACGTTAAATTAACTATATACATAGTGCATGGGTGCCTCTACTTCATCACCCTTCTAGACCTTTGCCGGGTCTAATGCTATAATGCATTCACTCTTCTCTGGTAAAACACATAAAAGACATTACTTTCTAGCAAAAGTATAAAAGTTCTCTTTTCAGTTCAAAAGTGCAAAAAGTTCAAAGTTTCAAAAAGCCTCAAGCGGTTCAAAAAGGAGTTCAAACAGTTCAAAGGGGCACAAGTGCTCAAAATACTGCTCGTAAGCACTCTGCCGTTTAGTGCACAGTTTTTCAAGTGCAAAGCTGGTTTTAAAACCAAAGGGGAACACTCGAGGTTTTCAACTATATACAATCCAAAGTTCGTACCAGCTCATTGTTCGTGGTAGCAATTGTTCATTTGACATATAAGACAGACAAGGGAAAGCTGACATTCATTCAGAATTGGGATGGGGACAGCTGTGGGGGAAATCTGGCAATTTCCTATAGATTTATAGCATAGCAATATGTCTTATAATTATAAGTATGTTTGTAATAATACTTGGAATAAAATATTAAAGTTTTTCTATATTTACTTATATATATATATGATATAAACGGTTCTTCTTTCTATATCTCTTTATATTCTTTCTGTCTATTTCTTTGTCTCTCTTTCTCTCTTTGTATATTCTTCTTTGTCTGTCTTTCTCAATATATGACTATATCTATCCTGATTACTTTGCACTCTCTCTCTCTCCCCTTATTCCATTTTTGTCTGCTCACCACTGCCTCCATCTTAGGCCTTCCCTTAGGCCTCTTGTGCCATTTTATGTGTGAGTTTAAGTTTTACAGAATATATGGATGCAGCTGGAAGGAGATGCAGATGGATGGGAACAACAGAGATAAAATCTGTCTATGAAGGCTTCTATTGAAGAAAGTGTTGAGAAAGGAATGTGAGATGACCTTCAAGTTACCGGTTGCCAGTTTGGAGATGACACCAAGGAGAGAGGCGTGAACTCAAGAAAGAAGATAGCATACTAATTACAATTAACCAATCTATACGCGTATATTAGCATCTAGACCACCTAACACCCTAGTTAATACACCCAGTTTTGAATATTCCCGCCTAGTCTATTAGAAGTATAAAATGTGTTGTATCCCAGAAGCAGGGGAGTTGCTGTTAAGGGTTTTACTTTGTTATCCTTCTGAACATAATATAAGTTTGAAACAGATCGTAGTCTGATTTATTCTTATAGTGGCGCCATATGTTCATATCCTAATTTGGAATGACTGGTGAATGAGCAATTGCCGTGCTTACACGACCCCGGCAATTTTGGCACCCAACGTGGGGCGTGAGCCAGCGGTCCACGACCCTTCGGACCCACGCGTAGATGCCCGTGAATGATATCCGTGACGGCTGACTTCGAGGCTTGATCACCCTCAAAGATACGGTAAGTGGAAGTCACATTCATATGTGTCGCCCTTACTCGTGTCCTCAGCCGTTACTGATTGTTCTGTGGTGTTTAGTGGGTACGAGGGGGGGTAAACGGTCAGTGGTTAGACCGTGCCGTGTGCGACCCAGTGCCACGCTCTGAACCAGCAACAGCGAGACACGTCGCCTTCTGCGCATGCCTGTGTATTCACCACGTCTCCTCCACTGGTCATTAACATTCCTCGCTTGTTAACCCTTCCCGTGATTGTTATTGTGTATTAACGTAGAGTGAGAACTTGGTAGAATTGTGTGCTGGGGACGGCTTGGTGAAAGTGAAAGGAGACGCAGCCTCTGTGATAAAGTGAGGGGGGCTCCTCCTGAGCAACTGAAATACCGTAGCAAAGCAGTCTATAAGCACTGGTGCTCAGATATAGGAGAGTACGGAAGCTGGCAGGCTTTCATATTCAAAAGTGCGTAATAGCCAGGGCTTCGCACTTCTTGGTCCGGAGACGGAGCGTGGAGCCAATTGGCTCCATACTTCGTGTAAGAAAGGGATACGGAATCAGCAGACTCCGTGTCCGGAGGCACAGTAAGCCTGGGCTTTGTGCCGGGCATTCATAAGGTGCATAGTAGCCAAAGGCTCCGCACCTGTGAATAGGTTGGCAGAGCGTGGAGTCTGTAGACTCTGTGCTGAGAAGTACATTGTTTGTACTTTAGAGACAAGTATAGAGACACAGGGCTTGGTGCTTGTCTGCCCGTGGAATTGCAATTCTGCTACGTGGAGTTGCCATTCTGCGTGGTGTGGTACATGGTAGCCAGGGCGCCGTACTACTGGACTGAATATAGAGACAAGAGGCTCGGTATTCAGTCCGGCACGTGAAGCCGGGGTTTTCGTGCTTTAAGGTGAGAGTGTATAAAGCCTGGGCTTTGCACTCAGTAGGACTGGAAGTATGTGGTACTAAGTACTGGGTACTTATTGAAGTTGATTGAGGGTTGGGTAATAGCCAGGGCTTCTCAACCGAAGGTTGGGTACGTGGAACTTAAGTTCTGCCCCCTAGGGAAGAGCAAAACAAACACATAGTAGCCAGGGCTCCGTGTTTTTCGGTGAGACGTCACCATCGGTACAGTGGGGCTAGCTGCCTGTACCATTAGTACACCGTGTGTGGAGCCTGGGCTCCGTACAGGTGAAGGCCCAGTGTTGATTGCTGTTGTTAAACGTTCTAATCTGCAGTTAAGGCGTAGTATTTGTGAGTCATGTTGCGTCTTGTAGCACGGAGGAAATCCATTCCCCACAAGTTAGATGAGGATGTAGCAGAGGTAAGGGAGTTAGTAGAGTCACGGGAAGGAAGGAAGGCTGTTAGGAATGTAGAGAAGTTGTACAGGTTTGCAGGTTTGCCTTTGTCAGGGAGGTTGCAGCCATCAGTATGGCGTGATCTGATCCAGAAAAAGAAAAAAAAAAAAGGCAAGTTGAAAGACAGAGGGCTGCTAGATCAGGCACAAGTTTATCTACGAGTTGCAAATAGTCTGAAAAGTGAGGAATGAAGAGAAGTAGATGGAGAAGGAGGATAAGATGATGCAGAACCTGTGTTTGATTATAAGTTGCTTCCTAATAATAATTTTATACAGTGTAAAATGTCCGCCACGCCATTGTTATTGAGTACGTCATCCCAGCCACCACCCTATAATGGCGGCGATATAAGATCCCCGGATGTTTGGGTGTGTTCCTAGCTCCAAAGTGGTTAGGATAAATTAGAATAAGGTGTATATAATCTGATGGAGATTATTCTGTTTTATTGAAATCACATCGACTGCCACTACACTCTATTCACGGTCCGTCTATCAATATAGTTTACTATTCCTCCTGTTATGAAAAGTTTTTACAGTTATAAAGAGTAAATGAAGAGTTAGATATTAAGCCACGGGGTCTCAGATAATGGCTAGAATTGTTAGTTGTATATAGCTACAAGTGTGAAACAGTTAATCAAATTTGTGAGCCCTGTTTGGGAGAGAAGGGGGAATTTGCAGGATGTCTGACATGCATATTGGAGTCTTACCCATCTTTCCAAGAATTCTGAAAGGCAAAGATGGATTTGCCATATTTATGGTAGTTGGATGCTAATAATAATGCCCAATATTGAATACAATAATAGTAATCAGATTTTTTATTGATTCATATGAGTGAATGTTGTTAATAGCCACCTGCAGCACAGAAATAATTTAGTTAGAGATGTAATTATGGCAGGGGGAAATTTTCCCTTATTTCTGGAAATTAGCAAGTTTGATGAGAAAAGCAACAGAAAGTATAGTTTAGAAAGTAACACAAAGTCGATAAAAAAAAAAAAAAAAAAAAATGGGGTGGAAAGACAAGTAAGAAGAAAGTAGTTAGGTCCTTTATCAGGATTGTGGATATCTTATGGGTTTATCAAGGCCAAAGAGTTTGAAAATATAGAAGGGAATGAACTATCTCCCCCATATTTCCTTACATTTTTTTCTATCAGAGCAGTCTTTGTTCTTTGCTGTGTGAAAATATTTCTTGTAGTCCGTTATCTTTTGAATTAAAGATGATGTTATATATGTCTGCTCTGATGTACAGCGCCCATATGGTGTTTTCTACCATTTATTGTTTAGTAATAAAAATGTAATCAAAATAACTAGCAGAAAATTGCAATTATAATGTTGAATAAGAATTTTCTGATCTTTGATATTAATAGATTTTTTAGTTGTTTTTCAGGTATAGGAGATATGATTTCTTATATTGGACGTAAGTAGAATCCTCATATGAGGTAATCAGAATATTTGGTTCTGACTTGCACTTTCTGAGCGAATGAAGCGATTTCCGGTTGAAGAATTCCTTAACAATACGGTAAGCCTACTAAATGCAGTATTGGTAAATCACGGTGAGGTAAACACTATGTTATCAGTCTAGGATGGTATAATCATACTGACAATCACCACAGGTGTCCTGTCCTCTCGGAGGTAGAAGGCAAGCTACAACAAAAGGTAGGAAAGGTAGTGGCGGGTGGTTGCCCCATCCCAGCCGGATTGCGTCTGGCGGCCTGAGCCCTCTCTATAGTCGACTGCCTTATAGGGACTGACCGAACCACTAACAGTGTTAAACTAGGAGTCGTGAGAGTGGACAGGGCAGGCCATGATGTCTCTTATCAGCAAAAGTTAGACTGGTCTCTGCTTGGCCTCACTTTACGCCTCAAAATAGGTCACGGGTGAGATCGGGTGAGTACCTCCTAGTTCGCTCCTGGTACAGGTAAGCTGTGTATACTATCCTGCATTATTCTTGCGCACAACACAACTCAGAAAGGTACGGGCTTCGAGCGGCAATCGCTCCATGGGTTTTGGAAATTGCAAGTAGTGAGCGGACAAGGAAACCAAGAAAACTGTATAAAAATTGTCCCAATATATGTAAATCTCTTTATCCAAGGTATTATAAGATGTCAAATATATACTGGTTAAAATGTTATTAAGTAGAGTAAGTAAATAAATGAGTAAATAATATGATTCTTGCCTGTTTAACTGTATACTAATTATATTATGACAAGTGAATAGCTGTATGTTCTTGCTATGTTGTTTTGTTATTTCCCTTTTGACCTGTCTTTTAGGAAAGTTGGATGACTATTGATAAGTATATTTATATTGTTTAAAGTATAATTATATTGTCTGATATTATTATATCTGTTTGACTATTATGAGTGGTCAGGTCAATCGTCAAAGGGCTGTATATCTTATGTTTTTGTTTTTATGTATTTTCTCTTCACAAATCAATGGTTATGATTTTTGTAAAGTATCTTTCTCTTGTGGATAACTGTGCTTATTTGCAGATATTTAAGAAGTTCATATCCTTTGTATACCCTCCATAATGATAGTGGTATATGATAAAATGTTCAAGGGAGAATGAGTCTTATACCTTTAAGGTTATATGTTACTAATAGTGTAAATCTGATACACAATTCCTCAGGCTGTTACTAATATGTTTTGAGGTTTTTGTTAGTAGGAACTTTTAAATTGGGATTTTGTAATGAAAACAGTTCTGTAAGTATAAATTTACTCAGCTAACATATACGATATATGTATGATATTTACCGGTTGTGTGGGGATGGTAAGCTCCGATCCAGGTTGCCCGATGCCTGGACAGGTCAATGCACCCTGGTTAAATTAGCCATGCAGTTCAAAATTTTACCATGGGACCCAGAGCCTTCCAGTGAGACTATCAAGAGAAGGAGAAGCATTGCTCAACTCCACATGAGCCATGAGGAAGACCCTCAGGTATACATTGATGCTATTGGTGTGCCAAGGGGGGTGTCTGACCAGTTTAAGGCCCAAAATCAGGTATATGCTGGTTTTGCTTCTTTAATTCCACAGGTACAGATCAATAAGAAGGTTGATTGGATTAATTACATCTATTACAGTGAGCAAAGGTTTGTCAATTATAGCCGTGATGCTTTCCAGGGTATAGTTGAGGAATTAGGCCCCAACACTAGAATGACTCTTCAAAACAGGTTTGCCCTTGATATGCTTTTAGCTGAAAAGGGCGGGGTCTGTGGAATGGTGAAAGATGAGGAAATGCCCAAAGGTATATCCCTTAGACAGTCTAAAAATCTCCCCTATTATCACACCCAGTTGAGGGATTTGAGTTAAGGGATAGAGGGAGAACTCCATGTGAGATTAGTGTAGGGATTCAGATGCCTGGTGCCTTTCACAAGGAAAGAGATTTCTGAGGTGTCTGAATGAAGAAGTCCAAATCATTAAGGAGATGATTTGGACTTCTTCATTCAGACACCTCAGAAATCTCTTTCCTTGTGAAAGGCACCAGGCATCTGAAGGTTCCTGGATCTAGTAGGGAAATGTTAGGTAAATATAGAAAAAACTTAGGGGGGATTGTGGGGGAAATCTGGCAATTTCCTATAGGTTTATAGAATAGCAATATGTCTTATAATTATAAGTATGTTTGTAATAATACTTGGAATAAAATATTAAAGTTTTTCTATATTTACTTATATATATATATATGATATAGACGGTTCTTCTTTCTATATCTCTTTATATTCTTTCTGTCTATTTCTTTGTCTCTCTTTCTCTCTTTGTATATTCTTCTTTGTCTGTCTTTCTCAATATATGACTATATCTATCCTGATTACTTTGCTCTCTCTCTCTCTCTCTCTCTCTCTCCCCTTATTCCATTTTGTCTGCTCACCACTGCCTCCATCTTAGGCCTTCCCTTAGGCCTCTTGTGCCATTTTATGTGTGAGTTTAAATTTTACAGAATATATGGATGCAGCTGGAAGGAGATGCAGAATTGGGGGATGGATGGGAACAACAGAGATAAAATCTGTCTATGAAGGCTTCTATTGAAGAAAGTGTTGAGAAAGGAATGTGAGATGACCTTCAAGTTACCGGTTGCCAGTTTGGAGATGACACCGAGGAGAGAGGCGTGAACTCAAGAATGAAGATAGCATACTAATTACAATTAACCAATCTATACGCGTATATTAGCATCTAGACCACCTAACACCCTAGTTAATACACCCAGTTTTGAATATTCCCACCTAGTCTATTAGAAGTATAAAATGTGTTGTATCCCAGAAGCAGGGAGTTGCTGTTGAGGGTTTTACTTTGTTATCCTTCTGAACATAATATAAGTTTGAAACAGATCTTAGTCTGATTTATTCTTATAGTGGCGCCATATGTTCATATCCTAATTTGGAATGACTGGTGAATGAGCAATTGCCGTGCTTACATGACCCCGGCACAGCAAAGGTTACATCGCATTCACACTTACAAGTCTTCTTCTACCTTCAGGATCTGGGTCTCTTCATTTCTTCTGCTTAGAAGGGTAATGTCTGCGGTGTCCTCCTTCTAGGGTACATCTCCAGGTCTTGTAAAGCGGTAACAAGCAGATAACTCTCTGGAGTCTGGGTAGCAACATCTACTGTGGACTTTACTGCAGCTGTCTCAATGATGATTACAGGATCCGTGTTAGTCGCTGAATCCGTGTATTTTGACAAAGCTGGGCAAGCAACTGGTTCTGAATTCTCTAAGGCAGGAATTTCACCTTCCTCTGATGCATCTAGGCAGAGTCTCTTTACTTTTATGCCATACGGGCAGCGTTCTCCCTCTACGACATGGTATGATACCCATTCACCAATCGTTACTCTCCTGTCCGGGTGTTCTGAGGGTAATTGCTCTTCTACCTCTCGTCTGTTAATAAATGCATCCCTTGGTGCATCAGGTTCTCTGGCGAATGCAACGCCCCTCTTTTCAATAATCTTAACTATTTGTCCTTCATGCCTTGGGGATCTCTGTACCTCTTTATCCCACCTTGCTGCATTCTTAGCTTCCTTGGCGCGAGCTATCATAACTTGCTTTTGGACTTGTCTTTCTACCTCTTCTTTCTCCCATTTCCATACACATCGCCGTATATATTCTTCACGTGTTATTATCTCTGCTGGTCCTACTTCACCACTTGGATCTCCCAGAAAACCCATCAAGTCCTCGTAGCCCTCATCCTTCTCCCACCAGCAGCGGAGCTGCTCCCCTCTCACCTCAGACATGGTAGGTGCTGGTATCAGGGGCTCCGGCAGGGACAACCATCTCTCCTCCAGGGCTCCTAGTGGGTCGGCCTCTTTCATTGCAGGGCGCGGTGCAGCTCTGGGTACGGGCAAGTCAACCAGGGTCGCAGTGCGGCATCTCTCTTTGCTTTCTGTGCAACTACGGGTAGCGCCAACCTAGCCGGGTTGCGTGGATAAAGTCTGTTGGCAATGGCTGATATCTATCTGGATCCAGGTCCTATGCTCCTCTTGGGCCCGGGTCATCTGCAAGGGTAGCAGCCGCAGCACACCTCGCCGGGTGTCTCGGGTCTCGGGACGCTCTCTGCCGCCTTCTGCCATTCTATCACGATCACCGTCGCAGGGGCGCCACAGAAAGGCTTATGAATGATGTCTCAGTGGCGGGGACCTGGACTATCTGAGGGCCGGCCAAGCTGCAGACTGGAAGAGCACAGTACCCCGGCTGCATTGTCTCTACACCAACGACAAGTAAAGAGACTGGTAAGAACCTATGTGTCTGTCCACTCTTTCTGCGTCTCCCTGCACCAACAACTACCACCATCATCCACAGTAACATTTATACTAAACCCTGGAGACCCGCTCCGTCAATGTGGAGGCGTACACCTAGTTGCCTTAACACCTATTCCCCGGGGTCACTACAAGCAACGCTGGTCACCCTGATCATGAATCATGGATGGCATCACAAAAACATTAAAAGCTCTATTCCACCTGTAAATAACCCTTTCCCATGCACTATCAGGGCCACGGCTTCTGGGGTTGCCACCATGACTACTGAACAGACTGATACCCCAGAGTGTCCGAGTACCCCGACCCTTGCTGCCAATGCACTTGGCCCCTTGAACATAAACTATTTGCTGAAAAGTCAGCAAGTTAGGGTATTGTTCAGGAATTGTTCAGATGACAAAAAGCATTACCACTAATGCTTCTGTTCTACGTTATGATGACTTATGATGACTGTCAGTGTATAGGATAGCGTGCAGGAAGTGTTTGATTAATCTAGACCCTTGTCAGACTTTAACCCCTATTGTTGGAGATAATAATGCTGATGATGATGTAACTCAGATACCTGAGTCAAACACATACTTTACTCAGGGCAGGAAGAGGGTGGCGCTGAGGGTGAGAAGTTTGACAACATAGAGAATGATGATAAGGTTCTAGATCCCACTTATTGTCAACCCAGAGGCAAACAGTTGATGAGCTCAGCAGAGGAAGAGGAAAAGAATCAAGTTAAAAAGGTTAGGTTGCGGCTTCCTGGACAGAGACGGATTGCTGCAACTACACCAAGCACAGCGTCCTGAACCACAACTGTGTATCTGGGAAGCAGCAGTGGTGGTCCTACAGTTCGCTTCAGCACCAAACCTTGCCTAGCCTGGTTCTTTTTTCAAATCGCAAAGGATGACTCAAAGGTTATGCAAAATTTACAACAAAAATCTGAGCACAGGAAAAAAGTTCAAAAATTTGACTACTTCATGCATGTACTGTCACATGGACATCCAGCATAACTTACAGTGGCAAGCTGACAGTACTACAATCTGGCTGACAGGCCCGGCCAACTACCGATCGCCTCATCAAACCCATCTGCTGCTTGTTCCTCTTCCATCAGCATGGGAACTGTTGTCAGACATGCCTTTGGCTGCAGAACTTCCACCTGTTTGCCAGCAACAGGTAGTGCAATTGACAGCCCATCAGCTGTTTTGGAAGTGGACACGCCTGCTAGTGTTGACCAATGTCAGACATTGAAAGCAGCACATCTTTATAAAGCCTACATAACATCTCAAATACCACCACGTGGTAATAAAGAGAATTGTTCTTAATCTATAATTGCTCCTTTTTGTGCCCAGTGCGCTTTCTTGGGGAATTCAGGAAACAGCTTCTCAGCTTCTTTATAAGTTAGCGCCCCTGTCTCAACCCCTTTCTTGAGGAGTACCCGTAATTTTTCTTTCTAGGACTGGAAAGGGTAGAAATGCCCCCAGCAGGAGGGAATGTTCATAAGCTACTCCTTCAGAAAGAAGCAGCTTGGATTATAAAGCTGAGAGCACAAGGACCGGCTGGTCTAAATGACAAAAATGATCTGTCTGTGTTTTTGTGATTAATGTTACTAATGAGCGGCAGTAGAATTAAGAGGAATGGAAGGTATGGTATTTGAGCTTTTCCTACTGCAGATTCAATGCATTATAAGAAATAAGTCCCTTATAATTATATACTCCTCTCTCTCCCCTGGTTTAATTGTTAAACTTAGTATGCGATTGTTATGAATTTATGAATATATTAAATGAATATATAGGATTAGGCGTTATTGCTATACAATTGGGACTTTTTGAGGTCTTTTTAAAGTATTTTAATGTTCATTTGCACTTTCTAGCACTGTCACTTTAAAATCTTGAAGCTGATTTTGCACTATTTATTGTTGTTGCCTGGTTACCAGGCAACTGATTACCATGAGGTCACAAGAGGTGGGTTTATAATGAGTAATGTACCCACCCATCTTTGAGGATTGTACCCGCAGAAGCGCCAGCTGAGCGCGAAACGTTCGTTGTACCATCGGGGCTACTCGGTCCTCCTTCCTTTGCACCCCCACCTGCAACACCCCTGTGATGCATTAAAATTGAATGAGCACTTTTATCCTGTGTGCAGCCCTGCTCTTTTACTAAACTGGAAGTGACATATCGCTGTGTGGAGGAAGTGTGCACCAGGAATAGAGGCTTACAGTGTGTGGGACCTGCATGAGAGGTCCGAGGGGATCCTGGAGGGCAGCTGAAACTGACAAAGACGCACGGAGGGAGCGGTGGTGCTGGCCTTAACCTGCAAACTGTAATGGTACCTTTTACACGCGGCAACATTTCTAGGGTGTCAACAGGTAACTTACTGGCTGCAGTGAAATCATGGAGACATGATTCCATTTGTACACAGCAACAAGATAGAACCTTGTCTCCATGATTTCACTGCAGCCAGTAAGTTACCTGTTGACACCCTAGAAATGTTGCCGCGTGTAAAGGTACCATTAGTGTCTAAAGAATAGTCACTGCTAATTATAATCACTAATGAGTAAGTATTAAAATGTTTTTATACACTTTCACAGGAAGCTTTTAGGAGACAAAAGAAGTGTGAGATTAGTGATAGGATGGTGCAGGGACATGTTTTGCTAGCTTAGGAGGCGTTTTGGAGGTGACAAGATCCCTTTAACTCCAAAGCATCCTAACAGGCCAAGTTACATGTTAACATAGGAACCCTACTTTGATATCACCTTCACAATTCTAGCATCCATTGAACCTGTGAGTTTCTGGAGAGTTTCTGCTTGTATTTCTTTGCATGATGTCAGAATCGCCTCCCAGAGCTGATGTTTTAATGTGAACTGCCTCCCACCCTCATAAATCTGTTGCTTGATTATACTCCTAAGGTTCTCTATAGGGTTGAGGTCAGGGGAAGATGGTGGCCACACCATGAGTTTATCTCCTTTTATGCCCATAGCAGCCAATGGCACAGAGGTATTCTTTGTAGCATGAGATGGTGCATTGACATGCATGAGGATGATTTTGCTCCTAAAGGCACGTTTTTGCTTTTTGTACCATGGAAGAAAGTTCTCAGTTGGAAACTCTATGTACTTTACAGAGGTCATTTTCACACCTTCAGGAACCTTAAAGGGGCCTACCAGCTGTTTCCCAATGATTCCAGCCCAAAACATGACTCCTCCACCTCCTTGCTGACGTCGCAGCCTTGTTGGGACATGGTGGCATCTGCCAATCATCCACTACTCTATTCATCTGGACCATCCAGGGTTGCTCGGCACACATCAGTAAACAAGACTGTTTGAAAATTAGTCTTCATGTATATCTGGAACCACTGCAACTATTTCTGCTTGTGAGCACTGTTTAGGGGTGGCCGAATAGATGGTTTATGCACCACAGCAAGCCTTTGAAGGATCCTACACCTTAAGGTTCGAGGGACTCCAGAGGCACCAGCAGCTTCAAATATCTGTTTGTTGGTTTGTAAGGCCCTTTTAGCAGCTGCTCTCTTAATCTGATGAACTTGCCTGGCAGAAACCTTCCTCATTCTGCCTTTATCTGCACGAACACATCTGTGCTCAGAATCAGCCACAAATCTCTTCACAATACGATGATCACGCTTAAGTTTTCATGCAATATCAAATGTTTCATCCCTTGTCCAAGGCATTGCACTATTTGTTGCTTTTCGGCAGCAGAGACATCCTTTTTATTTCCCATGTTACTTGAAAACTGTGGCTTGCGTAATATTGTGGAACACCCAGTTTTCCTTTTATTGGGCTCACCTGCCAAACTAATTATCACAGATATGTGAGATTGATTTCAATGATCCAAAGAACCCTGAGACACAATACCATCAATGGGTTTCATTGAAAAAAAATAAATAAATAAAACCCTATGACACTTAAAACCAATTTGCATAATAATTTGGAACACAGTGTAAAGAGCAGACTATCTGATATATAGCTCAGGAATAAAGTGTTTAGAGGTGGTGACAGACTATAGGTTGTGCATGTTGTGTTCAGACAGATGATACTTCATAGGGAGAAAAAAAATTAGCGGCACTCACCATTCAGCGTAAAATCAAGTCCTTTATTTCAATTCCATAAAACCATAACAGGTACAGAAATACACAGCCAGTACCTGCTATGGTTTTATGAAACAGAAATAAAAGACTTCATTTTAGGCTAAATGGTGAGTGCCGCTATTTTGGACTGGTTCTTTAGGCGCTAGAGCACCGACATATACCTTGCCCTGGCCCAGCGAGCCGGGCATTGGGAGTCCATCATCCCAGAGCTGGAACCAAGGGCGAGAGATCAGGCCATGGGTGAGCCTTAGGTGGCCAGAAGCAACCAGAAGCTGCACCCACAACCCATCATTGAGGAAGAAGCGACAACTGCAGCCGAGCCAGAGGTCCTCGCCCGGAGTGCCTGCCCCAGATCAGGCTACTGCAGCTAAGCCGGAAGACCCAGAGGAGCCAGCCGAGCTTGAGGAGGTTCGTGGGAGAGTCAGACGTGGTGGTGGAGGCCATGGTTGAGGAGCCAACCAGCCAGGTGGAGTCCGTCGAGGAGGAACCCGAGGAGGATGAGACCGGTGGCAATGAGGAAGTCGGGGCATCCGGGCCCCATGCTCTGTGGTGGGATTGCCACTAGCATCAACCACTACAGCTCCAGCCCTGGAGCAGCTTGACTACGTCCAACAGAGGTTCTTGGCCGACCAGGTGGAAAAGCAGCACCGCCGCAAGCATTGGTGGACCCAGGAACAAGAGAACCTCCTGGCAAGGAACCGAGCCCGAGGGATGCCACCAGCTTCACCAGATGACCGTAAAACAGGTACCATGGTGGCATTTCATTTGAACAACTGGTGGGGTTTCGTCGAGGAGCCGGGGCTCTAGGAGGAGATCTTTGTTAGCAGATGAGACGCTAAAGCACACCTTCCCAGAGGGCACCCTGACAGAGACCTATACCACCATAATAAGGTGAACTATGAGCGGCACCTTGGTCCCAGGGGGTGGTATTCTCTGCGGGTTTATAAAGTGGTAGAATAATGAGTAAAAACCCGGTGTATATAGTTTTACTTATGTGCTATGGGAAAAAATGCCATAAAAATTGCAAGGGAAAAAACTGCTTCCTATAACGCATATGGTGCATAGGATGCACCCTCCCATATTTGACCCTAGCCTTAGGGTGGAAAAGTCCTTGGAGGTCCGTGATGTGCTCATCTTGATGATATTAGGTGGTCTACACTTTCAGGGGACAGGAGTATGTATTCATCCATTAGGACACTACCAGTGTGGTCATGAAACAAAAATAGGAAATGGTGCGCCGATAGTGAGGACCCGTAGAAATCAGGGGGACTTTTAAAATGTGGTTATGCTAGCCACTCTACTGGGGGAGTTGTGCTGATGTCTAACTGAGGTATTTTGGTTAATTTTAATTAAGTCTCCGGTCCCCTTGCCTCAGCGCTCCTTACCACCGCACAATCTCTCTTTTCCTTGAATTGTAGCACCCCAGGGTCCCAATGGTACGCCTGGAAGCAAAAAGGGGGTCCTCTATTCAGGTCATGCAGCATCCAACACTTTCCTGTCTCCAGACCAGAGGGGGGAGCTCTAGAACCCAGCTTGAGGGGAGCTTCCCTATATAAAGTTCAGGCCTGGAGGTGGAGTTAGTCAGAACAGCCATGGAGTGAGTCTGAGGAGGAAGGAGAGGAGTACTTGGGGAGCAGAGCGACATCTTGCTCACCCCTGAGGAGAGCGCCAGAAACCGGACACCAGAGTCAGAGGCTGTTCGGGTACTAATGGCCCAGCAACAGAAATCCAACTAGGCAGAGGATTCCAGATCACCTGGCCTACCTAACACCTAGAGCACAGTAGCATTCTAGAGCCCAGGGCCTCCACTGAGGAGCAGCCCCTGATCCAGGGCTGCTCCACTGAGGAGCAGCCCCTGGATCAGGACTCACGCTGCCTGCTATACAGATACAGAATTTTCCAGGGACAATCCAACCAACGCGTTTCAGAGCCTGCTATGCTCCTTCATCAGGGAGTGTATGAAGGAGCATAGCAGGCTCTGAAACGCGTTGGATGAATCCAAATAAATGTATAGAGTGAACTTTTGATTTAGTTATTTGTGGCAGCGCGGACCGACGGCACATTGTCCCTGGAAAATTCTGGAATTTGACCACATAGCACGTGGAGGTGTGGGTCCAGCAGCAGCCGCCATTACATGCTTTTCATACTGGTTGTGTGTTACACAACTTGACCAGGTGAGCAGTTATCATTACGGCTTTTTAGCCGCTGATTGTTAAAAAGATAAGACCCTATCTGCGCTTGCTTCCTTCTTTTAGTTTATTTGCTATACAGATACAGACTGACAGAGGGAGAGAGATGCCGCAGTGCAGCTTCATGCAGCAGCGAGGACACACAAGTTGAAGTGCAGAAGGGAGGCCTCCAACCCAACTGGCTAGGTGGATCTCCTGATTGCTTCCAGGCTGCTCGGGTCCACAGTAACATCTAAATCGGTGCCCCAGACTGTAATTGCAACAAACAAGTAAAGGTAAAGAGACTGCTGCCCCCGTGTCTGTTGTTCCTTCAGCACACTGAACCCTGCACTCCCCACAAACTATCCGTTCACCTGCCCTGGGGACAAAAGCCCTGCCTGCGGAGGGCTCATCATTCCGGCTGCCACCTCCACCATCATTTCCAGTGATCTGAACGTCAGCGGTGGCCCATATTAGCCACAATCCATGGGTGGTGTAACGTTCATGCCTAAAAACTGTCCCTTTTATTGACCGGGTTTCGACCCCCATGACTCCCACAGCAGAACTGCCACCCGGTTCCGAGTACCCTACAGCCCTGGTGGGCGAGTTAGAATCACTACCAGTGTGGTGTCACTGTGGTTTGGTTGCCACAAGTAATATTTCCACTACATTTTTGTAATGGCATGTCTGAAAGGAATTAGAGCTCCCTCTGCTGTGAGTCCAAAGAATTCACACATTGTCTGATCCCTGACTAAGAGGTTACGCTTTAGGACCTGTTTTCTGGGTCAGTCTCTAGTTCGGAAGAGGGGTTAGTTGCAGTTAGAGAGAGAGAAGAAAGAGGCAATGTATGGGGAAGGTAGCTGGAGCTATTTGTCCCACAGAACATGTTGCTAGCCTGAAAGCAGATGTGGTGCCCCTGCGACCAGGAGGTCACAAGAGGGAATTTCAGCCAGGTAAGCAAGGTGGTTGATAACACACCTACACCGTAAAAACACCGACCTTATGCCTAGGACTCTAGATTGGACAAGGGGTGGTGGGTGTAGCAAAGTGGGTGGAATGTAGGTGGACACTGACAAAGTGGGTGGAGAGACCAACACAATAAAAACCCGGGAACACAAAGAACAGCAGAACAGCAGGAGAGAACATGAGAACAGAAGTAGAGAGAGACTTCCAAGGAGGTTTTGGGTTCCCTGGAGGTGCAGAATCCTGAGAGGCACAGACCCTAGGAGAGAAAGTCCACTCCATAGCCTGGAGGTGACGGTAAGAAGAAAGCGATTGAAAGAGACCCCACAGCTGAGAAAATAGGAGGACAAGGGCCTGGCAGCTGCACACATCTTAGCTGGCCGGAGGCACCCTTAGACACAGTGACGGACAGAAGGAGCCTGGTGTGCTCAAATACCTGAACCTAGGACATTGGAGGGCTAGGTCAACACCAGAGAACCGGCTCTGAAGACGTGACCAGGGATTCCAGACCCTAATCACGAGACACACCAGTGGGGGGCAGAAACTTTATGTGCTGCAGCCTAACTTTCCACCACGGTCTAAGAACACAGTTGTCATACTAGGACTGGTGACCCTGACTGTAAGGGAAATATATTCACCTGTGAGTCCGCAATGACCAGACTGAACCCGAAGGTGAGGTACTATGTTAACACTGAGAGAGAAGGGCCTGAAAGGACTTTGAGGGAGCAACACAGAAACGCTACCTGAGCTGTACAGTTTGAGTTACCCAGAACAGAGCTAAAGTGTGAGAACTGTAACTGGAAAGAGCTGAAAGAACTGTAACTTGTAAACTGCGTGAACTGTTGCGCTGTGTAAGACTTAGTAAAGTACCCAGTAAGCTCATCACTGCCTGAGACTGTTTACTTCCAGCGTCGCAGTGAAGTCCCGCCTGAGGAGCCACAGACTGTCATCCCTGCACACTGGCTGGAGAGCTGCAGCTTTGAAGTAAGTGAACTGCACTGCACACAATCCCTCACCAGGCCCATCCAACACTATCACTCCTGCCCTGGGGACCCTCTGCCCTACCCAAGGAGGGCTTACCATCTACGCTGCCCCAAGTCACTGTCCCCAGCAGGAATACGGCAGTGGTAGTTCTATTAGCCAAATACTCCGGGTGGTGTCACGACTAATCCCTTGTAAATAACCCCTTTTTGGACTGATCCCAGGCCACGGGACCAGATCACGACTACCGTGATACCCCAGAAAAACAGCATCGGCTTGGCTCCCGAGTACCCCATAGCCTGGGGGCGCATCACAGAAGCTGAAGATTATTGAATCCTTTGTTCGCTAGTCCCTTGTGTGGAACTCCCAGCAATAGCAAGAGCTTAAAAACTGCTGGAAGAGCATGAATTGGTAAGCCTAGCTAACTCACATGGAGCAAGAGGAAATACAGAAAAGCTCAAATGCCTCTTGATACCTATTGAGGTACTGTTACACAGCACGACGTTGGAATGATGTCTGCAACGAATCACGTGGGCGTGCGGTCGTTGCAGACATCGTTTTGACATTGTTGGTGAAATGTCACACATAGGGATGAGCTAGTATACTCACTACTATTCGGAACTCGCTGAATAGTAGCGGTATTCGGGTACTCGCTACTCACCGAGTATCTTATGAGTACTCGGGAGTAGTGAGTAGTCCGATTACTTTCGCAGTGTATCTATAGATACACTGTGAAAGTACCATAAAAGTGAATAAAAGTTGTTAAAAATAATAAAATTACATACTCACCTGTCCGAATCCTGCATCGGGACCGTCCCAGGAGACCTGCGATCACTGGACAAGGACCTGTGACTTCCAGTCAATCAGATGGCTGGTAGCGATCTGGCCAATCAAATGGCGACACGTCACAACCATGTGAACGCTAGCGGCCACCTGGTTGGCCAGATTTCAAGGTCCTGGCAGTACACTAGGACCTTGCAATCTGGCCAATCAGGTGGCCGCTAGCGATGACGTGGTTGTGACGTGTCGCCATCTGATTGGCCAGATCGCTTCCGGCCATCTGATTGGCTGGAAGTCACAGGTCCTTGTCCGGTGATTGCAGGTCTTCTGGGATGGTCCCGGTGCAGGCGTCGGACAGGTGGGTATGTAATTTTATTATTTTTAACAACTTTTATTCACTTTTAGGGTACTTTCGCAGTATATCTATAGATACACTGCAAAAGTAATCAGACTCACTATACTCGCAATGAGTACCTAGTCACACATCTAGATGTCGTGGACAACTCACCAACGATGTTGTGAGCACACCCCGCGAACGATCCCTGCTCATTGCTGTGAATGGACGAAATCGTCCACGACATCGTTATTGCGATGTCACACCCAACAATCTAGCAGGTTGGCGGATCGTTGATCGTGAGAACATGTTCTCAAACCTGCGATCAATGATTCAACAACTTATTGTTGTTGATTCTTGGTGTTACACCCAACAACATCCTAACGATATCGCTGACACACCTCCAAACCCGTGACTAGGGATGGGCGAGTATACTCGCTACTATTCGGAACTCGCTGAATAGTAGCGGTAGTCGTGTACTCGCTACTCGCCGAGTAAATTAGGATTACTCGGGAGTAGCAAGTACCGAGTACTTTTGCAGTGTATCAATAGATACACTGCAAAAGTCCTGTAAAAGAGAGGAAAAGTGGTTAAAAAATAAAAAAATCGGATACTCACCTTAACCGACGGCTGTACCGGGACCAGCCGATACACATCTATTCATGTTAAAGGACTTTTCACTCTCTCAGCCAATCAGATTGCTGGGAGAGTTCTGGCCAATCAGATGCCACCACGTCACAATCACGTGATCGCTAGCAGCCACCTGATTGGCCAGATGGAAAGGTCCTCTCGGGTACACCGAGGACCTTTCCATCTGGCTAATCAGGTGGCCGCTAGCGATTACGTCATTGTGACGTGGCGGCATCTGATTGGCCAGATCTCTCCCAGCCATCTGATTGGTTGAGAGAGTGAAAGGTCCTTTAACATGAATAGATGTGCATCGGCCGGTCCCGGTACAGCCGTCGGGTAAGGTGAGTATCCAATTCTTTAATTTTTTAACCACTCCTCTCTTTTACAGGACTTTTGCAGTGTATCTATTGATACACTGCAAAAGTATTCGGAATCGCTATACTCGCAACGAGTAGCGAGTACCGAGACCTACTCGTTGCGGGTAAAGCGATTCCGAATAGTACGGTACTCGCCCATCCCTACCCGTGACGTATCAGCTACATCGTTAACGTTGTCGTGCCATGTAAAGGGGCCTTTAAAATCCCTGAAGTCAGCAGGAAGACTATTTCTCTCACCCAGCAGAACGGATTACAATTTCCATCAGACTGTCCAAACTGCATGCCTGGTGGAAGTGTACTATTCTGGACTTTCTGAAACATCTTTAGTAAAAAATAAAGCAAAGACTTTTTTCTACTGTTTATTTCTTTATTGCTCTGCTGCCCTGCACCCATTATTCTCACTACTACCCTCTTCCTCGCCATTCCTCTGGGAGCCAGCTCTGATTGGAAAGGGTTAACCATCCTCACTGCTATACCACCTATCTCCCAGGGAGCATCTGCAGTGATAGCCACCTACTGGCTGGAAATCCAAACTAGTGTCAAAAACTTGTTGTTTCTTTATTGTTTATTTTTTTCATTTTTAATTTTCTCTTTTCAATGGGAGCTAGGGCCACATCACTGGGAACAGCCACTGTGATCCTGACCACTGGCCCAGATGCTGGGTACCCCAGCCTTTTGTGCTCCAAAAAGACCTCCAAGACATGATTGTTGAGCTAAGGCTAGGGCCACACTTAGCATGTCACTCACGTTTGCCGGATCCAGTAACTGCAGAGGCAAGCCTGCTGTAATGGACAGTGTTAACGTCGGATGCTGAGAGCAAACGCTGCTCCATAGTAACCCCATGTTTACTATGGATGCAGCCACACAGGAAGCCCCAGGAACTGCACATTAGCAGAGCGCACAGGAAAACATTGCAGACAATGTTTTGCTGTGTGCTCTGCTAAAGCACAGTTCCTGGGGTTTCCTGTGTAGCTGTTTCCATGGTAAACATTGGGTTACTATGGAGCAACGTTAGCTCTCAGTACCCGACGTTAATGCTGTCCGTTACAGCAGACTTGCCTCTGTAGTTACTGGATCCGGCAATCGTAAGTGACATGATCAGTGTGACCCCAGCCTAAGGCCTGTCTTCCATTTTTGAAGACCAAAAGGCAAAATTTCCAACCCTTGAAGGTGTATTAATATTGAATTCTAGATACTTCTTCAGTAATTTAATATATGTAAGACTTTTACTCTATTCTACTGGTGCACGGGCTAGTCTAAAAAATTGGTCAAACGACTCCAAGAAATCACTTCTGACCATTAAACTGCTGCAGCTAATGTTCTGCGCTGACTACTTGCCGTTCCCCAGGTTGGAAGTGACACTGAAGCTGCTGCTGGTAATGATTCTGCATTGATGACTTGACATTTCTGGAGTTGGAAACCTAGAACTGCAATGCTCATTCTGTGCTTGTGTGTTTTGATACTCCAGCAGGCGCATTTACCTTCCCAGAAGCATCTGGCAAAATTTACTCTTGTAATGTGGATCTTAAAGAGTGGCATCCCAGTAGTTATCACTATTTCTAATCCTAAAAATACAGGTATCATGCTGTGAGAGTGCAGCAAGATAGCACTCGTATTGGGCATTTTCATGAGGTCCAAGTCTTTTTTGTGTGGCTGGTGGGGTAACACTCTAGCTGGCCTCCTCCACACCCTCACAACAACCATGAGCAAAAGAGAATGGATCAATCTCTTCTACGTCTCCTGACTATTGCTTGCCCCTCACCTCCTCCTCCATGTCCTCCTCTATTTGTTCCTCAGCTCCTGCACCTTCACTAGCAGTTTGTCTGGTACCATTAGCCCCCCTTTGCTCACTGCCCTCAACCTTCCCATGCTACCCGCCTCTGCGACGACAATAGTCCAGACCTTAGAGATCCTGGTATCCCTTCTACATCCTAATCTGCTTCCTCCTTTTCCTCTTGTACCACCACTAGGTTATGAGCGAGTACCATAATATTCGTACTCGCTATGCTCGCAACGAGTAGGTCCCGGTACTCGCTACTCGTTGCGAGTACGAATACTTTCGCAGTGTATCTATAGATACACAGCGAAAGTAGCCTAAAAGTGATTTAAAGTACCGTAGTTAAAAATAATAAAATTACATACTCACCTGTCCGACGCCTGCACCGAGACCAGCAGAGAAGCCATCCGATCGCTGGACAAGGAACTGTAACTACCAGCCAATCAGATGGCAGGTAGCGATTTGGCCAATCAGATGGCGCCACGTCACAACCACGTCATCGCTAGCGGCCACCTGATTGGCCAGTTTGCAAGGTCCTGACAGTACATCTAGGACCTTGCAAACTGGCCAGTCAGGTGGCCGCTAGCGATCACGTGGTTGTGACGTGGCGCCATCTGATTGCCAAATTGCTACCGGCCATCTGATTGGCTGGTAGTCACAGTTCCTTGTCCAGCGATCGGATGGCTTCTCTGCCGGTCTCGGTGCAGGCGTCGGACAGGTGAGTATGGATGGGGGAGGAAATGAAAAGAAAAGAGTAAATAGGAATTTGTGATGCCACCCGTGGTCTGTGGCCAGTTTGGGCCACTGCTGCCGTCCAGGCCTCTGGGGATGATGGTGGTGGCAGGCAGCCGGAATGGTGAGCCCTCCACGGGCAGGGCTTTTTCCCCAGGACAGGTGTAGGGACAGAGCCAGACACGTTCAGCAGCCAGCACAGCTCAACAGCTGCCAGCGAGGTTCAATGTCACTTACAATCAGGCCACATCTGCCTGCACAGTGATAAAGTCGGTGGCTCTGCAGGCGAGCTACTGCTGCTGTCACGCAAATCACAGTCTCGCACACATAGTTTTGAGCTTGACCGGGTCTTTCCTTGCAGTTCACACAGTACGACAGTACATAGGCGGTTCCAGTCATAACCTGCCAGCTGGGATGGTTCGTTGGTTGCACCCCCTTTCTAAGTCCTCTTAGACCTCTGTTCTCAGTCCCTCACACAGACTACGGTCCGGCGGTCACAGGTTTTTCCTGGGCTCTCTTCTCCTGGATTCCTAACCCTCATTCGACGGCCTTCCCTTCGTCGTGCCAAGGTTTGGGCTCCAGGAATAAAAATGACAAATCTATGGCTGGGGCATGCAGTGTCCTACCACTTCAACAGGGCAGGCACCCTGGTTCTGGCCCGGTACTTCGGTGCCCCAGTGGCTCAGGGACACCTTAGACCCCTTCTTTCTTCCCTCATTATGTAGCCTGGGACCCGGACTAGCCATACGGTGGCACAGGCCACCTGGTTCGGGTTCTTCCTCTCTGGTGTCACAGTTTCTAAATTCTCAGGTCATCTCAGCTTAGGAGTTATGTTCCTCTCCCATTACAACTCACCAGGAACTCGAACGTGAATCTACTTGTCTGAGCTTTCCTAACTTGGTGTTCCTGGTTTTTCCTCCAGTTCCTCCACCCTTTTCCCGGGTTCTTCCTCAACTCTCCACCCTCCACTTAGCACCTCCTGCTATCCCTTGCCTGACATGAAGTAACTACGACTAGGGATAAGGGATTGTGTTGGGTGTTAGTGCGGAGTGACAACTTACCAGTCCCAGCTGCAGTGTCTTACTGTGGCCACCAGTCCACAGGGTCGCCACACTAGCAAGCATGAAGAGGGTCTGAAGAAGGAGGGAAGAAGGCCTGGAGAGTGGAGCCAGTTACCAGGCTCACCCCAGTGCAGTGCGCCAGGAGCGGACACCAGAGTCCAAGGTTGTGAGGGTATTCTAGGCCCAGCAGCCAAAACCGGAGGGTGGGAGATTCCAAGTTTTCCATCCACAACAAAGCCCAGGAGGCAAAGCAGCATCGGAGAGCTGAGGGACATTAGCCATAGAAGTGGGACCCGGGAAGGGCTCGAGCTGCCTGCCATACAGGTGAGAGACTTTATGCAGCAAGAGAGGGTCGCAGCTAGCTGTGGGCAGCCAAGAACAGCCAAGTGTAGCACAACAGAGAGGCCTCAGAACTCACCCAGTGAGGAGATCCCAAACTTGCTTCCAGGCCACCTGGATTCCCAACATCTCTTGTGGACAGTACCCTAAATCAAACCTGCAAATACTGCCAGTAAAGGTAACGGAGGCTACATACTGTGTGTCTGTCAGTTATTCCGCGCTCTCAGTCGTCCTGCACCCCCAACGGCCTACCACCGCCATAGACTACACCAGTTGCCCTCGGGAACCGCTCCACCCATAGGGAGCGATACCACCAAAGTTGTACTCCCATCATCCCCAGAGGCCCCACACCGCAGCGTCGGCCATCAATAGCCGAATACCACAGGTGGCGCCATGATAACCAATCCCTAAATCCCACTTTACCACCCACCACCACGAAAAGCCTTTTAACTCGACACCCAGGGCCACGGAGCTGGGTCTCGACTCCTGTGACACCCCTAGAAGCATCCAAAGCCCAGTCCCGAGCACCTTATGGCCCTGGGGTGTGTCGAATGCTAGTCAATTGTTATGTTTGGTGCAGGCAAGCATCTGGAAGTGGATCCTCCAAGGCGGGATGCCAAACTCCCAAGGGTGAGCTGACCAATGAGTATACTCTTATACGGACCCAGGTGACCTAAATGCCATGACTGCCAAGACTAGAGGGGTGGCTCATACAGATTTTGAGTCTCTAGGAGTACACGGATCAGCAGGATGTGTGTGTGTGTATGATGCAGGACTGTGGTTGAGAATGCCTGTCAGTCATACATGAAATGACTGAAGCCAGCACTTTAGTATGCAGCCAGGAGAGAAACTTAGTAGGCAGGTGTGGACAGCAGCAAACAGGAATAGGTTAGACAATGGAGGCAGACCGGAGTGGGATCCAAAGAGAGATATATGTTAGTGTCTTTTTAGAGGCCAAAGCAGGAGCAAGGTATAAGCACAAAGCACAAGGACTGGGAACATGAAAACTAGCAATGTTCTAAGACAGAAAAAATGTTGCTCAGACACCTCCCACAAGGAGCAGGTGCCTTAAGTACCAGACATAGTCTGACAGGTGGTTCCGGGTTAGGGTGTACTGACCCTTAAATAATTTGTATGGAGTGACATGCTCCCACAAGCAGGGATGCCACTAGGAATTTCGGAGCCCCTTACTGACAAAATTTTGGGGCCCCACTGAGACTCCACCTAGCCCCCACCCAGCTCCGCCTGCACCCAAACATCTACTATATAATTGTATAAGGCGTCTGTTGGTCACAGAAATCGTGCGCCAGACAGAGGCCGCTCATTGGTGCCCGCTGGATGCCACTAATGAGCGCAGACTATGCAAATAGGCGCGCAAATTCAAAGTTTGAATTTTGTGCCAATTTGCAGCCTGGCGACAGAGGCGCCTCCTCCATCCTCACAGCCTCCTCCATCCTCACAGCCTGCTCCCTCCACTGAGCCTCCTCCATCCCCTCAGCCTCCTCCATCCTCACAGCCTCCTCCATCCCCTCAGCCTCCTCCATCCTCACAGCCTCCTTCATCCTCACTGCCTCTTCCATCTTCACTGCCTCCTCCATCCTCACTGCCTCCTCAATCCCCTCAGCCTCCCCATCCTCACAGCCTCCCCATCTTCACAGCCTCCTCCATCCTCACAGCCTCCTCAATCCCTCAGCCACCCCATCCTCACAGCCTCCCCATCCTCACAGCCTCCCCATCCTCACAGTCTCCCCATCCTCACAGCCTCCTCCATCCTCACAGCCTCCCCATCCTCATAGCCTCCCCATCCTCACAGCCTCCTTCATCCTCACAGTCTCCCCACCCTCACAGCCTCCCCATCCTCACAGCCTCCCCATCCTAACAGCCTCCTCCATCCCCTCAGCCTCCTCCATCCTCACAGCCTCCTCCATCTCCTTAGCATCCCAATCCTCACAGCCTCCTCATCCTCACAGCCGCCTCCATCCTCACAGCCTCCCCTTCCTCACAGTCTTCTCCATCCCTTCAACTTCCTCCTTCCCTTCAGCCTCCCCCATCCCCTCAGCCTCCTCCATCCTCACAGCCTCTGTATCCCCACAGCTTCCTCCATCCTCACAGCCTCCCCATCCTCACAGCCTCCTCCATCCCCTAAGCCACCTCCATCCTCACAGCCTCCTCCATCTCCTCAGCCTCCCCATCCTCACAGCCTCCTCCATCCCCTCAGCCACCTCCATCCTCACAGCCTCCTCAAACCCCTCAGCTTCCCCATCCTCACAGCCTCCTCCACCCTCACAGCCTCCCCATCCTCACAGCCTCTCCCATCCTCTCAGCCTCCTCCATCCATCAGCCTCCTTCATCCTCACAGCCTCCTCCAACCGCTCAGCCTCCCCATTCTCACAGCCTCCTCCAACCCCTCACCCTCTCTGCCCTCACAGCCTCCTCCACCCTCACAGCCTCCTCCACTCTCACAGCCTCCCCATCCTCACAGCCTCCCCATCCTCACATCCTCCTTATCCCCACAGCTTCAACCATCCTCACAGCCTCCCGATCCTCACAGCCTCCTCCATCCCCTAAGCCACCTTCATCTTCACAGCCTCCTCCATCCCCTCAGCCTCCCGATCTTCACAGGCTCCTCCATCCCCTCAGCCTCCTCCATCCTCACAGCCTCCTCCAACCCCTCAGCCTCTCCATCCTCACAGCCTCCTCCACCCTCACATCCTCCTCCACCCTCACAGCCTCCTCCACCCTCACAGCCTCCCCATCCTCACAGCCTCCCCATCCTCACAGCCTCCCCATCCTCTCAGCCTCCTCCATCCCCTCAGCCTCCTTCATCCTCACAGCCTCCTCCAACCCCTCAGCCTCCCCATTCTCACAGCCTCCTCCAACCCCTCAGCCTCCCCATCTTCACAGCCTCCTCTACCCTCACAGCCTCCTCCACCCTCACAGCCTCCCCATCCTCACAGCCTCCCCATCCTCACAGCCTCCCCATCCTCTCAGCCTCTTCCATCCCTCAGCCTCCTTCATCCTCACAGCCTCCTCCAACCCCTCAGCCTCCCCATTCTCACAGCCTCCTCCAACCCCTCAGCCTCCCCATCATCACAGCCTCCTCCACCCTCACAGCCTCCTCCACCCTCACAACCTCCCCATCCTCACAGCCTCCCCATCCTCACAGCCTCCTCCATCCCCTCAGCCTCCTTCATCCTCACAGCCTCCTCCAACCCTCAGCCTCCCCATTCTCACAGCCTCCTCATCCTCACTTCTTACTCCTGTCTATTAGGTCTGTCAGTCAGTGTGACGCAGTTTACTCCTGTCTATAAGGTCTGTCAGTCATTGTGATGAACTTCACTCCTGTTTATAAGGCTGTCAGTCACTGTCACAAACTTCACTCCTGTCTACAAGGTCTGTCAGTCAGTGTCACAAACTTTACTACTGTCTACAAGGCTGTCAGTGTGACGCAGTTCACTCCTGTCTACAAGGCTGTCAGTCAGTGTGACGCAGTTCACTCCTGTCTACAAGGCTGTCAGTCAGTGTGACGAACTTCACTCCTGTCTACAAGGCTGTCACTCAGTGTGACGCAGTTCACTACTGTATATAAGGCTGTCAGTCAGTTTGACGCACTTCACTCCTGTCTACAAGGCTGTCAGTCAATGTCACGAACTTTACTCCTGCCTACAAGGCTGCCAGTCAGTCTGACGAACTTCATTCCTGTCTACAAGGCTGTCAGTCAGTGTGACAAACTTCACTCCTGTCTACAAGGCTGTCAGTCAGTGTGACGTCCTTCACTCCTATCTACAAGGCTGTCAGTCAGTGTGACGAACTTCACTCCTGTCTACAAGGCTGTCAGTCAGTGTGACGTCCTTCACTCCTATCTACAAGGCTGTCAGTCAGTGTGACGAACTTCACTCCTGTCTACAAGGCTGTCAGTCAGTGTCACAAACTTTATTCCTGTCTACAAGGCTGTCAGTCAGTGTGACGCAGTTCACTCCTGTATATAAGGCTGTGAGTCAGTTTGACGCACTTCACTCCTGTCTACAAGGCTGTCAGTCAGTGTAGCTGTATACATAATAGAGAATACACAATAGAGATGGCTGCGGGCTGTATAGAGAATGAATATGGCTGCTGGCCGTATAGACAATGGAGATGGCTGCGGGCTATACACACAATAGAGAATACACAATAGAGACTGCTGCTGCCTGTATACACAATGGAGATGGCTGCTGGGTAAATGCACAATGGAGACAGCTGCAGGACAAATGCACAATGTATCAACAAAGAAAGGGAAGGGGAACAAGAGGCGCAATAGTGCCCTATCACTAAGACACTGAAAATACAGGTGGTGTATAGGGAATTCACTCACCTAAATCAGTTGTGTGACCCACAACTGGTATGCAAGCATGTAGTAGTAATATCCTGATGGCTGCTGCTGGACTTCCACCGACCACTCGCACGTGGAATCTCAAGGAGGTGTAGGGAAAAGCAGGTGTACAACAGTCCGCGCTGCCAAGGTCCACTTACTTCAAGGAACACACGGGTGAGTAATCATCAAACAGGTTTCTTTATGCTTCCGACGCGTTTCGGTGGCTCCGAATGTGTGTATATGATTGTGTGTATATATGTGTCTGTGTATATATATGATTGTGTGAATATATGTGTCTGTGTGTATATATGATTGGGGTATATGAGTGCCTATGTGTATATGAAAATTGTATGTATAATTATGTGTAAATTATTGTGTGTGTATATATATGATTGGTGTATATGATTGTGTGTATATATGAGTGATTGCATATGTATGTATATGATTGTGTGTATGATTGTATGTGTGCATATGATTGGTGTTTATAATTGTGCATGTTTGTATATAATTGTGTGTACAATTTTGTGAGTATATGATTTGTGCATGAGTATATTTATGTTTGTGAATGTCTTCATATATGTATATAATGTATGTAAATATAATATATATTCTATAAATCTGTGTGCATGTGTGTGTTGCTTTGTGCCAATGGGCAAAAAATGTGATGCAGAATTCTCTGCATCAAATTTGAATCTGCCACCATATTAGCAGAAATTACGTCTAAAACATTGTGCTTTTGCTACATAATATCAGCTTTTTTGATGCAGAAACTTCTGCATCCTCCCTGTTGTTCCCGGCATGTTGTATGCTGCTTACCTTGTGTACTGGTAGGCACTTCCAGGTTTCGGCCGTGTCACACACCACATAGGTCACACAACTCCTACCAACGTGATGTGTGATGCGTTCGAATCCAAGAAGTGCCTGCCAGTACGAAAGGTAAGTGGCGTAATTTAATTGAAATTGACATGTTGCAGATTTTATTAGATCAAAGATGCAGCCGTCTACATTGTGCATTTGTCCTGCAGCCATCTCCATTGTGTATACAGGCAGCAGCAGTCTCTATTGTGTATTCTCTATTGTGTGTATAGCCCGCAACCATCCCCATTGTCTATACGGCCAGCAGCCATATCCATTGTCTATACAGCCCCCAGCCATCTCTATTGTGTATTCTCTATTATGTATACAGCTACACTGACTGACAGCCTTGTAGACAGGAGTGAAGTGCGTCAAACTGACTGACAGCCTTATATACAGGAGTGAACTGCGTCACACTGACTGACAGCCTTGTAGACAGGAATAAAGTTTGTGACACTGACTGACAGCCTTGTAGACAGGAGTGAAGTTCGTCACACTGACTGACAGCCTTGTAGACAGGAGTGAAGTTCGTCACACTGACTGACAGCCTTGTAGACAGGAATGAAGTTCGTCAGACTGACTGGCAGCCTTAATAACAAATTCAGTGAAGGGCGTACTGGACCTCATAAGTAAGGGGTGCTACGTAAAGTCTAATTGAAAAACAACGAAAAACCGTATAATGCACCTAAATAACGGGTATAGGAAATTGTTTGGTTGCAGGTAAAAATCATCAGTTTATTACATTAAAAAACAAGCAGACAATAACCAGAACCAGTAAGTACATAAAAGGAGGGTGCAGACAAGTTAAGAGACAGAAAACACTCTGTGCCTCAAAATTCAACATACCACCAGGGGTAAAATCAGCAGCCGAAGTACAATGTACAGCACAGGTGGCGCGGGTTTCACAATTACAATCCATACAAACAAGTCAATAAATCATAGTATCGTCACATTATAAGGAGAGTGTAATGAGTACCCAAATAAATCTTACATAGTGCTGCAGCTAAAGTGCATCTATGCCCTAGGACGGTGGATGGAGAAGCACAGAGTGTCAGAGCCCCGACACATGTGTTTCCCTGTTTTCATCAGGGGGCCGTGGTGGGGTGTGCTGGAGGAGCCAGGTATTTATGGGCGTCCCTATTCAATGCAGCTGTGGCTCTTAAGTGGCGCATGACTGCCTCCTTACCTCGTATCAGAGGTGACTATGGCAACGGTCGCAGACAGAGCTCCGGAAAGGGAAAGTACCCAGTGACGTCATATGATTCCGGAGCCCCGCCCACCGTGACCGTGTCACAGTCACATGATCGGGCCGGTCGGGGCATGCGCGCTCAGCCATCTAGGGAGGGGAACTGAAGGAGTGAAGGCGTGATAAGTGGTGCAGTGACAGGGGAGTTAACCCTTCACTGGACACCACATGAGCAGTCTAGATAACGCTCATATTACAATACAGCCCTCCTTACCTACTGCATTTCCTGGAATGGGGAACACACTGAAAGATTTAAGAGACCAGGGCAATATCACATGAAAAATACATAATAAACAAAACTGGTTTACAACTACATAAATGCATAACAGGATATAGATGGTAACAGATCCCGAAGCATCCAGTCTTGATTATCAATTTCCTTGTGTAGCTCAGTCCATAGTTGTATGTTCTCCTTCCCATACTAGGGAAGCCCACAAATCCAGAATCCAGATCAATATAAACTACAAGTGAAAGGCAGCCTTGTAGGCAGGAGTAAAGTTCGTGACACTGACTGACAGCCTTGTAGACAGGAGTGAAGTGCGTCAAACTGACTGACAGCCTTATGTACAGTAGTGAACTGCGTCACACTGACTGACAGCCTTGTAGACAGGAATAAAGTTTGTGACACTGACTGACAGCCTTGTAGACAGGAGTGAACTGCGTCACACTGACTGACAGCCTTGTAGACAGGAGTGAAGTTCGTGACACTGACTGACAGCCTTATATACAGGAGTGAACTGCGTCACACTGACAGCCTTGTAGACAGGAGTAAAGTTTATGACACTGACTGACAGACCTTGTAGACAGGAGTGAAGTTTGTGACAGTGACTGACAGCCTTATAGACAGGAGTGAAGTTCATCACAATGAATGACAGACCTTATAGACAGGAGTAAACTGTGTCACACTGACTGACAGACCTAATAGACAGGAGTAAGAAGTGAGGATGAGGAGGCTGTGAGAATGGGGAGGCTGAGGGGTTGGAGGAGGCTGTGAGGATGAAAGAGGCTGAGGGGATGGAGGAGGCTATGAGGATGGGGAGGCTGTGAGGATGGGGAGGCTGTGAGGGTGGAGGAGGCTGTGAGGGTGGAGGAGGCTGTGATGATGGGGAGGCTGAGGGGTTGGAGGAGGCTGTGAGAATGGGGAGGCTGAGGGGTTGGAGGAGGCTGTGAGGATGAAGGAGGTTGAGGGGATGGAGGAGGCTGTGAGGATGGGGAGGCTGTGAGGATGGGGAGGCTGTGAGTGTGGAGGAGGCTGTGAGGGTGGAGGAGGCTGTGAGAATGGGGAGGCTGAGGGGTTGGAGGAGGCTGTGAGGATGAAGGAGGCTGAGGGGATGGAGGAGGCTGAGAGGATTGGGAGGCTGTGAGGGTGGAGGAGGCTGTGAGGTTGGAGGAGGCTGTGAGGATGGGGAGGCTGAGGGGTTGGAGGAGGCTGTGAGGATAAAGGAGGCTGTGAGGATTGGGAGGCTGAGGAGATGGAGGAGGCTGTGAAGATGGAGAAGGCTGAGGGGATGGAGGAGGCTGTGAGGATGGGAAGGCTGTGAGGATGGGGAGCCTGTGAGGGTGGGAAGGCTGTGAGTATGAAAGAGGCTGTGAGGATGGAGGAGGCTGTGAGGATGGGGGGGCTGTGAGGATGTGAAGGCTATGAGGATGCGGAGGCTGTGAGGATGGAAGAGGCTGTGAGGATGGAGGAGGCTGTGAGGATGGGGAGGCTGTGAGGATGGGGAGGCTGAGGGGATTGAGGAGGCTGTGAGGATGGCGGAGGCTGTGAGGATGGGGAGGCTGTGAGGATGGGGAGGCTGTGAGGATAGGGAGGCTGAGGGGATTGAGGAGGCTGTGAAGATGGAGGAGGCTGTGAGGATGGAGGAGGCTGTGAGGATGGAGGAGGCAGTGAGGATGGAGGAGGCAGTGAGGATGGAAGAGGCAGTGAGGATGAAGGAGGCAGTGAGGATGGAGGAGACTGAGGGGATGGAAGAGGCTGAGTGGATGGAGCAGGCTGTGAGGATGGAGGAGGCTGTGAGGATGGAGGAGGCGCCTCTGTCGCCGGGCTGCAAATTGGCACGAAATTCAAAATTTTAATTTGCATGCCTATTTGCATAGTCTGTGCTTATTGGTGGCATCCGGCGGGCACCAATGAGCGGCCTCTGTCTGGCGCGCGATTTCTGTGACGAACAGATGCCTTAGACAATAATGCATTCACTGGGAAAGGGAAAGGGAAAAGGCCGCTCCACCGCCCATATCCTCCTGGATTCCTGCACCTGGTGTGGCAGCTTTGGCAACTGCCAGGAAACAATGTAAAGTGGAAACCACCGGTGCTTGTCTTCATAAAATTTTGTTCTTTATTGTTAAATGAAATTTATAAAATCATTCAGCGTGCTAGCTGGGCGCTAGATGCGTTTCGGAAGACACAACTTCCTTAATCATTAGCAATACAAAATACAAAAGTTTATACATTTATAAAAAAGAAACCTCCACCCACAGCTGAACCTAATTAACAATGGTGATAATAAAGAAACTAAAATTTAACTCTTTCACATGTTATGGAGTTGAAATTTGCACAAGAGGGAGCATTGCACTATTTTCTGACACACCAAAATATTACAATACATACAGTATATATTTAATAACTTCATGGATCTCCAAATTTAATGTTTTTAGTTTTACTTCCTTTTCCTTATCCTTATATGATGGAAAACCAATACATTGTAATACAAAGAAAAATTTCAGTGCGTTCTAATATATTTATGATGATTATCACATATTAATAGATTTCATTATTACACTCCTAATGTGCGGTTGTTTTATTGTTCAAGCAGATTCTGAATTTAATCATCCCGGTAACTTTATAGCTAGTCTTGTTTTTTATTTTTTATTTTCATATATAGATACATTACTCCATTACCTCAATTTAGTTATATTATGGGGGGGGAGGGGGAAGAGAGGAAAAGAAAGAAAAAAAAAAAAAAAAACTTTTTAAAATTTCCAAACTTTTTTTGGGCATTAATTTCACTGATTTACTTTTTAAGTTTTAATATTGCAATCCTTGCTAAAACAAATGTCAAAGTAAAAGGATATGTATTAGAAATTCTATATTTTGAACTATTTCATAGGCATGCACATTTTCTGTGTCTAAACTTGTAAGCTTATTTCGGTCCTTATTGTCAATGGTTTTTTACATATATGTTGATTTCCTTATTCTAGCCTACAATACAGGTATAGAATGGTCTAGCTCTGCCATGTTTAATGCCCATTACATAGTTCGCTTTTTGTAATAAAAAAAAAAAAAAAATTTAAATTTCCAAACTTTTTTTTTTTTTTTTTTTTTTTTTGGGGAGATTAATTTCACTGATTTATTTGTTAAAGGTTTAATATTACAATCTTTTCCAAAACAAATGTTAAAGCAAAAGAATCTGTGCTAGAACTTCTATTTTGATCTATTTCATAGACATGCACATTTTCTGTGTCTAAACTTGTAAGCTTATTTCGGTCCTTATTGTCAACGGTTTTTTACATATATGTTGATTTCCTACTTTAGCCTACAATACAGGTTTAGAATGATCTAGCACTACCATATTTGATGCCCATTACATGATCGGCTTTTGGAAATCTTATAACCCAAAAAAAAAAAAATTTTTAGTAATAGGAAAAGAAAGAAAGGAAAAAAGGGGGAAAAGGGGGGTCCCAACCCATTGAATATTTATTTATTTCCTAATAGAAGTAACATAAATCATTTCTGTAATTTAGACCGTTGGGGCTACGGGCATCCAACTGGAGGATCCAATAAAGTTCCCGATTATGGAGCACCCGCTCCCAATCTCCACCCCTATAAGGACGATGAACCTGTTCTATACCCATGATGGTTAATGATGTTAAAACCCCACCATGGACCTCACAAAAATGTCTTGATAGACCTGACATTCCAGTTTTTAAGGATTTTGAGTTTGGATTGGATGCTGTGATGTGCTGGGATATACGCTTTTTTAAAGATCTAGTGGTACAGCCTACATAGCTTAAGTTGCAGATTCCACAAGTGGCTAAATAAACCACATGTGTGGTGTTACAATTGATATATGTGTCCACTAGAAAGGTTTTATTAGTTTTGTTGTTGCGGAAGATGTTGCTGATATTAATGTATTGGCAAATGTTACATCTATTTCCTCCGCACCTAAAAGACCCTTTATATGTTAACCATGTGGGTTGTCCCTGTTTCTTATTTATGTAGGTGCTAGGTGATACCATATTACCAATACTCCTCGCTCTACTTGCTACTACTCTCCAGCCATCTGATAGTATTTTGCGCAGGATGTCATCCTGATATAAGATAGGAACATTTCGATTTAGCAGTTTTTTTATGTTGTTAAAATCCTTACTGAATTGAGTGACAAAAGTGGGAGGATATGTAGTAGAGTCCCTATTATGGTTTGTTTTACAGATAGACACATTTTCTGAGTGTAAATTTTCAAACTTATTTTTATTTTTACTCTTATGTCCAATGTTTTTTTGGTGCTGATTTTCTGCCCTATCCTGCAATAGGAATTTGCGATCTTTTAACTCCACAATGTTTGATGCCCGTTGTATGGTCCATTCCCTATAACCTCTATCCTTTAATCTCTGATGGATCACTTTTGTCTCCATTTGATAATCACCGTTCTCAGAGCAATTTCTTCTTGCTCTGATGAACTCTCCTATAGGAAGATTTTTGGTAACATGTTGTGGGTGACAACTGTCTGCCCTCAACAAAGTGTTTCCACTAATTTCCTTGCGGAAAAGTTTGGTGCTGATTTCTCCAGTTTCTTTGTCCCCCTGTAGTATCACATCCAAAAACGGGGTGCAATCACCATGTACCTCAAAGGTAAATGACAGATTATAGTCGTTCTCACTGAAATACCTCACCAAACCTTCAGGGGTGGGTGCGGGAGACACAATAGACGACACAGTCCAAATCAGGACCATATCGTCTATGTATCTCCCGCACCACCTTATGTTACTCAGAAATGGGTTATTCGGAGTATAGAGGAACTCACTCTCCCAGCTCATCATATAAAGATTTGCTAGGGAGGGCGAGAACCTCGCTCCCATAGGGCAACCACAACATTGCAGGTAGAATTTATCATTAAACTTGAAAAAGTTGCTTTTCAACAGATGGTCCACACAAAGTATAAGAAATTCTTTTTCTGCATCATTATATACATCAGTGTGGTGCAAGATGTTGTTCAGGACCCATAGAGCTTTAGTATGGACAATTGAGGAATATAGTTGTGCTACATCACAAGTAATCCAAATGGATTCTCGATCCCACCGTATCTTAGATATGCCTTGTAATAGATGTTTGGTATCTTTTATCCTACCCACCATGCCCTCCACCAAGACCTGTAAACGGACATCAATCCACTCCGATAAATTTTCATGGAGGGACCCGATGCCCGCTACAATGGGCCTTAATGGAGGTGGAAAAAGACCCTTGTGAGTCTTGGGGAGGGCATGGAAGACAGGACAAACCGGATTCTCAACAAAGAGACAATCCTTTGTTTTTTGATCAATCACACCAAGTGCAATACCATCATTCAACAATTTGTTTAGTTCTGATTTGAAAATTCTTGTGGGATCCTCGGACAAGGGCCTGTATGTGGCATGATCTTCTAACATCTGTAAAACCTCTTTTTCATATAAGCCAGAGTCTAATATAACCACTGAACCACCCTTGTCCGAGGATCTCACAACAATGCTCCCATTGTCCTTGATCTCTTTCAATGCTTCCTTTTCCTGAGCTGTCAAATTTTCCTCATAGAAATTGTCTGAGGAAAGTAACATTTTAAGTTCCTTTTCCATAAGATGCTGAAAAGGCAGGATTTGAGAATCCGGTTTGTCCTGTCTTCCATGCCCTCCCCAAGACTCACAAGGGTCTTTTTCCACCTCCATTAAGGCCCATTGTAGCGGGCATCGGGTCTCTCCATGAAAATTTATCGGAGTGGATTGATGTCCGTTTACAGGTCTTGGTGGAGGGCATGGTGGGTAGGATAAAAGATACCAAACATCTATTACAAGGCATATCTAAGATACGGTGGGATCGAGAATCCATTTGGATTACTTGTGATGTAGCACAACTATATTCCTCAATTGTCCATACTAAAGCTCTATGGGTCCTGAACAACATCTTGCACCACACTGATGTATATAATGATGCAGAAAAAGAATTTCTTATACTTTGTGTGGACCATCTGTTGAAAAGCAACTTTTTCAAGTTTAATGATAAATTCTACCTGCAATGTTGTGGTTGCCCTATGGGAGCGAGGTTCTCGCCCTCCCTAGCAAATCTTTATATGATGAGCTGGGAGAGTGAGTTCCTCTATACTCCGAATAACCCATTTCTGAGTAACATAAGGTGGTGCGGGAGATACATAGACGATATGGTCCTGATTTGGACTGTGTCGTCTATTGTGTCTCCCGCACCCACCCCTGAAGGTTTGGTGAGGTATTTCAGTGAGAACGACTATAATCTGTCATTTACCTTTGAGGTACATGGTGATTGCACCCCGTTTTTGGATGTGATACTACAGGGGGACAAAGAAACTGGAGAAATCAGCACCAAACTTTTCCGCAAGGAAATTAGTGGAAACACTTTGTTGAGGGCAGACAGTTGTCACCCACAACATGTTACCAAAAATCTTCCTATAGGAGAGTTCATCAGAGCAAGAAGAAATTGCTCTGAGAACGGTGATTATCAAATGGAGACAAAAGTGATCCATCAGAGATTAAAGGATAGAGGTTATAGGGAATGGACCATACAACGGGCATCAAACATTGTGGAGTTAAAAGATCGCAAATTCCTATTGCAGGATAGGGCAGAAAATCAGCACCAAAAAAACATTGGACATAAGAGTAAAAATAAAAATACGTTTGAAAATTTACACTCAGAAAATGTGTCTATCTGTAAAACAAACCATAATAGGACTCTACTACATATCCTCCCACTTTTGTCACTCAATTCAGTAAGGATTTTAACAACATAAAAAAACTGCTAAATCGAAATGTTCCTATCTTATATCAGGATGACATCCTGCGCAAAATACTATCAGATGGCTGGAGAGTAGTAGCAAGTAGAGCGAGGAGTATTGGTAATATGGTATCACCTAGCACCTACATAAATAAGAAACAGGGACAACCCACATGGTTAACATATAAAGGGTCTTTTAGGTGCGGAGGAAATAGATGTAACATTTGCCAATACATTAATATCAGCAACATCTTCCGCAACAACAAAACTAATAAAACCTTTCTAGTGGACACATATATCAATTGTAACACCACACATGTGGTTTATTTAGCCACTTGTGGAATCTGCAACTTAAGCTATGTAGGCTGTACCACTAGATCTTTAAAAAAGCGTATATCCGAGCACATCACAGCATCCAATCCAAACTCAAAATCCTTAAAAACTGGAATGTCAGGTCTATCAAGACATTTTTGTGAGGTCCATGGTGGGGTTTTAACATCATTAACCATCATGGGTATAGAACGGGTTCATCGTCCTTATAGGGGTGGAGATTGGGAGCGGGTGCTCCATAATCGGGAACTTTATTGGATCCTCCAGTTGGATGCCCGTAGCCCCAACGGTCTAAATTACAGAAATGATTTATGTTACTTCTATTAGGAAATAAATAAATATTCAATGGGTTGGGACCCCCCTTTTCCCCCCTTTTTTCCTTTCTTTCTTTTCCTATTAATAAAATTTTTTTTTTTTTTTTTTTTTTTTGGGTTATAAGATTTCCAAAAGCCGATCATGTAATGGGCATCAAATATGGTAGTGCTAGATCATTCTAAACCTGTATTGTAGGCTAAAGTAGGAAATCAGCATATATGTAAAAAACCGTTGACAATAAGGACCGAAATAAGCTTACAAGTTTAGACACAGAAAATGTGCATGTCTATGAAATAGATCAAAATAGAAGTTCTAGCACAGATTCTTTTGCTTTAACATTTGTTTTGGAAAAGATTGTAATATTAAACCTTTAACAAATAAATCAGTGAAATTAATCTCCCCAAAAAAAAAAAAAAAAAAAGTTTGGAAATTTAAATTTTTTTTTTTTTTTTTTTTTTTTTTTATTACAAAAAGCGAACTATGTAATGGGCATTAAACATGGCAGAGCTAGACCATTCTATACCTGTATTGTAGGCTAGAATAAGGAAATCAACATATATGTAAAAGGGGGTGTGGCCTAGGCAGCTAAGGAGCAAGATGTGTCTCACATCAGCTCCTGGCCTATGGCTATTAAAACATAGGAAATCTGCTATTCCAGCAAGATCTGCTGTGATCTCGCTCCCCTATATTCTTTAGGGGTAGCAGGGCTTCACTTTCCCCGGTGATTGCCCGGAGATTCCCCTTACCAGGCCCCTGAAGCTCTGGGACAGCGGAGCCTGCAGCAAGATCCAGGACGCCATTTTCCCTACGGAGTCTGCCCCAGGTCTTCCCTGCTCCTGTCTCCTGGAGGCCTCCTGCAGCGCTGCCGACCGACCAGGGACCAGAATCTACCCCACTGGTGAAGCACCTGCCGCCAAAGAGGGGAGAAGCAGCGCTCAAACACAGGTACTGGGTCGGGTAGTGGCGGGAGACCGGCCGCAACAGTAAGAACGGAGCACAGAGAGGCTTGGAAGGGACCCACACACCGGGACACTTCCAGGAGAGGGCAAGGAGTGGAAGCTCCGTTAGAGAGAGGCTGACAGTTTGGAGCCCTGAAGAGTGAATACTAGTCCAGCCCTTGGCAATAGCTCACAGGGTGGGCGCCATCATACCTTTCCTTCTGGATCCTCAGCCTGATAGCACACATCCCCCTCCAGCAAACAAAACGGCTCTCCTGGAACACGACTGCCAAGGTAACTGCTCCATAACTTGCTCAAACAGATTATTGTGGATCAAGCACACCATCTAGTGACCACCAAACGACATTGCACAATTTTACTTTTCTACAACTCTACCACGCCATCTGGTGGCCATCAAGAGTAAAGCGATACAGCCTGCAATATCAGTACACCCCCTGGTGGTCCTTCACAACCACTACATCTGACTGTGCTCTGAGAGCTTCATCTGCATGATTGTTAGAATTATAACATCCCCTTTTGCTTTATTATTGTTTCGCACAACCCAAAGACATATTAATATGAACGTGATGGAGGGTGTTGCCTAGCACCTCATAGAGATGGCTGCATAACTCAGGAGCTCCCGGACCCCGGGCTGATTTAGCATCTTTCCAGCGCCCCATTGCTCCTCCGGACCCTCAGAACCAACTCAATAGACGTGTGAACGAGGGCTGCACGAATGGGTAAAGTAAAACCGACGCAATCTTCCCTTCCAAAGCGGGTTTCTGATTATTTCCCGCCGGGCCGCTCAGACGCAGTGCTCTCCTCCAACATGGCGCCCCCCCCCCCCCGAGCTGCACGCGCTTCCCGCCGGGAACAACAGGCTCTGGGCTCTGGTTTAGCGGAGCTCTCCCCTGATTCTCCGGTTACCTATACGGTCATGAAAGACCTAATGACAGACCTCCTATGTGGCCTAAGGGCATCGTTGCAGGACGATATGAAGGAGATGATGGCGGATCTGAAGGGGGAGGTGAATGCACTGGGCTCTAGGACGGATCACCTCGAGTCCAAAATGGCGGAACTGGTGCAGTCCCACAATGAGCTGTTGGACGATCATGAGCAGCTCCAAGCTACGATGTCTACGGTACAAGCGAAAAGTTTTGATGCGGAAGACCGTAACCGGCAGAACAACATACGTCTCCGGGGCGTCGCGGAATCCGTGCGTGATCCGGACCTTAAAGGACTTCTGCGAGATTTCCTGAGAGAGGTTCTTCCTGACCTGGATCCCAGGGACCTTAAAATAGACCGAATCCACAGGCTTCCTAAGCCACCAGGGGTCCGCCCTGAGCTCCCGCGAGATGTGATCGCCAGGATCCATTTCTATGAGACTAAGGAGGACTTCCTCAAGGCGCTTAGAAGCTCGCCGACACTAACGGAACGCTTCGCCAACTTGGAGGTCTTCCCTGATCTCTCCCCTGGGACCTTGGCATTGCGCCGAGCCTTCAAGCCTTATACAGCCATCCTTCGGGAGAAAGAGATCCCGTATCGTTGGGGCCGACCCACCCGCCTTATAATTCGGAGGGATGATGTCACCCATGTTTGCATTGCCCCGCCGCAAGCGGCCTCGCTTCTGAAGGACTGGGACTTCCTACCACCGAACTTTTCCGCATCGGCCCAACGTGATATCAGTGATCGCCTGCCGAAACATCGCACCCGACGTCGCAGACTGAACCCGGAGTGGTCCACCGTCTGAAGATCTTCTGCTGGATTGATATCCTTGTTTTTTTTCTCCTTTTTGCCCTGGGTCCGCCTTCCTGGTCCCCGTACAGCTCCTCCCGGATCACTTGCCTTTTTCCCCTTTCCTTTCTGTTTCTTTCTTGCTAATCTCTACCCTGATCTTCTTCTCTCCCCCTCCCTAAGCCTCCCTCATTCTCTTTCTCTTATTCTCTCTCTTCTCCTTGATCTGCTCATTTTTCATTACAGGCTACTGTGGTCCTGGGAGTGTACCCCCGCTGAGCGAATTTTTACGCTCTGGTGTGTTTTTTTTTTTTTGTTTTTTGTTTTTTGTTTCTCTCCTCTTCCTTTTACGTCGCTATTTGGACTCCTTTTTTCTCACAGAGACGACGCTTTTTCTCCTTCTGATTAGCGTTACCGTCACCCTTGAGACGGAAGGACTTTGTCCTAGTGTCGCCCTGGGAGTGCAGATCGCTAACGCGATCGTTTTTTCTTTTTGTAGTTCTTTTCTCTTTTTCGGCACTTGCCGCACCTGTTAATATCTGCTGTTTTGTCCTCTGCCAGAATGTATCGGTCCTGTCCGTGGTGAGCACTGGCCGTATTGGGTTCCAGACTGACGCTTCGGAATACCGACTGATATGCTCTGTCCCTTGCCCTTACCATCCTCCCTTCCCTTCCTCCACCCTGATGCAGTCTTTGTTATTTATGTACTGTTGCCTAGCTACAGAGTTGTATTTACTGCCTGTTTATGCCTTTAACTGTTCAGTCACACAATGTTAATGGGCTGAATTCGCCCCAGAAGCGGTCGCTCCTGCGTGCCAGCCTTAAGAGGTCCCGAGCGGACGTGGTTCTCCTACAGGAGACGCATCTCCTGGAGGGTGATAATCATCGCCTAGCCTCATCTTTCTACCCACACCAGTATTTTTCAAATCATACTGAGAAGAAGGCTGGGGTGGCTATATTGATTGGGTCCTCCATTGACTTCGAATTGGTTAGCAGGACGACTGATTCTGAAGGTAGATTTCTACTGGTGGTAGCGAAACTAAATGGAATCCTTTTTTCCCTTCTGGCTGTTTATTCCCCTAACATGGGCCAAAGCAAATTTCTCAGGTCACTCCTGGACGCGCAAGTGCCCTCTATGCCAGGCCATAAGTTAGTGGCGGGCGACCTCAACGCCCCCTTGCACAAACACCTTGATTGTTCCTCCCCCTCCTCATTCAGAACAGACCTCGCCCCGGTGGTGGATTCTCATGGTCTACACGACATTTGGCGTTATCTTCACGCCAACGAACGAGATTACTCATTTTTCTCCCCTAGACATAAATCCTTTAGCCGAATAGACTACTTCCTGATTAGCGACTCTCTTTTACCTCTTTGCCCTCAGGCTGACATTGGCACGATCACCTGGTCGGACCACGCCCCTATTACTCTTACCATCACGGACTCTTCCCCACGACTTCCCAGGGCCCCTTGGAAACTGAATGACTATCTGCTGACCTCACAGACGACTCAGGATGCTCTAGCCGCACACTTAAAAGAATACTTCCACCTGAATGACACACCTGATGTAACCACGGAGGGTCTTTGGTTCGCCCATAAGGCGGTAATCCGGGGACATTGTCTGAAGCTGGCAGCTCATGCTAAGAGAATGTATAACGAGGGCCTGGTCTCCCTTTTGTCCAGGATTAAGGCACTGGAAGCTGCTTTTCTCTCCTCCTCTGATCCTGTCACCTTGTCTACCTTAATTCTGCACGTAATGATCTCAGAGCTCTTCTCCTTTCTAGAGTAGAACACCAACTGAAGAAAGTCAGAGCGACATATTATGGGATGGGGGATAGGGCTGGGGCACTGCTGGCGCGACGGGTTAGGCGGCGGGAGATGAGGTCGAGAATCTCTCTGCTTGTCTCTCCCACTGGGGAACACATACGCAATCCTGTTAAGATTGCGGAGCAGTTTAGAGATTTCTATCACGAATTGTATAATCTTGGTGATTCGCCCTCCACCCTGCAGCCGACCCCAGAGGCCATTACCTCTTTCCTTTCTAAGCTTAAACTTCCCTCTCTCTCAGAGTCTCAGCTGGAGTTTTTGAACAGACCCTTCTCGCTAGAGGAAATTCTAGGGGTAATCCGTTCTTCTAAGAAACGGGCAGCTCCGGGCCCAGATGGTCTTTCTTACACGTACTACTCTTCCTTTGCTTCCACCCTTGCCCCCCATCTTCTCTCTCTTTTCCAGTTCTGGCAGCGCGAGGGTCGCATCAGACCGGAAGGTCTAACAGCGGCTATCTCCACCCTTCCTAAGCCGGGTAAATCCCCCATGGTGGTGGGAAATTACCGCCCTATTGCACTGATTAATTGTGACGTTAAACTATTCTCAAAGCTGCTGGCGGACCGGATCAAGGGCGTCATCCCTTCCCTGATCGCCTTGGACCAGGTGGGCTTTATTCCCGACCGGCAGGCGAGAGATGCGACTCGGAGGGTAGTGGACCTCCTAGAGGTTCTTGAGCAGAGAGGGACCCCCAGTGCTCTTCTATCCCTTGACGCGGAAAAAGCCTTTGATCGAGTGCACTGGGGGTATTTGGCAGCCGTCTTGGACAAGTTTGCCTTCCAGGGTACCATCAAGACTGGAATCATGGCTCTCTACTCTTCGCCTTGTGCATACGTAAAGGCGGGAGGTTTTTCCTCTCCCACGTTTGGTATTTCGAACGGGACGAGACAGGGCTGCCCCCTCTCTCCTCTTATCTTTGCCCTTGCCATGGAACCGCTGGCAGCCTCAGTCCGTGAGCATCCTGAGATTTCGGGAGTGGTGGTCGGTCAAACTGAACATAAAATCTCGTTATATGCCGATGATGTGCTCCTCACCTGCACGAACCCTGATGCTTCCATCCCAGCTGTTGTCTCTGTCCTATCCGACTTCTCGGCGGTTTCCTTCTACAAGCTCAACCTCTCTAAATCCTCTCTTTTTCCGGTAAACCTCTCTCCTACCTCCCAATCCTCCTTAGCTACGCGGTTTTCTTTTCTAGTCGCCCCGCAGGGGTTTGTATATTTGGGTATCCGGATAACACCTACCCCTTCTATGATTAGGGTCAATTGTGAATCATTGATCTCCTCCTTGAAAGCCCTGATAGTAGAGTACTCAAAGATTCAACTCTCTTGGGTAGCTAGGATTAATCTTGTAAAAATGATGCTCCTCCCCAAAATTATTTATGTCCTTAGATGCGTCCCTCTTTTATTTCCCAGACGTTACTTAAATTTGCTCCAGTCTATTCTGGGGAGGTTTGTTTGGGGGGGTAAGCCCCACCGAGTGGCCCTCTCAACCCTGACTCTTCCTTCCTCTTTGGGAGGTTTAGGTATGCCAGATATTTTGAGTTATTACTCTGCCATTACCTTGGATCTGGCTAAGTCTTGGTGGGTTGCGATCTCCCCCCCGTCCGCACACTGGCTTCAAATTGAGGCTCACTTTTCTCCTCTGGGCTCTCTCAGGATCCTGCTGGAAGAGTCCTTCCTGCGGGCCATTCGCCCCTCAGTTCCCCTGCGCTCCATGCAGGCGGTCCTCTCGGTGTGGCACAGGCTAGCGAGAATGCACTTGCCCTTCCTCTCTAGGTATCTCTCCCTGGGGGTCTTGGAGTCCAGCATGGTGGATATCTCGCTGGGGCGGTGGCGGGAGGCGGGTATACGATTGGTATGGGATCTCCTGAGTGATGGACGCCCGGCCTCCTTTTCTACACTGACAGCTAAATTCTCCCTTCCACCCTCGTCCTTTTTTACCTACCTGAGAATACGGCACTTCCTTCTTTCTTGTTCCCTACCGAGGTGGGATCCCTCCTCAATTAACCTTAGCCTTCAATCTTTCTTCAAGCAAAGCGAGCACTCCCGGTGTGGGGTGTCTATTATTTATAGAGCCTTGACAGCCGCCCGTGCGGTAGATAAGCTTCCTTTTATGACTAGGTGGGAGGCCAGCTTAGCTTTTTCTGTACCACTAGAGAGGTGGCATGCTGCCTCATCTCACGCGGCTAGATATACACGGTGTGTCAATCACTTGGAACAATCCAAGAAGCTGCTACTGGGCTGGTACCTGGTCCCTACGAAAATAGCCAGATTTAGTGGACGTGGACATCCTACCTCGTCACTTTGTTGGCGTAACTGTGGACAGATAGGGTCGGAGGCACACATCTGGTGGACCTGCCCGAAGGTGGTGGCCTTTTGGTCTAGGATAAATACACTCATAGGAGAACTGACAGGCCTTACATTCCCTCTTTCGGCTCCTATGGCACTGCTGGGAATTGACCTGGACACCTTGCCAGTCATTCTTAGGCCCATAGTTACAAACGTTTTGATCGCTGCCCGTCAATCCATTGCTGCCCTTTGGAAATCTCCCGTCTGCCCCACCCTGAAGGACGTGGCTGCTAGATTAAACCGACATTTTATGCACGAGCTAGTCCTTTCACATGACCTCCCCCACAAGACTAAAGTCCTCAACTGGTGGGACCCATGGATGTCTACTACTTATAATGAGGTTTCCGTCCCCAACTAACTGTTTTGTTTTGTTTTTTTCCTTTTTATGAGGGGCGTATAGTTTTCTGCTCGATTTGTAATATTGTTTTGATGGCGACAATAACCTGATACTACTGTTGGTAATACTGCTTTTCCTACTTTTACCCCCCCCTCCCCCCTACCTTCCGGTCCCCCTCCCTTCCGGTCCCCCTCCCCTGCTCCACCTGTATTCTCCTCATTTGAGGGCACCTTTATTGGTGGATTTCTTTTTTTTTTTTGTTGTTTGAGCTATGTTTCTAAGATTGTTGTATGTTGTTTCCCTGTTATTGCCTTTATATATGCAATAAAAACGAAATGGTTTAAAAAAAACATATATGTAAAAAACCATTGACAATAAGGACCGAAATAAGCTTACAAGTTTAGACACAGAAAATGTGCATGCCTATGAAATAGTTCAAAATATAGAATTTCTAATACATATCCTTTTACTTTGACATTTGTTTTAGCAAGGATTGCAATATTAAAACTTAAAAAATAAATCAGTGAAATTAATGCCCAAAAAAGTTTGGAAATTTTAAAAAGTTTTTTTTTTTTTTTTTTTTCTTTCTTTTCCTCTCTTCCCCCTCCCCCCCCATAATATAACTAAATTGAGGTAATGGAGTAATGTATCTATATATGAAAATAAAAAATAAAAAACAAGACTAGCTATAAAGTTACCGGGATGATTAAATTCAGAATCTGCTTGAACAATAAAACAACCGCACATTAGGAGTGTAATAATGAAATCTATTAATATGTGATAATCATCATAAATATATTAGAACGCACTGAAATTTTTCTTTGTATTACAATGTATTGGTTTTCCATCATATAAGGATAAGGAAAAGGAAGTAAAAATAAAAACATTAAAGGTGGAGATCCATGAAGTTATTAAATATATACTGTATGTATTGTAAATATTTTGGTGTGTCAGAAAATAGTGCAATGCTCCCTCTTGTGCAAATTTCAACTCCATAACATGTGAAAGAGTTAAATTTTAGTTTCTTTATTATCACCATTGTTAATTAGGTTCAGCTGTGGGTGGAGGTTTCTTTTTTATAAATGTATAAACTTTTGTATTTTGTATTGCTAATGATTAAGGAAGTTGTGTCTTCCGAAACGCGTCTAGCGCCCAGCTAGCACGCTGAATGATTTTATAAATTTCATTTAACAATAAAGAACAAAATTTTATGAAGACAAGCACCGGTGGTTTCCACTTTACTTAGACAATAATATAGTAGATTATTGGGTGGAGGCGGAGCATGGGTGGAGGCGGAGCTGGGTGGGGGCTAGGTGGAGTCTCAGGGGGGCCCAAAATTTTGGCAGTAAGGGGCCCCGAAATTCCTAGTGCCAGCCCTGTATACACACAATCATATATATACACAGACATACATACACACATTTACACACAGACACAATCATACACAGACATACACACATATTGGTGTTTTTTTTACTTTTGTTGCCTGGGGACAGGCTCAGCTGACAGCTCTTCTCTTCTCTCGTGCGCCTGCAGCCTTGCACACTTGCTAGCAGCAGATCCTCCTTGGCGGGAATCAGGCCGGGCGCGCAGTTCTGCAATGATTAGAAGACCCGGCGGCACGCTGTGCTGACATCTTTGCAACACTTGGCCATACACCACAAACTGCTTACGGTGCTCTCTGCTGTACAGTGATGTGGTTGGGTCGGCGCTGCACAAGTAAATGTGTCAGTGCACCAGGCCAGCCGCATCACTGTACAGCAAAGAGCACCGTAAGCAGTTTGTTGTGCGCGGCCATTTCTAATACAGCCGCAGCTACTGCCCCGACACTGCGTCCAGATTCAGCGGCGGCTGTGGTGTGGCGCCGCTCACAGGTTGCGCACGGCTGCATAGCAGTGACAGGCGGCACTGGCTGCAGGCACAAGAGCCGGGCTGAGGACACACGCAACATTGGTCTGCCGTTTGCAACACGTGCTGGCCGGGGGAGGGGGGGCAGGCCTTCTTGCTCCAAATGGCCACGCCCCCCGCCAGCACGCCCGGGCCCCCCTGGCCCTGTTAAAATGGACACGCCCACTCCAATAATTGTCAGGCCCCTTACTCAGCAAGGCCTGTAAGGCCCTAATGGCGGCCCTGCCCACGAGACCTGCACTGAGGGAATGGACCCTGGGAGCTGGAAAACATCAGTAGAATGGGCAGGCAGAGTAGGATATCAGGCAAAGTGAGTCTGCTGTGGAGGCACAGGATGGTTATACACAGGAGAGACATGGGCATGGTGAGAGCACTAAGGGTACCTGTCTCTCTGCCCTGTGGAGTCCGGACCTGCAGACAAGGTTTTTACAGTACACCCCTCCTTCTCAGGCTAGACAGGGACCTCTCTAGGAGGAGAGTGATATTGATATTTTCTATCTCTAATCAGGAAAGACCCCTTCCAGCTGACCAAGAATAGTGTCCTGCCAACCCTCTTTGTCATGGCCAAAATGTCCTATACTTCTAAGACGTCTTCTGTGCTCAGTGGAGCAGGTAAAGCACCTGGATCCCAAAAATATCATCTGAGAATGACCGGCTTCAGGAGACGTGGAAGGACTTATGAGTCCACAAGTAGGCTGGCAGTTTAAGTCTGTAGGACAGCTCGGTAATCCTCTGAAGTAACTGGGACCCACATTGAATGAAGGAAGCTGGAGGTTAATATGCCTGTAATAGAGCCATACCTTGTCTTCTGGTTGGAATTAGAGGGTCTAGGTGTCTTTTATCTGCATGGTCCTTCATTATTCCCAAAGCCTATTACAAGGAGGGTTTGCTCTCCAACCATACCTTGGAGAAGTTGTCAGCAAGAGCCTCAGCTGCAGTATTACGGGACGAGAGAATCACAGGAGTTGGGGTCCTAGTATGTTGCCGTAGACCAGGGGTCTCAAACTCCAGGCCTCGAGGGCCGCACACAGTGCAAGTTTTCAGGTTTTCCATAGCATTTGACAGTTGGTAATTAAATGACCAACTGTCAAATTCTAAGGAAATCCTGAAAACCTGGACTGTGTGCGGCCCTCGAGGCCTGGAGTTTGAGACCCCTGCCGTAGACAAAGAATTAGCAGTGGATTTACCGATATGGTTGTTATAGGAAAACTCTGCCAATGGCAGCAATGAGATCCAGTCACTGTGATGTCTACTTATCAAGCGTTGCAGGTAGTTGTTAAAAACCTGATTCACTCAATCTACTTGGCCATTGGACTGTTGGTGTTAGGTTAAGTAGAAGGAAAACATAACATCCAGCAATTTGCAGAGGGACCGCCAGAATCAGGAGAATCCTTTGCTGGATACAATGTGGAGTGGTAGACCATGGAGACAGAGGATGTGATGAATGAAAACTTCTGCCAACTTGGGTGCAGACGGCAAACCCAACATTGCAATGAAATTACCCATTTTAGAAAATCTGCCCACCACGACCCAGATGATAGAACATTCTGATGATACTAGTAAATCCGTAATGAAATTCATGGTGATGATGTGTTGCCATTGAGTTGTATTAGTAGAGGCAGGAGGCGGCCAGCTGGGAGTTTCTTGAGTATTTTATTGCATGCACAAGGCTGCAACAAAGTCCTCAATGTACTTGCGCAGTGTAGGCCACCAAAAATGACATGAGGTAAGTCGCATTGTCTTCTTTTATCCAGTGTGGCAAGCAAATTTGGAGAAAGTACCCCACTGCAACACTCGACTTTTGTCCCTCGTGGTCATCAAAGTCTTACACAAAGGCATCTGGGTTATCCTGACCAGAGCTATGGTGAACATTTTAGAGGGTTTAATGATGTGCTGTGGCTTGTCCTACTGATCTATAGCTAGGAAGGATCTGGAAAGGGCATCAGCTTTGATATTCTTCTCAGCTGCGTAGAAGTGAAAAATAAAATTGAACTGCAGCTAGGGCAAATTCTTGTGCTCAGTGTAAACGATGATGGGATGAACTTCTCCTTCTAGAAGCTATTGCAGATCCTCTAAGTCCAGCTGGATGGCTAGCAACTCTTGGTTGCTAATTGTATAGTTGCATTCACATGCTGGAAATGCATTGGAGAAGAAACCACATAATACCATCTTGCCAGTAGGTAGCTTCTTTATGAGGACAGGTCTAGCTCCAGAAGAAGAAGCATCCATCTCCAAGAAGAATTGTGTTTTGACTTCCGGCTTGTGGAGGAGTGGAGGCAAAAAGAAGGCTTGCTTCAGTGTGAGAAAGGACGACTCTGCTTCTGGAGTCCAGGCCTTTGGACTTTTACCCTTACGAGACATGGCCATAATTGGCACAACCAAAGTGCGGCATAAATTGGTGGCAGCAGTTGGTGAATCCGAAAAAACATTGAATGACTTTAATCCCAACAGGGCAAGGTCACTTGAGCACATCCAACACCTTCTTGGGATCCATCTCACAAACAGCATTGGGGATTGTATAGCCTAAGAATGTTAGGGATCTTTGTGAGGTGGTCATCAGGGTATGGGGTACTCGGGTATCGGGGCTGATGGCAGCTTTGATTGGAGATCACGGCTGGTCGGACACTGGTCCCGTGCCCTGGACCCTCAATGGCGGGGAACGGTGGGGGAATAAGGGGATTGTTAACGTGACGCCACCTATGGTACCTTGTAACGGTATACCAGTGCTGCAGCTGGCCGCTGAGGTGATGGTGGGTGCAGCAGAGTGTGGTACAGCTCCCCACAGGTGGACCTTTACCTCAGGGCAGCGGGGACGGATGAGGGGAGTAGTAGTTGAGTCTTTGCTGACACAGTGGTGAATTGCAGTGATTAGACAGGCACACAGACACACAGGGATTGTTGTTTCAGTACCTTTTACTGATGACAGGGTAACAGGTACAGTCCAGAGTAGTAACCAGGTCCCCGCTGTAACTTGGGACTTCCACCTTAGAAAGTTATGAGACCTCCTCTGTCTTTGTGCTCTGTGGTGTGGGGTAAGTCCTGCCTGAGCCTGAACCCACCGATTCTTCTCCCTCTATGGGCTTTGCTCTAAACTGACAATGAGGTCCCTCTGCGGAGTCCCTGTTTCTCCCATGGCCCATGGTTCTGTGCTTGGTCAGTTTTAGTGTCTTTTACTTAACTTGCTTTAGGGATGAACTCCTCCAAAGTCTTCCGGGCTTTTGCTGTGGCACTGAATGCTGGCAGCGTCGGACTCCAGTGTCCGGGTGTAGTAAAGGGCTGTAGTACCGGTTTCCTTTTCTTAGTTCCCTTCTTTCTCCACTTGCCTCCGACCCTTTCCCTAGGGTGTGCACAGCGGTGAGTGGTGCCTGGTCCTGGGACTGGATCCTTCCCAGTGACCAGCTCCTTCGTCTCCTCTCTCTTCCCTCTTACTGCAGACTCTAGACTGACTCTCTGGACTTACAAACTCCTCCCCTCAGGCCTGGATGTTCTTAAAGGGGAATTGACTTAAAGCAGCCAGTAGAGCTCCCCCTTCAGGTCTGGGGTGGTAGGTGGCGTGTGCTGTGCCAACCAAGGTGTAGTTCCCTCCTTGCACCGGTGGAACCTGTGGTAATCCCCCGCAGGGGTGCCACATTTCGTTAAGGAGGCAATTTTCAAACTTAGCATAGAGTCGATTCTCCTTCAGCCTTCGAAGAACCAGGTGAACTTTCCTCCTCTGTGTAGGCAAATCGGGCGAAAACACCAAAATGTCATCAAGGTACATGGCTACAAAGGCATAGAACAAGTTACAGAAGATGTCATTGACAAATGCTTTGAAAACCACAGGAGCACTGCTTAGCTCAAATGGCATTACCCAGTACTCGTAGTGACCATCACGAGTGTTGATGGCGGTTTTCCATTCATCCCCAGAGCGTATTCTCACCAGGTTTTAGGCACCTTGAAGGTTTAGTTTTGTGAAAATTCTGGCTCGTCCAAGCAGATCGAACAGCTTGGTATGAGGGGAAGTGGGTATTTATCTTTAACCATAATCTGGGCAAGACCTCAGTAGTCGATGCACAACCTTAAAGCTTCATCCTTTTTGTTTATGAAGAAGAAGCCTGCTCCTACTGGTGAGGAAGATTTTTGAATGAACTTAGCCAGGTTTTCCTTAACGTAGCCCAACATGGAAAACAGAGGGTATATACGACCACTTGCAGGAGTGGATCCCAGAACGAGGTAAATGGGACAGTCATATGGTCTGTGTGGAAGAAGAGTCTTTATCTTTTTCTTATTGAAGACATCAGCAAATGTCTAGTAGGTAGATGGTAACCCCGGTAATGCAGATTGAGTCCATAAAGTGTGCCCTGTACAAACGGGCTTTAGACATTTGTTGTGGCAGACCTGACCCCATCATATGACATCTCCCAAACGCCAGTCAAAAACCAACTGGTGGGTGTGCAACCAAATAAGACCAAGCAGAAACAGTGGAGATAGGTTGGGCAGCACGAAGAAGGTGATCTTCCCCTGGAGAAGTTACACTTCCTCAGTGATACTTAGAATGGAGTCTTTCAGGGCTCTTCCATCGACGAAGGTGATAACACAAGGATGCTGCAACAGAAACACTGGATTCCAACCGATGGGCAACAGCTTACTGGATAAAATTCTTCGTGGACCCGGATTCCAGATAAGCCATCTCTAAGAACTGCACTCCACCGCAAGACACCTGTACTAAAACAGTGGGAGCAAGGGATCATTCTCACCTTTGGAGGTCTCTTTTACCTGGCTTAGGAGGAGGAGTTTTCCGGTCTCTGAGGATATAGGTGGCCAGCATTTACACAGTAGAGACACAAGACCTGGATAAGTCTCTCTTTGCATTTACACCATTGCTCGGCCATCTTGAGACAGTCAACTTGCTTAGACTCAGATAATGCTGAAGTAGGTGAAACAGAGGATTGAGGCAGAAGTGGCTTGAGGAAGGAGGGTGCGAGATGGGGAGATTTTTCCTCCTGAGCTGACTCCCTGGAATGATGTTGAAAGCATATGTAGATCTGGAATCACCGAAAGAGGACATTAAAATCAGCACAGAAAAACTCACCAAAAAACTGCCAGGTAAATATTCATTTCATTCAGCAGCAGATTGTCAGCTCCCCTGGAAGGCAAACCAGGTGTCATTATACCGGTGCACGATCACTTGCAACCCACAGTTTGGGGGCGGTTGTGGCACCAGCGACCAGCCATACTGTCAAGGAAGCAACCAGTGGCATTCAGACACAAGGCTGCCTATGGGCTGAGTCACTCCTGTGTATGTGAAGCATAGTATCAGAACTCAGCCTGTTAGTAACACCCAGAGCAGGTGGGCCGGTCCGTACTGATTAAATGCCTCACCAGTGACTTATGCCCCCAGAGGGCGAAACCTGAACTGCAGATGAAAAAAAAAAAAAATAAACTAAACTCTAAAGATGAAAAATGTGAGGATTTAGTTGGATATTTTGGCCAAAATAACGTAAGCTCGTGGACCCTCGTCACGGTCCCTCACGTCCCACGAGTCCTATCTCATATGTTTGCGACATATGTATATTAAATATCTAGAATCACCGAAAGAGGACATTAAAATCAGCACAGAAAAACTCACCAAAAAACTGCCAGGTAAATATCCATTTCATTCAGCAGCAGATTGTCAGCTCCCCTGGAAGGCAAACCAGGTGTCATTATACCGGTGCACGATCACTTGAAACCCACAGTTTAGGGGCGGTTGTGGCACCAGCGACCAGCCATACTGACAAGGAAGCAACCGGTGGCATTCAGACACAAGGCTGCCTATGGGCTGAGTCACTCCTGTGTATGTGAAGCATAGTATCAGAACTCAGCCTGTTAGTAACACCCAGAGCAGGTGGGCCGGTCCGTACTGATTAAATGCCTCACCAGTGACTTATGCCCCCAGAGGGCGAAACCTGAACTGCAGATGAAAAAAAAAAAAAAATAAACTAAACTCTAAAGATGAAAAATGTGAGGATTTAGTTGGATATTTTGGCCAAAATAACGTAAGCTCGTGGACCCTCGTCACGGTCCCTCACGTCCCACGAGTCCTATCTCATATGTTTGCGACATATGTATATTAAATATCTAGAATCACCGAAAGAGGACATTAAAATCAGCACAGAAAAACTCACCAAAAAACTGCCAGGTAAATATCCATTTCATTCAGCAGCAGATTGTCAGCTCCCCTGGAAGGCAAACCAGGTGTCATTATACCGGTGCACGATCACTTGCAACCCACAGTTTAGGGGCGGTTGTGGCACCAGCGACCAGCCATACTGTCAAGGAAGCAACCGGTGGCATTCAGACACAAGGCTGCCTATGGGCTGAGTCACTCCTGTGTATGTGAAGCATAGTATCAGAACTCAGCCTGTTAGTAACACCCAGAGCAGGTGGGCCGGTCCGTACTGATTAAATGCCTCACCAGTGACTTATGCCCCCAGAGGGCGAAACCTGTACTGCAGATGAAAAAAAAAAAAAACTAAACTCTAAAGATGAAAAATGTGAGGATTTAGTTGGATATTTCGGCCAAAATAACGTAAGCTCGTGGACCCTCGTCACGGTCCCTCACGTCTCACGAGTCCTATCTCATATGTTTGCGACATATATATATTAAATAACTAGAATTATTCGGTGATTATAGTTATATACATATGTCGCAAACATATGAGATAGGACTTTTGATTTTTCAGAAAAAAAATGACGTGGGCTTCGCCGTATTTCTGGAACCAGCCGGATTCAGCAGGCAGCGACGGGCTGCCCCCAACCCCCAGGTGTCTATTTGTACCTGGCCGGACACAAGAATATAGGCGAGCCCTCTTTTTTTATTATTTCATGAATTTCATGAAATAATAAAAAAAAAATGCGTGGGGCTCCGCGCAATTTCTATGTCTAGCCAGGTACAGCTAAGCAGCTGGGGGCTGGAATCCGCAGTGCAGGGAGGCCCAAGCTTTCTGGGCACCCCTCACTGCAAATTGCAGCCCGCAGCCGCCCCAGAACATGGCGCGTTCATTGAAGCGCCATCCTCTGGCGCTGAACCCCGCTCTTCCAGCGGCCCTGGTGGTGGTGGCACGCTGGGTAATAAAGGGGTTAATACCAGCTTTGTTATACAAGCTGGTATTAAGCCCGAGATTCTTAATGTCAGGCCAGGTTTGACCCGGCCACTAGGAATCTCCAATAAAGGGTTAAAAAAAAACACAACACAGAGAAAATGTTTTATTAGAAATAAAAAAAAAAAGCCATTAGGGACTCCATCTTTAATTAAAAAAATCCTCTTCCGTCCGACATAGTCCAAAACGCGATGTCCTCTCTGCTACATCCCTGTGCATAGATATAGATGTCTATGCACAGGGAATGAGCAGACTGAGAACAATCTCAGCTCTGCTACATCAGGCAGCAGGCGGGCTCTAGGACCCTGGAGCTGTGGCAGCCTGCAGGACCCGAGGGCACAGAGCAGACAGCCAGACTCATTACTGTGCGAGTTTCCCTGCGATTACTTGCACAGTAACGCGTCCAATGCAAGTCAATGGCAATCCTAGTTTTGTCAGAGTCTCTGACGAGTCCTAGCAGATAGAGTCTAAAGCTTCTGAGACACATCTGCGATTTGTAAATCGCACATTACTCGCTATTACTTGCTTCCCCATTCATTAACATTGGACTCGCTAGACTCGCAACGAGTAGCGAGTCCCACGCTCAGACTCGCTAGAGTCAAGCGATTCCGAGTAATTTAGGACTCGCCCATCACTAGTTGGGGCACACAGCTCCCAGTCACTTCGACAGGGCTGGCACCCTGGCTTCGGCCTTGTCCCCTGTTGTTCCCTCTGCTCCGGACATACCGTGGGCCCCTTCCTGCCTTCCTCGGTACTCGGCTTGGGACTCCGACAGGCCATTCGGTGGCACAGGCCACCAGGTTTGGTTTCTTCCACTCTGGTGTTACAGTTTCTTGGCTTACCGGGTGTCTCTGCTTAGGAGTTCTGTTCCTCTCCTTCTACAACTCACCAGGAACTCGAACCTGCACGTATGTCCATCACTCTCACTATATAAATACAAAAAAGGGGGGGAGACAAGAGGCGCAATAGTGCCCTATCACTAGTGACACTGTTTTTGTGAGTATATCAATAGGTGTACACTCATCTGGTCCAGTTGTGTGACCCAGAACTGGTTTATAAGCCTTCGGTTTATAGCTGCTGCAGGACCTCCACCAGCCACTCGTACGTGGAAAAACGCTCCTGTATAGGGAAGATAGTGTGTCACGGTCCGCGCTGCTGCCTCAATGGAATCACAAGGAATGGATGTCTCCAAGAAATCACAAGGAAGGCAAGGTTCCAAAGTAATGATCTCCTTTATTCACCAACTCGTTTCGGCACCTATTTTGGCACCTTCATCAGGGCTTACATGTACAGCAAGAGACAAGGTTTTTATAGCCCACAAAACAAGTTCCTTGGTTATTAAAAGGGGAGTGTTTGTTTACCATGATGTCAAAATCGTCATCAAAAGGAGTGGAGCTACTGGCTATGATGTCAAATTCATCATCAAATGGGGCGGATCCATGGTTTTGGGCAAATTTTACTATTATAAGGGTATTCTGTACTATATTGCATCACAAATTATCTCATAAATATAATAAAAACCTACATGATCAATATATATCAGATAAAAGTAGAAATAAATAACAAAGGGGCAAATAAAAGGGAAAAGAAACACATTTTTCCATAAAAGGCAGTAATCAAACCCATGGTCGGGTGTTGGTATCAGTTGGCATTCTCCTGTTGCACTAGTTGTGAACGCCACAATCAACTTTAAGGTTTTTATGGCTGACATGGCGGGATTCCAATGTCAGATAGGGATATGGATATTCACCATGACGTCATGATAGTATAAAAAGTAATATCTATTAAAGGTAAAACAAAAAAACTAGTTTAATGCTCCAAAGTATAGATTAGCGTATAGTATGAGTTCAATCTACATCTGGGAATATATACAGTGTATATATATATATATATATATATATATATATATATATATATATACTAGATGGCGTCCCGATTCTAAAGAATCGGGTAGTCTAGAATCCATATATAGTTTATTTACTAATAGTTAGGGGAGTGCGGTGAAATTAATTGTGTGTATACAGGTGGCTCAGTGGGTAGCAGAGTATACGGTAGCTCAGTGGTTAGCAGTGAGTGCGGTGGCTCAGTGGTTAGCAGTGAGTGCGGTGGCTCAGTGGTTAGTAGTGAGTGCGGTGGCTCAGTGGTTAGCAGTGAGTGCGGTGGCTCAGTGGTTAGCAGTGAGTGCGGTGGCTCAGTGGTTAGCAGTGAGTGCGGTGGCTCAGTGGTTCGCAGTGAGTGCGGTGGCTCAGTGGTTAGCAGTGAGTGCGGTGAGATTGGTCAGCACAGTGGCGTGGGCAGAGTGGTCAGGGCAGCGCCGTGGGCAGAGTGGTCAGCGCAGCACCGTGGGCAGAGTGGTCAGCACATACATACATACATACACACACACACATACACACACACTGCGCTATAGTTAGCAGCGACCCTGCATCTTCCCCGCTGGCTGGATCCTGAGTTGACATGTCGCTGCCCGCGGACGACTGGATCCAATATGGCGTTCAGGAAGTTTGGGGAGACTTCTTGGACGCTATATTGGATCCAGTAGTTCGGGGGTGGCGACATGTCGACTGAGGATCTAGGCGGCTGATGCAGGGCCGGTGGTAAGTATAGCGGAGTGTGTGTGTGTGTGTGTGTGTATGTGTGCGGACAAAGTGAGGGAAGTGCGGACAAAGTGAGGGAAGTGACTACATACACACATATATACACATACTGTACATTGCATATGGAGGGGTGAGGAGAGCGGAGGCTGGAGGGGTGAGGAGGGGTGAGGAGAGCGAAGGCTGGAGGGGTGAGGAGGGGTGAGGAGAGCGAAGGCTGGAGGGGTGAGGAGAGGTGAGGACAGGGGAGGCTGGAGGGGTGAGGAGAGGTGAGGACAGGGGAGGCTGGAGGGGTGAGGAGAGGGGAGGCTGGAGGGGTGAGGAGGGCAGAGGACAGGGGAGGCAGGAGGGCAGAGGAGAGGGGAGGCTGGAGGGCAGAGGAGAGGGGAGGATGAAGGGCAGAGGACAGAGGAGGGCGGAGGGAAGAGGGGAGGGCGGAGGCTGGAGGGGAGAGTGGAGGCTGGAGGGGAGAGCGGAGGCTGGAGGGGAGAGGGGAGGCTGGAGGGCGGAAGCTGGAGGGGAGAGGCTGGAGGGGAGAGTGGAGGCGGGAGGGGAGAGGCTGGAGGGGAGAGCAGAGGCGGGAGGGGAGAGCAGAGGCAGGAGGGGAGAGCAGAGGCGGGAGGGGAGAGGCAAGGCTGGAGGGGAGAGGCGAGGCTGGAGGGGAGAGGCGGGACGGGAGAGGAGAGGCAGGAGGGGAGAGGCGAGGCGGGAGGGGAGAGGCGAGGCGGGAGGGGAGAGGCGAATGAGGGAGGGGAGAGCGGAGGCTGGAGGGGAGCGCGGAGGCTGGAGGGGAGAGGCTGGAGGGCAGGGGAGGCTGGAGGGGCTGGAGGGCAGGGGAGGCTGGAGAGGCTGGAGGGCAAGAGAGGCTGGAGAGGCTGGAGGGCAGGGGAGGCTGGAGAGGCTGGAGGGCAGGGGAGGCTGGAGGGCAGATGAGGCTGGAGAGGCTGGAGGGCAGGGGAGGCTGGAGGGCAGGGGAGGCTGGAGAGGCTGGAGGGCAGGGGAGGCTGGAGAGGCAGGAGGCTGGAGAGGCTGGAGGGCAGGGGAGGCTGGAGGGCAGGGGAGGCTGGAGAGGCTGGAGGGCAGGGGAGGCTGGAGAGGCTGGAGGGCAGGGGAGGCTGGAGAGGCTGGAGGGCAGGGAGGCTGGAGGGCAGGGGAGGCTGGAGAGGCTGGAGGGCAGGGGAGGCTGGAGAGGCTGGAGGGCAGGGGAGGCTGGAGGGCAGGGGAGGCTTGAGAGGCTGGAGGGCAGGGGAGACTGGAGAGGCTGGAGGGCAGAGGCGTAGCTGGGTGGGGGGGTGCAGACTCACCGCGGCCGGCGTGCGTCTGGTGTAGGAGGAGAGGAGGGGCGGGCAGAGGTGCAGGACTGGAAGTCCTGTCCTCCCTCCTCTCCGGGCGCGCGGCGGGCGGCTGGCAGCACGGGGCCCACCATGGGGTGGGGGCAATGGGCCCCTCATGCCTTGGGGCACGGGGCGCTCAGCCCCCCTGCTTCCCGCTAGGTACGGTAGTGGGTGGAGGGGAGAGGCTGGAGGGCGGACGGAACTTCCGAGAGCGGAACGTTCCTCTGCCGCTCCCTATAGCCGGGGGACCGCGCAGTGGTGACGTCACCACATTGGGTCCGGAGACCATCACGGAAGTACCCTTCGGGTATTCCAGAAGTGGCCTTCGGCTTTTATATATTATATATATATATATATACAGTATTATGGTTTATTTATCGATCCATGTGAATGTAATTTCTGTTTGTGTTATGGTCTTGTATGCATGCAGTTTTAGGCTATGTGACATCTCAGGTCCATGTGTAAAGAATTGCAATATGCAATACAAATATGCTTGTTCAAAGCCTTCATGTTCTGGCAATTTATCCATGCAGTTCTGCGAGAACACTCCTGCCACATTACATAGGATGGCATATCAGTGGCTAGATTGTAGTATGAGCATGGGGCCGATGGCCACGTTCCCAGTCATGCCCCTCCCCATAAAAAAATGTGGGGGGGCTAGAATGTAAGATAATCCTGCGACTCACACCTACCATTCCCCTGACAGGCCTCCAGCTCTCAGCAACAGCATGAGATTCAGTCTGAAATTCTATGTGCCATAAGGGAGGGGGTAGAGCCAAAGAGCAGGTATGATTTTATTGAATTATAAGAGATCAATTGATAATAGACCTGTAGTGTACAGTTCTGCTTCATCATGTAGGAGGGCAGGGACTGTACTAAAACGTTTTCTCTCCCCGAAGTTCCCCTTTAAGCTTTGTATAGGAGGAGACACCAAACTGAATTATTGCCCCAAGTGCAAGAAAACCTAGACTTGCCTCTGCTTAAATGTGTCTTGAAATTAGAAACATGTGACCACTAGGGATGAGCGAGTATACTCGTTACTATTCGCTACTCGCAGAATAGTACGGGTATTCGGGATACTTCTATTGCTCGCGAGTCCAATGTAAGTCAATGGGATATTGGAGCATTTGTCTACTTGAGCCAAAAAAATTGTCTGGGGGCTGAGGAAAAGGCTGATACGAGTGCATGATTGTTTAAAAGCTGGTGGTAAAAAGCTTCATTAGTGCCGGCTTTCCCAGCTGCTATTTCAAACTAACAGCTGATGCAGATAAGCTGATCGTTTGAAATAGCCGGCGGGAAAGCCGGTGGTGACAAGCCTTCACCGCTGGCTCTCCCACCGGTTATTTCAAACGAACAGCTGATATTCGCTTTCAGGAATGGGAGTGGGCAGGAGTTGGAGGAAGAGGATAAGGCGGGGAGGCGGCATAGGAGCATGCATCAGCTGAGTGATTGTTTAAAAGCTGGCGGCTTTTTACCACCGACTTTTAAATAATCAAGCACCCATTTCTGCTCTCTCCTCATCCCCTATACTGCTTTTTTGGGTCCAGTAGACAATTTCTCATATTTCCCTTTTGACTTGCATTGGACTCGTAATGAGTACCCGAGTATTAGGACCTACTCGTTACGAGTATAGCGAGTTCGAATATTTCACTACTCATCCCTCATTACCACTGCAGTATTAATCACCCACTCCTGGTTTTTGCTACAAATACTGAGGTGAAAATGTGAACGCGGCCTAAAGTAAATTCTGAAAATAAACGATACTAATGGTCACATTTTGCCTTGTCCCAAGAAAGTCACTAACTTTCACCAACCAAATTTGTTTTTTGTTTTTCTTTTAAGATTAGCTAGAGGACTTTATTGAATATATGGGAAGACATAGAAATTACAATGAGACCTGTAGTGCAAGTACCTGAAAACTCATTCCAAATTTCATTTAATATAAAATGTACATTTGTATAAGTATTCAAGTATTGTATTGTGGGATGGCTTAGTACATTTTTTGCAAACAACGTATGTACCAAGTACCGTATATACTCGTGTATAAGCTGACCCGTGTATAAGCCGACCCCCTACTTTTGCCCCAAAAATCTGGAAAAACCTATTGACTCGTGTATTAGCCGAGGGTGGACCTCAGCAGAGGTATACAGCCCCCAGCAGTGTGGTATACAGGCCCCCCCAGTGGTATACAGGCCTCCCCAGTGGTAGTATACAGTAGCCCCAGTGGTAGTATACAGCAGCCCCAGTGGTAGTATACAGCAGCAGCCCCAGTGCTGTATACAGCAGCAGCCCCAGTAGTATATACAGCCCCAGTGGTAGTATACAGGCAGCCCCAGTAGTATATACAGCCCCAGTGGTAGTATACAGGCAGCCCCAGTAGTATATACAGCAACCCCAGTGGTATACAGCAGCCTCCCCAGTGGTATATACAGACCCCACCAGTATATACAGCAGCCCCAGTGGTATATACAGCAGCCCCAGTGGTATATACAGCAGCCCCAGTGGTATATACAGCAGCCCCAGTGGTATATACAGCAGCCCCAGTGGTATACAGGCCTCAGCAGTATATACAGCAGCCCCCAGGGGTTATACAGCACCCCCCAGGGGTTATACAGAACCCCCCAGGGTTATACAGCGGCCCCCAGGGGTACCCAGCAGCCCCCTGGGGGTACCAGCAGCCCCCTGGGGGTACCCAGCAGCCCCCAGGGGGTACCAACAGCCCCCTGGGGGTACCAGCAGCCCCCTGGGGGTACCAACAGCCCCCTGGGGGTACCCAGCAGCCCCCAGGGGTACCCAGCAGCCCCCTGGGGGTACCAACAGCCCCCTGGGGGTACCCAGCAGCCCCCAGGGGATACCAACAGCCCCCTGGGGGTACCAGCAGCCCCCTGGGGGTACCAACAGCCCCCTGGGGGTACCCAGCAGCCCCCTGGGGGTACCAACAGCCCCCTGGGGGTACCAACAGCCCCCAAATGCTGGCACTCGGCCCCCTTGTAAGGCTTCCCCCCCGCTGCTTATACATTACCATCCCGGTGTTCTGATCCGCGCCGCTCCTCGGTGCTTCTTCATGCTCCGTCCTCGCTGGCTGCATCCGGGGATCTCCGGCTGTCGCAGCGATATGACGTCATCGCGCGACGGCCGGAGATCCCCGGATGCAGCCAGCGAGGACGGAGCATGAAGAAGCACCGAGGAGCGGCGCGGATCAGAACACCGGGTTGGTAAAGTATAAGCAGCGATGGGGGGGGCCTTACAAGGGGGGACAGTGCCAGCTTTTGGGGGGAATATATGAACTGCTTCCCCCTGCCGCTGATTGACAGGGGAAGCAGTGCATATATAATGAGCGGCCCCACGTGATGGGGCCGCTCATACAGCAGCCTCCCCCCGCCTCCTCCAGCCTCCACAGCCCCGGCCCCACAGCCCCCACCACAGCACATACCGTAGTGACTCGTGTATAAGCCGAGGGGGAGACTTTTCAGCCCAAATTTTGGGCTGAAAAACTCGGCTTATACACGAGTATATACGGTACCCTGTGTTTTTAGCAGCACTTGTTTATTCATTTTTGTGTGTCCATTTTGGGACCCAGGTCATACTCTGCATTCTGCTTCCAATGAGGTCAGTGGGCACAGGGGCAGATTTTAATACAGATAGAGTAGGGACCGTCTCGAAGTGGGTACATATTGACGAGGTGGGATGGCTTATTACTTTTCTTGCTAAAAAACTCATGTACCAAGTACCCTGTATTTTTAACAGCGCTTATTTTTACTTATTTATTGCAGGTTATTTTGCTATAATTTGCACATACTTTTGTCCTTGTGATACAAGTATTGTAATCAGTATACTGGAGGATGTTCAGGCTCTTTTTTTACAGGGTGATATATAGTAAAGTATATAGAATTATCTTTACAAAAAGTAGTATGTATCCACACTTGCCTAAAAATTCTGAAATAGACATATAGTCAAAAAAATAAAAAATATAGTGAAAAAACTTTGTTATTAGTAACACACAGAGTAAGAACATTGCACAATAGAGCAATTCAGCAGCCTTGGTAGGACCAGTTTAAACTTTGAACGTTATAAAAGTGATTGATGATTGTATACCTCCGTTTTAAGGTATAGACACATTAATGTTTGAAATCATTTGTACTGATATGTTTAACAGTAGAATAATGTTTCTCTGAGTGCAAAAAAAGAAGCCATTTTGCAGTGATGTCTATATAACGCTTTTTGTCATATTGTGCAGCAATGCCGCCATCTGCTGGAAATGATCAAAACAAAAGATAAAGTTTAGAAATAATCTAGAAGAACTCATGGGACAAAAACCTAAACTATTTGTGCGCTATGTTTAATCAGGGGCATTTCTAGGGGTGGGCAAGTGGGGTACTGCCCGGGTGCAACTGGTATGGGGTTTCCATGAGGCTTCTGATGCAGCTTTCCCATGCTGGCTGTGCCCTGATGAAAGTTTTTAAATTCTTGCAAAATTTTAGTATTATGTACCTGTCCCGGATCTGTGCTTTGCCTCCTTCACTCGAGTCCACTGGACTCTGTTGAGCTCTATGTCGGGTTTTGCAGACATCCCAGTGTGATCCCAGTAGATCATCTGCCTGACCCTAAATAAGACTAATCAAGACACACACCTTTGTCTTGTATTAAGAATTCAGCGTTTCAAAGACTTTGAGTTTCTCTAGACACCTTGACCTGCCAGGCTGATTTCTGCAGTCTACTGTAAGTTTCCCACCCGCCTGCGGTTTCCAGCATCCCTCCTGCCTACGAGGTCCTGGATGTCTCATGCCTGCTAGCAAATTCCAGCATTCCACCTGCCTGACTGTGCTCTCCTTTCTACCTGGGGTTTCCAGCATTCTCACTGCCTGTCTTTAGTTACCATGACATATCCTCTCTACCTGCAGTTTCCAGTCCCTCTGCTGTCCATGTCCAGCATGCCTCACCCATCTACTGCACTGATGCCTGTTGCCTGTGTAACCACCTGGACCTCTTGGCGAATCCTCTTCACCAGATGAGTCTAACACTTGTCTAAGTGGCAACAATTTTCCTGGATATTTATGGCAGAGTTAAAAAAAAAGTAAACTATAATAACCTTGTTGCTCAACTATGCCACAGCTGCATCTCCCCACCCAGTCATCCGATCTTTCCTTGTGACTCTTGTGTCTTATTTAGGTGTGGTGATTGACACTTCGTCTTCTGTATCTTCAGTCTTCTTTGAACATTCGTTACTCATAACATGGCTTTAGTATTAGTATTTCAATAAATAGTAAAATCATGATATTTGGATTTTAATTTTTGTTTATTCCCAATGTACCAGTTTTAAAAAAGCAACCTTTTTTCATTAAATTATGGATATGCTGTTTTCCTCCAATATGATCAAAGTATACCAAGTGGTAAGTGAACAACAGGAGTAGCACTCATTTACCGCCCCAGGGTATATGAACTCGGATGTCTGGGCCCTCAGCTTCGGTGGGGGATCTCACTGGTGGCCTGCCCAGACCCGTGGCCCCGAGGGGGAGACAGCCTCCAATTAAGGGGTTGCAGTCTTTATCACATTACACCACCTGTAGTGCCTGGTGACTAGACACCAGCGCCGCCACAGTCGTCCGGAGGGTGGTGGTATTGCGGCTATGGTGAAGCAGCTCCCTACAGGTAGAGCTAATCCTCCGGGCAGTGTTACCTGATGCCGTCACAATGCAAACCATTGAGAAAAGTCAATGAAGCAGGAAAGAGACATAAAGGCACTTCACTCTTCCAGGTACTTTACTTGTAAAAAGGAAACAGAACAAGATGGTGATACGGTTCACAGTACTCCAGCAGGACGGCCGGCCGGGTAGTTGCAGCAGAATGCAGAATCTGTGGAAGTCTCTGGTGGTACCTTCTTGGATCTACCCTTGTCCCGTCCCTTCTCTCTCTTCGGTGCCTGCTTTGCAAGCAGTAGTACGACCCTGGGGGATAAACACCCTGGGAGCGTCTTCGGAGTCGGGACGAGTACGGTCAGAGGATGAACACTCCAGGCAGTGTTGTCAGACCCGTGTACTCCGGGTGTACAAGTCAGGACCTTTCTGTCTGGGCAAAGTCTTTCTCTAGCCCTCTTGTGAAGCCCCCTTTCTCTTTCGGGTAAGCTCCCATTCTCCGTCTTACCTCGGGGAAGAGACTCCTGAAGACTTCCCGTGTGTTCCATCTTGCTCCTCTCACACTTTCTCCAACTCTCCAACTAACTATGGGACCTCCCCCAGTTATATTGGTGGGTGTGTTTTGGGATTAGATCCTTCCACAGTGTTCTGCATTCTACTTACAACAGGGATGACCACATGCTCATCTTTGGGTGTAGTGCCCCACTTGTGACGCCTGACTAGTGGGACGCCACACTCACAGAGTTGAAGAAAAAAAATATTTGTAATATACAGATGTGGTACATTCCTACTTGCCCTTTTTTTCTTCTAGACATCGATTGTCACAACAAGAGTAAATAAAATGCTGGGGATACAGGGGGAGATTAAGTAACCAGTCATAAGGCTGTGGCAGCAAGACAGGCGGGCCCTGGCAAGTAAAAGGGGAATATTTACATTGAATAATAGTTTGTCGTGACACCACCCACGGTGTGTGGTCAGAAATGGGACCACCGCTGCTGCAGAACCTCCGGGGATGATGTTAGGCAGCTTAGTGGGTACTGCTCTCCGTAGGTAGAGGCGGGTTCCCCGGGGCAGTGGTTGTTATAGTCTATGGTGGATGTAATAATAAGGGGATGAATAGTGGAGACGTGCGAAGGAATACACACTCACGTTTCTGTAGTTTTCCAAAGCTTTACTGCAAATGTTGTAGCAGATTGTCCACTGAGTCTGTACTGGGGCCGGATTGCTCCCACCCTGTCCGGGTCCTCAGCTTCCTTGTGCTGCGCTGTGTGTGTGGCCTGCTGCTGCTTCTAGCTGAGCTGCTGGCACTGTCTCACTCTATCTCTCCCTTCTGGTACCCCTTGGCTAGGCAACTTGAGTCTTCTGTGTGCTGTTGACCCCGCCGTGTTGCTTTGCTCTGGTACAGTGTTGATCTAGAAACTCCACTACCCCTGGATTTACTGTGCTGTGTGTCAGTCACAGTCTCGGATCCGGTGTCCGTTCTGTGCGCTCCTCTGGGCCGAGTGGTGATGGCACTCAAGCTCCCAGATGTGGTTCTCTGTCTGTAATTCTCCTCTCCTCAGACCCTGGCTAGGCCTGGACTTAAGTAGCAGATTGTGGAGAAGCCTGGCACAGCTTCTTTACACCACAATCTCCCTCTCTTAGTTCTCCCAGGAACTGAACTAACTACTTCCTCTTGAACTGGAGTATATTAGGGAGCTGGTTGAGCTCCCCCTCCTGGCCCAGAGGTGCTAGTGTAAGTCAGTGTGTTGTGGGGAGGGAACCCGTGTGATGTTACTGTGGCACATTAACCCCTGGGGTGCCACATGCCTTCTTTCCAAACATAATATTCAGGAATTTCGCTGTAGAAATAGTTATGTGCATGTAGGTCGATCTTATTAAGGTGAAAGTACGCCATAAGTGTTGAATTGATATGGAGCTTTTGTTGGATGTTGGCGTCAGAGTCATCCTCATGAAAATATAGTGGTTGAGAATGAGGCAGATGTACCGCTAGGCGAATGATGGTATGAGATTGTTTATGCATAGGATAAGCAAATATTCGCCACGCTGCTTCAGGAGCACTAACATATCTGGAATCGACAAATTGGTTTGTTTCATCATGTTGGATCTTAGTTTGGGTAATTTCAAGATTGGCTTTATCATGTCCATTGTAAACGTATTTGAATAAATATTTTACACTTTGAATGGAAGCACGTATTTCGACATTAATATGGCACTTGTATTTGATGAGTAAAAAAGGGTTATACGGAACTACCCAGGAATTGTCAATCGTCTTAGACTGGTGTTCATATGTTATGCCAATGGGTCTGCGGTAAGTAGGATAGCCGTCCTTTGTTGTGATGGTAGATTGTTGAAATTGTTTAGGGAAACTTTTGGTACACTTTCCAAGATCCATACAGGGAGAATTCGGGTTGTGTTCTCCACAGGGACCATGAATCATGTGTTGAAGAACAATGCTATGGAGCTGAGGGTAGTAAGTAGCATCTGGGATTTCAGCCCACACGGTATTGTCTATGTCCTCCTCAGTCCTTAATTTAGACAGGCTATCAAGAATAATTAAAATGTGAGCGTGTGGGAGACCACGCTTTTGAAATTCAATGACACGGACCATTGCGGTAACGTTTCCAAATAATCCACTGCTAATGTCTTTTAAGAGGGATTCCAGTTTAATTTTAAAAATGCGTGCAACCAAGTCAGGTCTGTGTTCAACACGCTGCCATGGTTCTAAATGTGTAGTAATTTCACTCCACTTTGGATTACATGTCATGGTGATAAAAAGATCCGGCTGGCCATACTTAGTAACAATAGCCATATCATCCTGGTAGCGCTGTTGTATTTTTCTGGGACTGCCCTCAAAAGAAGATGGTAAAATGACGGTTTTTCTAATTGGGATGCCGTTTTGAATAGATTTTTTGAGTAAATGTTCTTGACGTAGGCAGTAATCCTCCACTTTTAAATCTTTTTGGTGTTTTTGGATGTAATGTAAACGATTAGCCTCTATTTTTAAATAAGCATCTACAAAGTATTGCTGTGTTAGCTTACAACCATTGAGGAGTGGATTAAAATAATTTCTGACAGATAACATATAGCAATAGTATTGGAGTTGTGTAATCCTGCGTGAACTCTTTCCTTGTTGCTTGAGTCCATCATGCCACCCTTGGTCTCCATAAGGGAAAAATATGGGATATAGGAGGGCATCCAAATTACTATGGAGAATGCTGGTTTGTTGTGTTTTTGGAGCTAAAGGGTTGTGTGGATCCGGTGTTAAATGAATTGATATGTCTCTATTGAATGGCGGCTCACCATTGTCATTTTGAAAGATAACGGCGACTTCACTGACAGTGGGATTATTTTTTTTTTTTTTTTATTTAAATCATTGTGTTTTTATTAAAGCATTTTCAAACATATAACATAAATAAGGCGAACAAAAGTGTACCCGAACAGAAGGGTACAATGGAAACAAAGCTGTTACATAGATAATTAAGTGTACAACTTTAGATTAAAGTATAACCAAAAAAAGAACAGATTTCTTTAGGACAAACAAGGAAGGAAGGGTAACCTTAGGGAAGGTAGGGTAGAAGGGGGAGAGGGGGGGGAGCATTTAGCAGGTCGGCTAGGGACCCCAGAATAAGGGGAAGTGTCTTAAATAACAACATTAGTCAAACTGACTTCATCACCAATCGTTTTACAAGTATGTTTAGTTGGATATTACCACGTTATTATGTTGCGAGCTCACCCATGTGTCCCACCAATTAATGACTTTGGTGCGTTTAGCTGTATCTGTTGACAAAACCAGTTCGTAGTTGAGGTGCAGGTTAAGTTGGGAGATGACTTCCTGTATAGACGGGAAGGTGGGGTTTTTCCAGTGCCTGGATATGCAGTAACGAGCTGCTATAAGTATATTTGATATAATTGGTCTCAGTCCCCGAGGTAAGTCCTGAATCTCTAAGCCCAGTAAGGCCATCTGTGGAGTCAACGTGAGTTTAAGACCGGTAGTAGTACATATCAAATGGTTGACTTGTGACCAAAAAGAGCGAATGCCCAGACAATTCCACCAGACATGTGTAGTGGTTCCAACCTCTCCACAGTTTTTCCAGCACAAGTTCATCCCAGGTCGGAGGCCTGTTTTTTTAAAACTAGCAATTTTGTCTGGAGTCAGGTACCATCCGAATTGAAGTTTCTTAGCTTGCTCATGGTGGTTCAGGCATGAGGTATAAGAAAGAGCATGTGTTGATGCCTTCAACCACTCCTCAACTGGTGAGGTGAATGCGAGGAGAGCTTCCCATTTCGTCATAAACGGGAGCTTAGACTCTGCCTGTATTTCTGACATAGCCCTGTAAAAAGTGGAGATTACCCTGTTGGCAGCAGTTGTTTGCTTGAAAATGGATATAACCTGTGGGAGGCTGGACAGTGTATCTTCCATTGGAATAACTATGGTTCTGAGAAGGTCTTTTAGTTGAAGGTAAGAAAAGTAGTCAGCATTAGAAAGACCATATTTTTCTTTCAGAGTTGTAAATGATTGTATTTTGGCATTGTGCAGCACATCCGAAAGATGTTTAGCGCCCGCCCTCCGCCATTTCGCCAGGGAGAAAGCTGGAGAGTCTACACAGCACTCTACAGCCCTCAGTGTTATGTATCTATATAGGCCTTTTAGGAGTAAGAGGCTGACCCCAGACCAAACCTCAAGCACTGCTTGCATGGACTTCAGGGGGAGGTTTCCAGGCCTATGGCGGAGGAGGTGCGACTCTAACAAAAGACGAGTTGAATTTTGTGGGGAATACCAGGATTCTATTTGTAGCCACAGAGGCAAGGAGTTTGCTTCAGCATTGGGGATCCACCATAACTGTGAGATCTCCAGATTAATTGCTCTGTAGTAATAATGTATGTTGGGGGCACCCATACCTCCCAAAGTAGTAGGCCGAGTTAACGTTGAGGAACCGACTCTATGAGGTTTGTTCATCCATATAAATTTGCCCAGAATAGATTGGAGAAGGTTAAGGGTTTTCCTGGGGAAGCGTATAGGAATGCAACGGAGAAAATATAATATTTTCGGAAATAGTAGCATTTTGGTAATTTGAATTCTGGCAATCCACGACAGCAGCGAAGGGGAGTAAGACTGTATCAGAGAGCGTAATTCCTTAGTTAGATAATCAGAATTTATTTTAACTATAGATTTGGTGAGAGAGATTTGGATACCCAGATATGTGAAGGATCGGGAGATCCATATGAAAGGTAGCGTTCGACGTAATGTCAATTGTTCTTTAGCTGGGATATTTACTGGGAAAAAGGAGGATTTGGATAGGTTGAGCTTATAATATGATGCTGCTGCGAATTCTTCCAGGATAGACATTAAAGCCGGAACAGTTTGTTTAAGATGAGTGCATGTGAATATCACATCATCTGCATATAGATTAATTTTGTGTTCCATTGGTCCCACCCACACCCCCGAGACCTGCGCCGTGTTACGCACTATAGATGCCAAGGGTTCCATGACCAGGGCGAAGATCAGAGGAGAGAGGGGGCAGCCCTGTCGAGTACCATTTGTAATCTCAAATTTTTGAGATAAGAAGCCAGAGGCACGGACTAAAGCTGAGGGGGATGAATACAGGGACATTATAGAGTCCTTAAATCTTCCAATAATATGGAACCTATCTAGGACTTCACTGAGGAACCCCCAGTGCACCCTGTCAAACGCTTTCTCTGCGTCGAGTGAGAGTAGTGCACCGGGGGCACCCCCCCTCTCCATGATGTCCAGCAGGTTTATTAGCCTTCTTGTGGCATCTCTGGCCTGACGCCCCGGAATGAAACCCACTTGGTCCCTGCCCACGAGGTCCGGAAGTACTTCCATAAGACGACTGACAGTGGGATTATTGTAGCATCGAGGGTCTTGAGTACGATCTTGTTTAATAGCCATGGTGATGTTTGGCACGACAGTTCCGTTTTGTAGAGCTTTAATATGTGCTTGTTGTTCCACATCACATAACATGTGATAAGCTGCCACAAAAGGAATGATAGTAATGGTGATTGGCGTGCACACCCAATGGATATGGTTGAGGTGCTAGTGTAGGAGGCCCTTGGTTCTCAATGTCATATATAATAATAATAATAATAATAATACTTTATTTATATAGCGCCAACATATTCCGCAGCGCTTTACAATGTAGGGTTAGAGTACAGAAAATACAGTAAGTAATTACAATAGAGAACAAATAAAGTACAATAATTGGATACAATCAATGTGAAAAAAAAAAAAAAAGGTATATAGTTTAAAGAACACTGCACACTCCAAAGTCTTTTCAAGGTGAAGATATGTGTTTATTTTCCTTAGTGCATAAAGACAACTTTGCAATCCTCCTCTAGCCACCACAGGACCTGATGTTCCCCTAGGTGCAAACTCTAAAAAAGACAGCGATACTTTGATAAAGATCACGGGATGTGATCGAAACGTCAGCCATATCGCAAAGTTGTCTTTATGCACTAAGGAAAATAAACACATATCTTCACCTTGAAAAGACTTTGGAGTGTGCAGTGTTCTTTAAACTATATATGACAAAAGGAATGATAGCTTGTATTTGAAGGGCTCTAATGTTCATCAATGTAGGATGACATTTTTGATTTTCTTTACATTGTAAGCGTTTGTCGTTAGCGGTAGCGGTATCGAGAATGTAAAGTTGGGCAAATTCTGGGAGTTGGTCATCAGAGGGATGTAGTGTTTCCGTTCGATGATAGATCTGGCCATGTATGTGGAAACAGTATGGGCCATATCCCAGTGGAGGTGAAATATTGGCACCCATGGAGGCAAAAGTAAAGGAACTATTAATGCTTCTAATATTATCCATGAAATTTTGGCTATATTGACTTTGTCCTTTGAGCAAACATGTAAAGACATCTGGATATTGTGGTTTAAGAACATGGACTTTACCCTTATGACAGCAGAGGGTAAAATTGTTATCAGAAGGTGTTTCATGGAGAAAATGCAATGCTTGGCAATGTTGACATACATGGTTCCTTGCACCACAGCTATGTTCTATAATAGTACGTTCATCATTAGTGAATGCTTTAGCATGTAGTGGAAGAGCAGGTCCTAACGGTGCAATAGGGCTCTTGGGCAGACCGATGTATATAAGTCATATGTGTGGTGGTGAGTGTGATAAAAATGCAGACGTCGAAGGTGTAGGTTGTCGGCGTTGACGCCGAGCAGAGGCTGCTTGTGCTAATCTAATGGATTAAGACTTAGGGGACTCGTGTGTGAGGCGTTGTCGTTTATAAGCCTTCATGGTGGCAAGGTGATGCTCTTTTTCTTCAGGAGTCTCAATAGCACAGCGTTTTCTTTGACGTAGTGACAAAGTATTTTTCCGCTGTGTTTCAGTGGCATACTTTTTGGGAGGAGTCATGTTGAGACTGGTAAGGGAGTATGAGAGCAGATAGTAGAGAATGAGAGTGTTGGGGTTATAAGGCGTTAGAGAAGGGGTCCTGCAGTTATGAAGACAGAAAGGATATGTATGTACGTATGTACAGATGGCGTAAATCAGAAGGGTAAGTTGTAAAGCAGTGCTACAGGATAGAGCTTATATACGTGAGCTAGTTCACTGCGTCTTAATTATAGAAAGGTATACTCAGCAGGAGTGATGGCACGGAAGAGGTTAACTGAGGAGAATATAGAAGCAATACGGTGCAGACAGAGCTAAATGTTCACAGCGTCATAGATATACTCAGTAGGAGTGAGGGCACTGAAGAGTTTAACTGAGGAGAATATAGAAGCAATACGGTGCAGACGGAGTTAAATGTTCACAGCATCTTAGATATACTGAGCAGGTGTGAGGGCAATGAAGAGGTTAACTGGGGAGAATATACAAGCAATACGATGCAGACAAAGTTAAATGTTCACAGCATCTTAGATGTACTCAGCAGGAGTGAGGGCACTGAAGACGTTAACTGAGGAGAATATAGAAGCAATACAGTGCAGATGGAGTTAAATGTTCACAGCGTCTTAGGTATACTCAGCAGGAGTGAGGGCACTGAAGAGGTTAACTGAGGAGAATATAGAAGCAATACGATGCAGACGGAGTTAAATGTTCACAGCGTCTTAATTATACAAAGGTATACTCAGTAGAAGTGATGGTACTGAAGAGGTTAACTGAGGAGACGGAGTAAGTGAAGAGAGCAGGAGGAGTTATGACGCAGCAGCAGGAGATGTCGGCGAATGGCGAGCTGAAGTAAATTTTCAAAAAGCGCGGCATTTAAGATAGCGTCTGGGAACTCTCGCGAGACTTCCCGGACACAATATTGTATCCAGTCCTCTGTGGCGGTGACATACTTCGTCCAAGATGGTGTCCGGGAAGTCTCGCGATACTTTTCGGACAGCATCTGGGATCTTGCGAGAGTTCCCGGATGCCATTAGGAGGAAACATGTCGCCGGGACGGAGGAGTGGAGCCAACATGATGGGGTCGGCGGCGGAGCGGAGATCATCAGCTGGAGGTGGCGGGGAAGATGATGGGCCGGTGGTAAGTATGGCAGGTAGAGTGCATGGGGCTATGAGTGGGGGCAGTGGCGTACCTACCGCGGTCGCAGCGGTCGCGACTGCGACCGGGCCCGCCCCCAGGTGGCCCTGCACCCCCCCGGGTGGCCCCGTGACCCGTGCTGACAGCCGGCCGCCGCGACCGCGATAGAGCCGGCCGGAGAGGAGGGAGGACGGGAAGTGAGAGAAAGCTCACTTCCTGCTGCTGTGCCCGCCCCTCCTCTCCTCCTCACTGCGGACCGCGGGACAGTGGTGAGTGTGACTAGCAGCAGACAAAACCGCTAGCACCCCCCACCCCCGGTCCTCTGACAGCACAACCCCCCCCAACCCCGGTCCTCTGACAGCACCCCCCACCGGTCACCACATGGGGGGCCCGGGGACTGATCTGAGGGGCCCTCAGCCTGCCTCCACTGTTAACCCCCTCAGCCTGCCTCCACTGTTAACCCCCTCAGCCTGCCTCCACTGTTAACCCCCTCCGCCTGCCTCCCCTCCACTGTTAACCCCCTCCGCCTGCCCTCCAGTGTTAACCCCCTCCGCCTGCCCTCCACTGTGCACACTCTCTCTCCTACCATGCGCTGTTTGTCTGTGCGCTCTTTTCTCCCTTTGTGCACTCTGTCTCACTCCATGAGCTCTCTCTGCCCCCCTTGCGATCTCTTTCCCTCCATGCGTGCTCTGCCCCCCTTTGTGTTCTCTCTCTCCATGCACTCTCTCTCCCTCCGTGCACTCTCTTCATCCATGTGCCCTCTACATCTGTGCGCTCTGCTCTTACTGTGCTCTTTCTGCCCCACTGTGTGTTCTCTTCCCCCACCCCTCTCTCTGCCCCCCCCTGCGCTCTCTCCCTCTGTGCGCTCTCTCCCACTCTCTGTGCCCACCAGTGCCCTCTTTCTGCCTCACCATGCGCTCTCTGCCCCCATTGTCTTTGCCCACTGTGTGCTCCTTGGCCTCCAGTGCTTTTTCTGCTCCCTGGGACTTATTGTGAACACAACAAGCAAGCAGTAGCTAGCAGGTGAGGGGGGGCCCCTGGCAGTACCAACAGTGTGTGTGTGCCAGGCTGCAGTGCCACCACCACCACCAGCTGCAGTATGTGTGTGACTGGCAGCAGGTGAGGGGGGGCCCTGGCAGTGCCAACAGTGTGTGTGTGCCAGGCTGCCAGTGCCACCACCACCAGCTAGTGTGTGTGTGTGACTGGCAGCAGGTGAGGGGGGGAAGCCCTGGCAGTGCCAACAGTGTGTGTGCCAGGCTGCTACCACCACCAGCTACAGTGTGTGTATGACTGGCAGCAGGTAGAGGGGGGGGGCCCTGGGCAGTGTCAACAGTGTGTGTGTGTGCCAGGCTGCCACCACCACCAGCTACAGTGTGTGTGTCACTGGCAGAAGGTGAGGGGGACCCGGGCAATGCCAACAGTGTGTGTATGCCAGGCTGCCACCACCAGCAGCTACAGTGTGTGACTGGCAGCAGGTGAGGGGTGCCCCGGGGCAGTGCCAATCTGTGCCAGTGCCTGGCTGCTGCCTGCTAGGGTGTGTGAGCAGCAGGTGATGGGAGCTCCGGAGCAGCATGCTGGCAGGCAGTTCCAGTGTGTGCCAGTGTGTGCCAGCCAGTGCCAGGGTGTGTGACCAGTAGGTGACTGACTAGGGCTAGCCTGCGCTAGGGACACATTTGTGTCAGGGCACTGCAGATCCTGATCCGGTTTTGAGCAGTAAAAGTGCTCAAAACCAGATCAGGAACCGCAGCACATAAGAGCCCATTATGGTAACCGGATTGCACTACATGTAGTCCGGTTACCGGTTCCGGTTTCGTTTCCTGCGTGAAAAATCATGCAGGCAACGTTTTTCGGAGCGGTAACTCTGTCGCAGCAGAATTCCTATAATGGGCTCCTATAGGAGCCCATGTGGCTGCCGCAAGGCATATGTGAATGCCTGTGGCAGCCGTATGCTTTGCTCATCCCTGCTGCGGCAGCAGGGATGAGCAAAGTGTCCGGCAACCGGATTGCACATTCAGTGCAATCCGGTTGCCGGATTCCGGCTTAGGGACGCAAAATGTGTCCAAATTGTGTGTGAATGCAATTGCGATCACTGCATCTGGATGTGGATGCGGTAACCGCAATTGCACTTCCAAGTGTGACCCTAACCTAGCACAGTGGCACTGGTCTAGCTGGTGGTGCTGGGCACAAAAGATTTGTGACTGAGAAGAAGACTGTATTGTGCCTTCCTGTTCGTCCCAGCAGCACAAGACACTTGCTGGTAACGCTTGCTGGTAACGCTATCCGCTGCAGCTGAATTTGCTCAGCATTTAGCGCTGCCGTCAAATGTCCCAGACCCTCCAAGTGTGACCCATGGCTTATCTATATATATAAATATATATATTCCTTGTATGCTATCTCCAATAGTGCATTAAATGAAGGTTAGTGAGGGTAGTGAATGTAAAATGTTTGGTTTTAGGTCTGAATTTAATTATGGTTCTCAAGTATATTATATTGTTTTATCTTGTATTTTATACTGTGTCTGGTTCTAATGTTTGCCTTTTTTTCAGTCTCTTCAACCTTAGATTGCACAAGTTCCTGGAATCTGGATATTTTTGTAGAGAAGCAAGTAGTCAGTGAAGCCTACAGACAGGAACAAACCAAGCCAAGACCAAGTGAAAGACATTGTTTGAAAGAAGTAAGAACAGATGACTCTTCGCCATATGCATTTTGGGGGTGATTCATCAAACCTTTTGCCAAACGCTTGCGCACATGCATTCCTATGTTTAACATGGGAACGCATGTGCCTGCGTATGGCTGCGTTTGGCCGCATTTGCGTACGGATGCGCATAATTTATGCGCCTTCTTCCGCACTCAGAAAGCAGCATGCAGCATTTTTTGTGCGTTCGCGGGCGCTTGTTTTATCCGCAAGCGCACAAAAAATGCATGGATCTCAATGGATCCGCAGTGTCCTCCGCATGACAGCGCAGGAGAACGCTGGAGATCACATTGAAATCTCTCCCGGTGGCCACCGGTGATCACCAGCAGCCACCGGGAGATCATGCAGAGCCACAGCTGATCTCCCGTGGGTGTCAGCGGGGAGAAACAGCTGATCTGACAGCTGTTGAAATCTCCCGCGCTGACACTGAATAGGTGAATTTCGGTTGATAATATTTTGGTATGGGGGGGGGCCCCATTTGAAACTTCGCACCGGGGCCCATAAGTTTGTAGTTACGCCACTGAGTGGGGGTATGAGTGTGGAGGTGCTGAGCGAGGAGGGGAGAGCAAGGAGAGTGGAAGGGGGGGAACGTGTGTGTGTGATGTGGCAACTGAGGGGGGTGTGATGAGAAGTGTAGTGTCGGAGGGTGTGTGGAGGAGTCGGGAGTGTGACCGGAGTGTGTGTGGGGCCGCAGCTTGTAACCATGGCAGGACCAGGGATTTGGAAGTCCCGCTCCCGGCAACGGGTGGTCATGTTGGAGCACCCAGGGCGGGTGTACAGGCAGCTTCAGTCAGGATGTGACGTACCATACCGTTACATTGTGGCGGAAGTTGCCTTAGGGTTTTATTATAATAGATGCTCTGGGATCATAAAAGATCCCAGAGAGCAATAAAACACATTCAATTTAAACCAAGTAAATTCAATGTAAATCAAATTTCTTGTCCTCAGTTGAGCAAACTGCTGAATTTGAATTTTGACTTATTTGATCATCACCATTTGTGATAGTCTATTTTCTAATCTGTCTTAATTTTATGATTCTTGATTTACTTTCTTTACATGATTATGAGACATTAAAAAATTATATAGGGTTGCAGCTAGGCATTGAATAAGATATAGGATTGATGCACAAGCCTGGAATTAATCCATTTTAATAAGGTTGGAAAAGCATTGACTCTACGCATCACAAAATGGAAAGAAACAACTGAATTTCTACATAGACTACTAATGAAAGTTTAATCCCACAAAGTTAAAACCTAAAGTGCAAAAATAAATTCACAATCTAGGCATGCAAATAACTGCATTTTTCAAATCAATATTTAGAAATGAATTAAGGTATTGTTGTTAAGGTCAATTTATTTTTCTCATTTATCTCAAAAACATTACTTAAACAGTTTATCCAAACATGTTAAAAAATTGTCCATGGTATATAATTCTAACTGCACCCCATCCCAGTCATGTGATTAGACTGGTTGCAGTCTGAAGAAAATTAGCTCAAGACCTGTATCTCAACTGATGGTGGGTTTACACGCCGCGATATCGGCGTCCAACTCCGACCCAACTCCGACAAAAAGTCACGTGGGTCGCGAGTTGGAGCCGATATCGGGCGCGCGTTGTACTGTTTTAGCGTACAACGCGATCCTGGAACGATGCCAAAACGATATCGGAGTTGAATAGCTGAGCTCTCCAACTTCCCGATATCGCAAGGCCGTTGTAGCAGGATCGCTGCGTGTGACAGCCCAACTCCGATGCGTACTCTCACCTCACCCATTAACTCCCATGTTAAATGGTCGTTACTGGGTTGGTGGGCGTACACATCGGAGGGACGTTGTTTCCCGATATCGCAGCGTGTAAACCGCCGATGCGATATCGGGAAAAGTGCTCCCGAAATGCGCGCTCCCGCGGCGTTGTATGCGATATCGGGACGATATCGCTACGTGTAACCCCACCATCACAGAGCAACAGTATCATAAATACACATATGATACAGCTGAAATCAATGATGAAGGAATGAGCAATCCGTTCCCTCCTCCACCATTCTCCCTCGACGTCTGAGATCTAACATAGCATCACAGTAGGTACTGTGGAGGAATTAATTGTGGAGATATCATAAAATGATAGAGGGTCACTATTTTCTTGGCATCGAAGCACTCTGGGTGCAATGAAAGGGAAATCTAGCGGCTTCAATAGGAGCAGAATTATTTTGTAAGCACTGCAAAACTATGAGATATGCTATTATGTGAATTACTTTCTTTTTTTTTGGTGGAGGGGACAGAGTTGACTTATTTTGCTATGGGGCCTCAGAATTTCTATGTATGCCTAGGCTCTGTGAGCTGCCGGAGCAGGGACTGTGTTATGTGAAGAAATAAATCTTCTAGCTTATTGATCACAAAGGAATTTCTTCGCCAGCCTTTGGTGGGTAATCAGTGAGAAGTTTTATTTTCTCTCAAGTCACAGCCCTAGTCTGGCAGTTCGTCGATTTTATGGGTGTTTATACACTACTCCTCTGACAGTTGAGACAGGTCTCAGGAGATTTGTTTCTTCTGCAACTGGTCTTTACACATGGCTAGGATGGACTTCAGTTTGAAATAAATATGTGGAGTTAATCTAATATATAAAACCACAAGAGATTTGTGACGTCAGTTCCGTCACTTTGCACACACTTCCGTAACTTTGTCCCAGGATACACCCGCTCAGAGTGGACCAAGATGGCCACCCTAAGCGGGAGTACCCTGGCGACCCACACTACTCGGCACTCACCCCCCCAACCCACGTCCACACACACGTACGCCCCTGACACAACACTATCGTACCCCTCCCCCCCCACACACACTCACAACACACACTCATACTCTCATGCAGACTACCAGTCTCCGGTATACTTACCCCACCGCCATCCCGCTGTGCCGCTCACGCTTGGCCCCGCCCACCTCGCGACAGGCTCTGCCCACCTTGCGGGGCTCCTGCCAAGCTCCGCCCACCTCGCGGCGCTCCCGTCAAGCTCCGCCCACCTCGTGGGGCTCCCCCCAACCTCGGCCCACCTTGCAGGGCTCCCGCCAAGCTCCGCCCGCTTCCCGAGGTTCACGCCAAGCTACGCCCACCTCCCGGGGCTCCCCAGGCTCTCATGCAGACTACCAGTCTCCGGTATACTTAACCCACCGCCATCCCGCTGCGCCGCTCACGCTTGGCCCCGCCCACCTCGCGACAGGCTCTTCCCACCTCGCGGGGCTCCCGACAGGCTCCACCCACCTCGCAGCGATCCTGTCAAGCTCCACCCACCTTGCTCCGCCCACCTTGCCCCGCTCCCGCCTGGCTCCGCCCACCTCGCCTGCGCTGACCACCAAGCCTCCATCCTGGCCTGACCACTGAGCCTCCGTCCTGGGCTGACCACCGAGCCTCCATCCTGCGCTGACCACCGAGCCTCCGTCGTCTGCTGACCACCGAGTCTCCGTCCTCTGCTGACCACAGAGCCGCCGTCCTGGCCTGACCACCGAGCCTCCGTCCTGCGCTGACCACCGAGCCTCCGTCCTCAGTTGACAACAGAGCCGCCGTCCTGGCCTGACTACCAACCCTCCGTCCTGGCCTCACAACCGACCCTCCGTCCTGGGCTGACCACTCACCCTCTGTCCTGCGCTGACCACTCTGCCTCCATCCTGCGCTGACCACTCACCCTCTGTCCTGCGCTGACCACTCTGCCTCCATCCTGCGCTGACCACTCACCCTCTGTCCTGCGCTGACCACTCTGTCTCCATCCTGCGCTGACCACTCTGCCTCCATCCAGTGCTGACCACTCTGCCTCCTTCCTGCACTGACCACTCTGCCTCCATCCTGCGCTGACCACTGAGCCTCCATCCTGCGCTGACCACTCAGACTCCATCCTGCGCTGACCACTGAGCCTCCATCCTGTGCTGACCACTCTGCCTCCATCCAGTGCTAACCACTCTGCCTCCTTCCTGCGCTGACCACTGAGCCTCCATCCTGCGCTGACCACTGAGCCTCCATCCTGTGCTGACCACTCTGCCTCCTTCCTATGCTGACGACTCTGCCTCCATCCTGCGCTCACCACTGAGCCTCCATCCTGCGCTAACCACTGAGCCTCCATTCTGCGCTGACCACTGAGCCTCCATCCTGTGCTGACCACTCAGCCTCCATCCTGTGCTGACCACTCAGCCTCCATCCTGTGCTGACCACTCAGCCTCCATCTTGTGCTGACCACTCAGCCTCCATCTTGTGCTGACCACTCAATCCTGTACTGACCACTCAGCCTCCATCCCGTGCTGACCACTGAGCCTCCATCCTGCGCTGACCACTCTGCCTCCATCCTGTGCTGACCACTCTGCCTCCATCCAGTGCTAACCACTCTGCCTCCTTCCTGCGCTGACCACTCTGCTTCCATCCTGTGCTGACCACTGAGCCCCCATCCTGCGCTGACCACTGAGCCTCCATCCTGCGCTGACCACTGAGCCTCCATCCTGTGCTGACCACTCTGCCTCCTTCCTGTGCTGACGACTCTGCCTCCATCCTGCGCTCACCACTGAGCCTCCATCCTGCGCTAACCACTGAGCCTCCATTCTGCGCTGACCACTGAGCCTCCATCCTGTGCTGACCACTGAGCCTCCATCCTGTGCTGACCACTCAGCCTCCATCCTGTGCTGACCACTCAGCCTCCATCTTGTGCTGACCACTCAATCCTGTACTGACCACTCAGCCTCCATCCCGTGCTGACCACAGCCTCCATCCTGCACTGACCACTGAGCCTCCATCCTGTGCTGACCACTGAGCCTCCATCCTGTGCTGACCACTGAGCCTCCATCCTGCGCTGACCACTCTTCCTTCATCCTGCGCTCACCACTCTGCCTCCATCCTGCGCTGCCCACTCTGCCTCCATCCTGCGCTGCCCAGTCTGCCTCCATCCCGCGCTGACCACTGAGCCTCCAACCCGCGCTGACCACTGAGCCTCCATCCTGTGCTGACCACTGAGCCTCCATCCTGCGCTGACCACTCCATCCTGTGCTGACCACTCAGCCTCCATCCTGTGCTGACCACTGAGCCTCTATCCTGTGCTGACCACTCAGCCTCCATCCTGCGCTGACCACTCAGCCTCCATCCTGTGCTGACCACTCCATCCTGTGCTGACCACTCCATCCTGTGCTGACCACTCCATCCTGTGCTGACCACTCAGCCTCCATCCTGTGCTGACCACTCAGCCTCCATCCTGTGCTGACCACTCCATCCTGTGCTGACCACTCAGCCTCCATCCTGCGATGACCACTCAGCCTCCATCCTGCGATGACCACTCAGCCTCCATCCTGCGATGACCACTCAGCCTCCATCCTGCGATGACCACTCAGCCTCCATCCTGCGCTGACCACTCAGCCTCCATCCTGTGCTGACCACTCAGCCTCCATCCTCTGCTGACCACTCATTCCTGTGCTGACCACTCCATCCTGTGCTGATCACTGAGCCTCCATCCTGTGCTGACCACTGAGCCTCCATCCTGTGCTCACCACTGAGCCTCCATCCTGTGCTGACCACTGAGCCTCCATACTGCGCTGACCACTCCATCCTGTGCTGACCACTTAGCCTCCATACTGCGCTGACCACTCAGCCTCCATCCTGCGCTGACCACTCCATCCTGTGCTGACCACTGAGCCTCCATCCTGCGCTGACCACTCAGCCTCCATCCTGTGCTGACCACTCAGCCTCCATCCTGTGCTGACCACTCACTCCTGTGCTGACCACTCCATCCTGTGCTGACCACTGAGCCTCCATCCTGTGCTCACCACTGAGCCTCCATCCTGTGCTGACCACTGAGCCTCCATACTGCGCTGACCACTCCATACTGTGCTGACCACTCAGCCTCCATCATGCGCTGACCACTCAGCCTCCATCCTGCGCTGGCCACTAAATCCTGTGCTGACCACTCAGCCTCCATCCTGTGCTGACCACTGAGCCTCCATCCTGTGCTGACCACTCCATCTGTGCTGACCACTCAGCCTCCATCCTGCGCTGACCACTGAGCCTCCATCCTGCGATGACCACTCAGCCTCCATCCTGCGATGACCACTCAGCCTCCATCCTGCGCTGACCACTCAGCCTCCATCCTGTGCTGACCACTCAGCCTCCATCCTCTGCTGACCACTCATTCCTGTGCTGACCACTCCATCCTGTGCTGATCACTGAGCCTCCATCCTGCGCTCACCACTGAGCCTCCATCCTGTGCTCACCACTGAGCCTCCATCCTGTGCTGACCACTGAGCCTCCATACTGCGCTGACCACTCCATCCTGTGCTGACCACTCAGCCTCCATACTGCGCTGACCACTCAGCCTCCATCCTGCGCTGACCACTCCATCCTGTGCTGACCACTGAGCCTCCATCCTGCGCTGACCATCAGCCTCCATCCTGTGCTGACCACTCAGCCTCCATCCTGTGCTGACCACTCATTCCTGTGCTGACCACTCCATCCTGTGCTGACCACTGAGCGACCATCCTGTGCTCACCACTGAGCCTCCATCCTGTGCTGACCACTGAGCCTCCATCCTGCGCTGACCACTCCATCCTGTGCTGACCACTCAGCCTCCATCCTGTGCTGACAACTGAGCCTCCATCCTGTGCTGACCACTCCATCCTGTGCTGACCACTCAGCCTCCATCCTGCGCTGACCACTCAGCCTCCATCCTGCGATGACCACTCAGCCTCCATCCTGCGATGACCACTCAGCCTCCATCCTGCGATGACCACTCAGCCTCCATCCTGTGCTGACCACTCAGCCTCCATCCTGTGCTGACCACTCAGCCTCCATCCTCTGCTGACCACTCACTCCTGTGCTGACCACTCTATCCTGTGCTGACCACTGAGCCTCCATCCTGTGCTGACCACTGAGCTCTCCATCCTGTGCTCACCACTGAGCCTCCATCCTGCGCTGACAACTCCATCCTGTGCTGACCACTCAGCCTCCATCCTGCGCTGACCACTCAGCCTCCATCCTGTGCTGATCACTCCATCCTGTGCTGACCACTCAGCCTCCATCCTGTGCTTACCACTGAGCCTCCATCCTGTGCTGACCACTCCATCCTGTGCTGACCACTCAGCCTTCATCCTGCGCTGACCACTCCATCCTGTGCTGACCACTCAGCCTCCATCCTGTGCTGACCACTGAGCCTCCATCCTGTGCTGACCACTCCATCCTGTGCTGACCACTCAGCCTCCATCCTGCGCTGACCACTGAGCCTCCATCCTGCGATGACCACGCAGCCTCCATCCTGCGATGACCACTCAGCCTCCATCCTGTGCTGACCACTCAGTCTCCATCCTGTGCTGACCACTCAGCCTCCATCCTCTGCTGACCACTCATTCCTGTGCTGACCACTCCATCCTGTGCTGATCACTGAGCCTCCATCCTGTGCTGACCACTGAGCCTCCATCCTGTGCTCACCACTGAGCCTCCATCCTGTGCTGACCACTGAGCCTCCACACTGCGCTGACCACTCCATCCTGTGCTGACCACTTAGCCTCCATACTGCGCTGACCACTCAGCCTCCATCCTGCGCTGACCACTCCATCCTGTGCTGACCACTGAGCCTCCATCCTGCGCTGACCACTCAGCCTCCATCCTGTGCTGACCACTCAGCCTCCATCCTGTGCTGACCACTCACTCCTGTGCTGACCACTCCATCCTGTGCTGCACCACTGAGCCTCCATCCTGTGCTACCACTGAGCCTCCATCCTGTGCTGACCACTGAGCCTCCATACTGCGCTGACCACTCCATCCTGTGCTGACCACTCAGCCTCCATCATGCGCTGACCACTCAGCCTCCATCCTGTGCTGACAACTGAGCCTCCATCCTGTGCTGACCACTCCATCCTGTGCTGACCACTCAGCCTCCATCCTGCGATGACCACTCAGCCTCCATCCTGCGCTGACCACTCAGCCTCCATCCTGCGCTGACCACTCAGCCTCCATCCTGTGCTGACCACTCAGCCTCCATCCTCTGCTGACCACTCACTCCTGTGCTGACCACTCCATCCTGTGCTGACCACTGAGCCTCCATCCTGTGCTGACCACTGAGCCTCCATCCTGTGCTCACCACTGAGCCTCCATCCTGTGCTGACCACTGAGCCTCCATACTGCGCTGACAACTCCATCCTGTGCTGACCACTCAGCCTCCATCCTGCACTGACCACTCAGCCTCCATCCTGTGCTGACCACTCCATCATGTGCTGACCACTCAGCCTCCATCCTGCGCTGACCACTCTGCCTCCTTCCTGTGCTGACCCTTCTGCCTCCATCCTGCGCTGACCACTCAGCCTCCATCCTGCGCTGACCACTGAGCCTCCATCCTGCGCTGACCACAGAGCCTCCATCCTGTGCTGACCACTCTGCCTCCTTCCTGTGCTGACCACTCTGCCTCCTTCCTGTGCTGACCACTCTGCCTCCATCCTGCGCTCACCACTAAGCCTCCATCCTGCGCTGTCCACTCTGCTCCCATCCTGCGCTGACCACTCTGCTCCCATCCTGCGCTCAACACTCTGCCTCCATCCTGCGCTGACCACTCTGCCTCCATCTTGCGAATACCACTCTGCCTCCATGCTGCACTGACCACTCAGCCACTGCGCAGTGCTAACCACTGAGCCAACGCACTATGAAAACCACTGAGCCACCGCACTGTGCAAACCACTAAGCCTTCACACCGTGAAAACCACTGAGCCATCAAATACACTGCTAACCACTGAGGCACCATATACACTGAAAACCACTGAGCCATCATACTGTGCTAACCACTGAGCCAGCATATACTGTGCTAACCACTCAGCCATCATACTGTGCTAACCACTAAGCCACCGCGCAGTGCTAACCACTGACCCACCGTATACAGTGCTAACCAATGTGCCACCATATACAGTGCTAACCACTGAGCCACCATATAGAGTGCTAACCACTGAGTCACCGTATACAGTGCTAACCACTGAGCCACCATATACAGTGCTAACCACTGAGCCACCGTATGCAAGGCTAACCACTGAGCCACCGTATACAAGGCTAACCACTGAGCCACCGTATACAAGGCTAACCACTGAGCCACCGTATACAGTGCTAACTACTCAGCCACCATATACAGTGCTAACCACTGAGCCACCATATACAGTGCTAACCACTGAGCCACCATATACAGTGCTAACCACTGAGCCACCATATACAGTGCTAATCACTGAGCCACCATATACAGTGCTAACACTGAGCCACCGTACAGAGCTAACCACTGAGCCACCATATACAGTGCTAACCACTGAGCCACCATATACAGTGCTAACCACTGAGCCACCGTACAGTGCTAACCACTGAGCCACCATATACAGTGCTAACCACTGAGCCACCATATACAGTGCTAACCACTGAGCCACCATATACAGTGCTAACCACTGAGCCACCGTACAGTGCTAACCACTGAGCCACCATACAGTGCTAACCACTGAGCCACCATACAGTGCTAACCACTGAGCCACCATACAGTGCTAACCACTGAGCCACCATATACAGTGCTACCACTGAGCCACCGTACAGTGCTAACCACTGAGCCACTGTACAGTGCTAACCACTGAGCCACCATACAGTGCTAACCACTGAGCCACCATACAGTGCTAACCACTGAGCCACCATATACAGTGCTAACCACTGAGCCACCGTACAGTGCTAACCACTGAGCCACCGTACAGTGCTAACCACTGAGACACCATATACAGTGCCAACCACTGAGCCACTATATACAGTGCCAACCACTGAGCCACCATATACAGTACTAACCACTGAGCCACCATATACAGTGCCAACTACTGAGCCACCATATACAGTGTTAACCACTGATCCACCATATACTCTGCTAACCACTGAGCCACCATACAGTGCTAACCACTGAGCCACCATACAGTGCTAACCACTGAGCCACCGTACAGTGCTAACCACTGCGCCACCGTACAGTGCTAACCACTGAGCCACCATACAGTGCTAACCACTGAGCCACTATATACAGTGCCAACCACTGAGCCACCATATACAGTGCTAACAACTGAGCCACCATATACAGTGCCAACTACTGAGCCACCATATACAGTGCTAACCACTGACCCACCGTATACAGTGCTAACTACTGACCCACCATATACAGTGCTAACCACTGAGCCACCGTATACTCTGCTACCCACTGAGCCACCATATACAGTGCTAACCACTGAGCCACCATATACAGTGCCAACCACTGAGCCACCATGTACAGTGCTAACCACTGAGCCACCATATACAGTGCCAACCACTGAGCCACCATATACAGTGCTAACCACTGAGCCACCGTATACTCTTCTACCCACTGAGCCACCTGTATACACACAATTAATTTCACCGCACTCCCCTAACTATTAGTAAATAAACTATATATGGATTCTAGACTACCCGATTCTTTAGAATCAGGCCGCCATCTAGTTTATTATATATTTGGAAAGTCCTTTTAATCAAACGTTGAGACAAAGAGATATTGAGATGTAGCCATACATTGTCATCTCTATCCATTCCCTTGTGTAGGTGTTCTAAAATTGACTGACAATTTCCAGAGCTCCTATTTATATCAATAGAATTAGGTGCATGTGAACCGACATTTTTTTACTAACGTACACCAGTTTTCTCACCCTCCCTCCCTCCGGAACAGTCCCACTTACATGTGCACTAACTGAAATTGCTTCATGGCTGAGTTCCTAGGACACACAAAACAAAAATTGCAAGATGAGGCAAGCTGAATACGCTGAATGATTTTGGTAGCATGGGTTTTGTCATCAAGCCACACTGTGAGTCAAGCTTCAGAGAAGTCCAAAGATTTCCAAAAATATTGCTCTCCATGACCCTCCAGCAAATATTCTACTTGGTGTGTATTAGTCTCTTTTTGAAGGTACCATCGGTGAATTCTACATTATGTGTGAGCATATCCTGACCTTTCCTTATTTATTTTTGATTTGTATGTTAATCAGTTTATGGACGGGGCATTTTCTTACTCCATTTCTGATCAGATTTTTTTCAAACATTCTCTCTTTTATTGGCTCTAAAAAAAATGTAATTTGTATACTAAAATGTTTTGCCTTTCTTTTTCGTGACACATGGGGCTTAAGTAGATATGCTACATATCTATAATGACAATTAAAAATATCTATCTTTAAGCTTTAACCACTTTTCTAATAGTCTTTATTATAAAATTCCCTACTATTCTTCCCATCCTGCTAGTCTGTAAATGTTTTTTTTCTTTCTGTGACATTTCAACTTAGGAGAGTCTTAAATTACTTCCTGGCTGCATAACAGATCTCATTGGGTAACCTAACACCCTGCAGTTCTTTCTCTCTGCTGTCAGTGATCACATGATAACTGAGTCTGGAGAAGGAAGCACTGTCAGTGCCTCCTAAGCTATATACAGAAGAGCTGGTCCAGAGCGGTGTATAAAGTACAGAGATAATAAGCAATATTCCCCTTCTCTCTGAGAAGGTGGTGTCTAAAAGCTGACTTCACACCCACACAGCCTCACAATTTCCTTGAAGCTTATTACAATGCAAGGATGTGTTAGAATAGATAAAGAAAAAATCTACCGTGTATTGCCAGCTCATCGTGTTCTAGTAGTCCCAGGTTGTGGATATCTGTTCCTTATTAAAAGCCGCAAGGAATGCGATGTGGGAACACTGTGCTGTAGGCAAATTCGTAACAAATAAGGTAGAAATCCCGCAAATTTTCCAATATTCCAGACAATCTTTTTGGATAAAAATCATGTCTTTTAATAATCCATTAAAATGATCCACATGAAAAACGCCTGACAGTATGGCGACAATGTAATTTTAGAGATAAATGTGGACTGTGTGGACATTTAGACCATGTTCAGACTGTGCGTTTTTTTTTTCCTTTTTATGTGATCCATTTTTGCATGGAAAATGGATCACTTCCTGTGATGGCCAGCAAAGTCAATGAGTTTTCAGAAATACTGTTCAGACGCTGCGTTTTTAACTGGTCCCTTTTTGGGGCAGAAAATGCATCCCGAAAACAACCGAACATGTCAATTTGTGTAGCATTTTTTTCTCCTTTGTTTTTGCGCTTGAAACCATTGTTTATATTATAAAAAAAAGGAACCAGTCAAAAATGCAGTTTTTGAAAAAAATAACTTTTGCTGCTTAAAAAGACACAAAAACGGATCACAAAAAAACTGATCAAAAACTCAGTCTGAACATAGCCTTAAAGTTTCTCATTGCTTAATGTAGTAAGGCTGGGGTCACAGTTGACATGCGTTTTTTAGTGCCTTTTAAAAACTCATGCGTTTTAACGGCTCCCTGCGTTTTTGGCTGCGTTTTTAAATCTGCACCCAAAAATAGTGCATGTACTATTTTTTGGTGCGTTTTGAAAAACGCATGTGTTTTTATAACATGGGCCTCTATGGAAAACGCATGCAAAAACGCATGTACAATTAGTACCTTTTAGTGCCATTCAAAAACACATGCATTTTCCATAGGAGCCCATGTTAAAAAAACGCATGCGTTTTCTAAAACGCTTGCGTTTTTTTAACATGGGCTCCTATGGAAAACGCATGCGTTTTTGAATGGCACTAATTGTACATGCGTTTTTGCATGCGCTTCTCATAAGGCCCCTTATTAAAAAACGCATGCATTTTTGGAAATGCACCAAAAACGCATGGTACAGTCACAAATGCGTTTTTGCTATTAGGGCATGCGTTTTTTTAACATGGGGGCCTATAGGTGCGTTTTTACATGCGTTTTTGAAAACGCAGGTCTCCAAAAACGCTTGTAAAAAATGCTACTGTGACCCCAGCCTAAGTGAAGTAAGTGAAGTTCTATACACATAAAAGAAATATTTAATAAAGGAATAGAGTGGTTGTTTCTCATAGCAACCGACTTTTATTTTTTAGAGGCCCTTTGGGAAATGAGAAAAGATTGGTTGGTACGGGTGACCACTCCTATTTCCTTTTCACCAGTTTTAATAAATTTCTCCCAATGCATTTATGTCATCAATGTAACCAACTTTTACAGAAGTGACTGAGGGACATACTACGGCGCATATAGCATTCTTTACTAAATTTTGATCCTGTCCTTAACTATACATATTAGCCACATCCATTTACCATTTCTATATACCCTAGAAGGAGGAGATGTTAGAGTGTGCATGGTTGCCCCTTTTAGCAGATACCCAGGACTGCAGAACATGGACCCCAAACCAGGACTGTCCTACTGTATCAGAGATGGTTGGGACCTAAGGTTTTATTTTTTTGTTCGTTCATTCAAAGTTGTGGCAGTGAGCACTTTTTCATTTTTACATAACCTATAGGACGTTTTGCATTTTTACGAGATGAACAGTAATGTTTCTTCAAGTGCCATTTTGTGTGTCTCTAATCCGTGTTCACACACAGCACATTTTTTCTGCTGCTTTTTATCTGCAGGTGTCTGCACCAGACTACACCATAACAATTTTATATGAAAAGATACACACGTGACATATTCCGTTTTGACCATCCGTGTGGCCATCCATGTGTACATATGTGTAATCCATGTGCCATACGTGCACTGTATGGTGGCTCAGTGGTTAGCACTGTATGGTGGCTCAGTGGTTAGCACTCTATGGTGGCTCAGTGGTTAGCACTGTACGGTGGCTCAGGGGTTAGCACTGTATATGATGTCTCAGTGTTTAGGTGGCTCAGTGGTTAGCACTGTATTTGGTGGCTCAATGGTTAGCACTGTATATGATGTCTCAGTGTTTAGTTGGCTCAGTGGTTAGCACTGTGTATGGTGGCTCAGTGGTTAGCACTGTATTTGGTGGCTCAATGGTTAGCACTGTATATGATGTCTCAGTGTTTAGGTGGCTCAGTGGTTAGCACTGTGTATGGTGGCTCAGTGGTTAGCATTGTATGGTGGCTCAGTGGTTAGAACTGTATATGGTGGCTCAGTGGTTAGCATTGTTGGTGGCTCAGTGGTTAGCATTGTATGCTGGCTCAGTGGTTAGCATTGTATGGTGGCTCAGTGGTTAGCATTGTATGATGGCTCATTGGTTAGCATTGTCTGGTGGCTCAGTGGTTAGCACTGTATATGGTGGCTCAGTGGTTAGCATTGTAAGATGGCTCAGAGGTTAGCATTGTATGGTGGCTCAGAGGTTAGCATTGCATGGTGGCTCAGTGGTTAGCAGTATATATGGTGGCTCAGTGGTTAGCACTATATATGGAGGCTCAGTGGTTAGCATTGTATGGTGGCTCAGTGGTTAGCATTGTATGGTGGCTCAGTGGTTAGCATTGTATGGTGGATCAGTGGTTAGCACTGTATATGACGTCTTATTGTTTAGGTGGTTCAGTGGTTAGCACTGTATATGATGTCTCATTGTTTAGGTGGCTCAGTGGTTAGCACTGTATATGGTGGCTCAGTGGTTAGCATTGTATGGTGGCTCAGTGGTTAGCATTGTATGGTGACTCAGTGGTTAGCACTGTATATGGTGGCTCAGTGGTTAGCACTGTATATGGTGGCGCAGTTTGACTGCTGCTCCTCTGATTGGTTGGCGCTGAACCCGGCGACCAATCAGTGGAGCGGCGTGCGCCATTGTGCCATATTTAAAATTATCTTCAAAATATCTTAAATATGGCGCCTTAGCGCGCGCCGCACCTCTGATTGGTCGGCCGCGGCGACCAATCATAGACGCGAAATTCAAACCGCACTCCAAGCCGCGCTACTTCTCTCATTGGACGCAGTGGCCGCAGTGACTTGGCACGCAGTTTGAAAGCCGCAGAGGGCACAACCACTGCGAGCAACCAGGAGATGACCGGCTGACGCGGACCTCTGTGCCGCAGGTAGCCGTGGCTGAGCTCCAGTCAGCGGCTCGCCAGCAGGGAGATGACCGGCTGACGCCAGTCATCTCCCAGCTGGCTCGAGCGCGCTGCGGCCACCATCGCCCAGACCCCGTGTATTCCGGTGACAGCGGTGCTAACGCACCACGGTCGCTGGGCTGCAAATTGGCGCAAACTTTGAACTTTGAATTCGTGCACCTTTTTGCATAGTCTACGCGGTGGCCACCAATGAGCGGCCTCTGTCTGGCACGCAATTTCGGCTTCAGACAGACGCCTTAGACAATTAAATAGTAGATGAATGGACATTTGGGGACATCACAGATTCATGCGTTTTTATATAATTTGAAAAGACATTTGGGGATAACACATCTCCAACAGACTCCAGTTTGAGGACAATGACCTTTTGACACTTCTTATATTAACACCCTTGCCTCCTTTCATTGCTTTCCTTAACACATTTAAGTATTTTCAGTTCTCCACAGACCACTACTATTATACAATTTGTTCCACTTATCTTAGACTTTTAGTTTCAATTCCCCAGGCCCATCTCTTCCTCCCTAGCCTGACTGAGTTACGTCACCTGTCGCATTTACTAGAACATCTAAAACTGTTGTTGGGTTTTTTATTGTTTTTAATTTTTGTTTCTTTTGCTTATGTATATATGTATGTGTCTTCAGAATCTGTGTCATTATTTGCCTGACGAAGGGACCACAGTGTCCCGAAAGGTTGCTATGTTTACCATCTTTTCAGTTAGCCATTAAAAGGTATCAACCACTAAGGACTCTCAGATTCTAATATTTTTATAGCTGTCTATTATCTACTGTAGCTACAATCAATGTATCTATTAACAGTGGGAAAAATAAGTATTTTATACACTGCTGATTTTGCAAGTTTTCCCACATAAAAAGTATGAAGAAGTCTGTAATTTGTGTCATAGGTACACATCAACTGAGAGACAGAATCTAAAAAAATACTGGAAATCATACTGTATGATTTTTAATTAATTAAATTGCATTTTTATTGCATTTTATTGCATAAAAAAGTATTTGATCACTTACCAACGAGCAAGAACTCTGTCTCTTACATACCTGTTAGTTTCTATTTAAGAAGCCCTCCTACTCTGCACTCATTACCTGCATTAATTGCACTTGTTTGAACTCGTTACCTGTATAAAAAGCACCTATCCACACACTCAATCACACTCCAATCTCTCCACCATGGCCAAGACCAAAGAGCGTTCTAAGGACATCAGGGGAAAAATTGTAGACTTTCACAAGGCAGGGATGGCCTTCAGGACAATATGCAAGCAGCTGGGTGAGTAGGCAACAACTCTTAGCACATTTATTAGTATATGGAAGAAACACAAGATGAGTCTTAATCTTCCTCGGTCTGGGATCCATACAAGGTCTTGCTTCGTGCGATAAGGATGATTCTAAGAAAGGTGAGGAATCAAACCAGAAAGACATCATGGGACCCAGTCAATGACCGCTGGGACCACAGTCTCAAAGATTACCATTAGGATAGTAACACACTATTCCGTCATGGATTAAGATCCTGCAGGGAACGCAAGATCCCCCTTCTCATGCCAGCGTATATCCAGGCACGTTTGACGTTTACCAAAGATCATCTGGATGATCTAGAGGAGACATGGGAGAGGGTCATGTGATCAGATGAGACCAAAACAGAACACCCTCCCAACCATGAAGCATGAAGGTGGAAACATTGTACTTTGGGAGTGCTTTTCTCCAAAGGGGATAGGATGGCTGTACTGTATTGAAGGGAGGTTAAATGAGGTCATGTATTGCGACATTTTGGCAGACAACCTCCTTTACTTTGTAAGAGCATTGAAGATGGGTCAAGACTTGGTATTCCAGCATGACAATGACCAGGAACACACAGCCAGGACAACTAATGATTGGCTCTGTAAGAATCATTTTTTGGTCCTGGAGTGGCCTAGCCATTCTCCAGACCTGAACCCAGTAGAAAATCTTTGGAGGGAGCTTAAAATCAGTGTTACCCAGTAAAAGCCCAGAAACCTGAAAGGTCTGGAGAAGATCGGTATGGTGGAGAAGGCAAAAATACCTGCTGCATTGTATGCAAACTTGTACAATAACTACAGAAAGCGTCTGACCTCTATAATTGCAAATAACGGTTTCTGTACTAATAAATTCATTCTGTTTATAGCAAATACTTATTTAATGCAATAAAATTCAAACTAATGTAAAAATTGTACAATGTGATTTTCTAGATTTTTCTTTTAGATTCATGTTTTTTTTTCCAGCACTTGGCAGAAGCATTCTGTAATAAATGCAATACAAATGCTGCCTCAATATACATAAAATTGCTTCAAACAAAAGGGGAAAATGTTTAGCAAATGCAGCAAAAACACAATCAGAATATGATTGCATAGTTTAGTGTGGACACCTGCAGAAAACATACAGATAAAAAACAGCAAAAAATGCTGCTTTTTGCTACATGTGAACACAGCATTATCTTTACATTTTTCTTATTTTTTTGTGATTTTAACCCCTTTATGACCTTGTCTTTTACTTTTTTTGTGCTGTTGTTTTTTCCTTCACTGCTTCCAAGAGCCATAGTTTTTATTTTTAATTTTTCTGACAATATAGCTATTTGAGAGCTTGTTTTTTGCAAGATGAGGTCATTCATGTTATCATATAGTGTACCGGAAAATCATAAAAATTCCAAGTGGGGTGAACTTATAAGAAAAGTGCAGTTCCAATCCAATCCTAATTTGACCTAAAATGGGAAAGGTTTATTCTGATTTCAAGAAACTCTCCATAAAAAGCCAAGAGGTCTGATACCCAATACACTTAGCAGGACGCAACAGGCCCCAGTGATAAAGGCAACACACGTGCATAATACAGATCAAACAATCACTCTCAACCTGCCATGACATGGGGGGGAGGTCACCAGTGATTGTTTGATCTGTATTATGCACCTGTGTTACCTTTATCACTTGGGCCTGTGGCATCCTGCTAATAGCATACCCACAGATAAGGTTGCCATAGGGCATCAGTCACACAAGCAAGTATGTTGCAGAGTTTCTGTTTGCAGCTTATTGATTATGCTCATATAATTGAACTGCCAAGAACTATATATATGCACCACACAGGACAGATGCCCCAAGGGGCAAAATAAAGATAAAAAAGTGCAAAAAAGTGATGAATGATAATGTGAGGTGTTGGTGGATATTTTGGCCAAAATACATAAGCTCTTAATCCCCATCAGGGTTCCTCATGTTTACAAATCCCTAAACGCTTTATACAAAAAAAAAACACTACAAGGACCTAAAATCAGAAATCTCACCATAAACAGCCAAGAGGTCTAAAATCCATTGCACTTGACATGAGCATATCAAATACCACCAATCACCCCTCCCATGTCATGGTGGGTTGAGGGTGACGGGTGTATCAGTATTATGCACCTGTGTTGCCTTTATCACTTGGGCCTGTGGCTTCCAGCTAAGTGCATTGGGTATCAAACCTCTTGGCTTTTTATGGACCTTTTGGCTGTTTATGGTGAGTATTATGTCCTTGTTTTATTCTGATTTCATGTTAGATATTGAGAAAAACATGCATGTGTTGTTATAAGATAAGATAAGATAAGCTTTATTGATCCCGGAGGAAATTACAGTATTACAGCAGCAGAACAAAGATCAAGAACATTTCACACTTTACAAAATAAGTCTATATGCACAGCAGATGTGGGTAGACTGGTACATGTACCTCACCTATTCCCCCCATACCCTTAGAACTTCACTTAGTCTTGGGATGCTTTACACTTATACATTTGTTAAACATCCCCACAGCTGTCGGAACATATATAGTGTATGTAAACTTCTGATTACAGCTTTATGTAACCATATATGCATAATAATGTATTGTATATTTACAGATTTCTAATTCATTAGGCTTATCATATAAACCCTCAGGTATCATAGTATAACTCTGGATACTTTTTTTGCTACTCAAAACTATCCCACTGAGGTAGTGCAGAAATGTGAAGCAAAGAGAGAAACTAATTACTGCATTATGTAAGGAAAACCTTCATCAGGCTGCAATTCACATCTCACCACTGAGTGGCAGATTATTACAGATTATTACAGAATCATGTTTTTCTATTTATTTTTTTAAACTGGCCCATGCAGCCACAATATGTCAGAATGAAGCATTCATACCATGTGATTTAATGGCTTCAACGACCATGCATTTGTACTGCAGCACCAACTGTACTGAAAGTGCACTAAAGAGAATGTGAATTTATAATTTCATAAGTATAAATGGAAAGATGGCATTATAAATCTTCTCAGAATTTAGCAGTTATCAGTAATAAGTAAAGTGCTGTAATGTAGGTGGCCACTAGAGGATGCTATTATCTCAATTATTGTAAAATACTATGGCTTGAAATTGTGTCTAGATATACTGTACAAAGTACCTAGTTCAATGCTGACTGATTGCTAGAGTCCATACCACTAACCACAAGGCCAGGCTGGAGCGTGGATTCTACTGACAGCGTCAATTCAAATTGGCTGCTTCATTACCTAGGGCGGCTAAAGTGACTGTAGAATAGTCTATTTCCCAAAATTAAAGGGGAAAAAATACAATTAAAGTTAACCTGTCACCAGTTTTTCACAAAGTAAACAAAATCCAACACCAACTCTTGTATTGCAGTCTATCAAACTGTATGTAAGCCACTAAAGTACCTTGAATATCCCCAAATATGCCTTCCATAAATCCTCCTGTGCTTTGTGCTGCTCAGCACAGTCCGATCTGGTAGGAATTGGTGTTCGGGGTCTATGACTCCTCTGTTGGCCAAAAAGAACTTCTCCTACCTTGATAGCAGGCTTGCACAAGAGCCCTTTGCTATCCCAGCTAAGCAGTGCATTACTATATGTGTATTTATTAGACAGTATTTTATTTGATAAATATGTATAATTTATGGTATTTTTATTTTTCATGCTGAAAATTAGATAGTGAAATAAGTTTTCTATAATCAATTTTAGCCTGAGTTTCTCTTAACCCCTTAAAGAGGTTGTTCACAAATAGTTCAAGGAACTGGAGCACAGGGGGGACTTGAGATTATATTGACCTGGGAAGGGCTTGACTAAGAGTCTACCGGGAGGCGCCAGGAGCCACTTCCAGGGCAGTGTCTGGTATTGTGGCAGCTGGGTAGCGGGACAGGTGAGCAGACATGGGACTGGATGGGAACTAGTGTCTGACAGGGCTGGCACAGAAACACAAACAGGACTGGGTCAAGTACACAGGTACAGGCAGGTCATGGAACAGGACATCGGACACAGGACATAAAGGCAAGGAAGTCAGGCAGATATCATCTGCCACTTGCGTAGGTAGAACATTTCATGCACAGACATTAGGCAGATGACATCTGGTGCTGGCATAGGTGCAGGAATACAGGCAGGGCAGGACCAGGTACACAGACTTCAGGTGCAGGACACAGGCTGGTAGATTCAGGATATAGGACTTCAGGTGCAGGACACAGGCTGGTAGATTCAGGATATAGGACTTCAGGTGCAGGACACAGGCTGGTAGATTCAGGATATAGGACTTCAGGTGCAGGACACAGGCAGGTACCAGGACAAAGGCAGAACAGGTCCAGAAACATAGACAGAACATACACAGGAATTCAGGCTGGACAAATGCAAGGACATCAGCAGACACAGGACTGATTGTAGGCAGGAGTGGTGCTGGATCCAGACTAACCAGAGTAACAGACTGGACCAATACACAGGGCAGGGTTACAAACTTAATGAGTTGCTCGGGCGATGCCCAACAGGGAAAGGGAACTTTAAGTACCTGGTGCCTGCCAACAATATGTTTGGGGCTGCCCGAGTGATTTCCTGGAGGTTGGAGGAGTAGGGAAGCCTCCTCAAGCCGAGACACCCTACAGCTGAGTACTGACTGAGACAGACTCAGAGTGTAAAGGTAATATTTCATAATAATATTAATAAGTTGCCTGCCCCTGACCAAATCAATATAGACCAAGCGCTGGCATTGAAAAGTAGTAGACACCAGACACATAGAGTCAGATGTACACTCTTCCTTGGTCAGACCCAAGCTCCAAGTGCCTGTTTATTATAAGACATGAGGTTTTTGTTCAAAAAGGGGCTCGGTCAGCCCTACTCAGATGTATTCATTGGTCAGTGGGTTAGTCCATGGGCAGATCCATGAGGTCATCAAGGGGTGTGGTCTTGATCGAGTATGTTATTCTGTGATTGGTCAGTCTTCCCTGACCTCCAGCTTCGGTGATTGGTCAGTCTTCTTTCGACTCCATCTTGCTCTCAGCACATGGTGTGATGTGGCAGGAAAAGGCAGCCATGTTTAAATCACAACTTATACAATGTAAAATAATACACTCTATATATCATTTCTCCCATGCCCTTATGTCTTAAGCTTAATGAAGTATTTTGATCTTAAGGCTCTCCTTAACAGTCCCCCCTAAATACTTTATTAACCAATTCTTATCAGAGCCTATCAATATGCCCAATGTGCCTTCAACTCTGCCCGCTAGCTGAGAATTGACAACCATTAAAACCCCCCTTGGTACAGACTTCACATATATGAACTATTTGATGTGTCTACCCTAGCTATCATAATTTAGAGGAATATGGGACCATCTAGTTGGAGACTATAAAGATTGTAGAGGGCCTAGCTGTTCTAGGTCTACAGAATAACTAACCTCTTGAGCTAGGAAAGTGAGAACTGATGTTTCCCAATCATCTTCATTACACAGGGAAGGACACAACAAACAATAATAGCTGCAATAATTTAAGATGACAAGGATAATGCCTATCTAATCCAGCCACATCTGCCATCTCTTCATTTACAGAAAGTATTCGTCCCGGGGATCTTCTACACCTGAATTCCTTTATAATTCTTATTGTAGAGAATTCAGTTTCTGTATGGCTGCTGTAACCGTCCCGGTGGGACCTGTATTATCTGGAATATACGTACAATTTTACAAACACCTCCTTATTTTGCTAATAACATGTCCAGGTCCATTCTAATTTGGAGCACCATTATCGATGTAGGGCCTAGTTGGCCTGCTAAACCTTGAAGGTCTTCTGTAGTATAATTGACAAATCCCGGTTAATCATAGATGTAATTGATCTGGACTATATTCTTACTTATGGCCACTAGGGGTGAGATAAATTATCCAAAACCCGCTTTAACTTGATCTCTGGATTCAAATACATGCGATATGAACCATTCCTATGAACAATTCTTATGAACAGTTGTTATGAACAATTCTGGTTACATCAGGAGGTATATAAGATCGCGCTATCCACGTCCTCGGGCTTTTCCTACCTGCTTCACCTCAGTTCCCTACCTGGATACCCAGAATTGTATCACAACACGCATGGATGGACATTTCTGTCTCAGGACCATATTCTACCACCAGAGATTATTTGGTAACATTTCCCTTTACACATTAACCCAATTACCTTGAAAAGAACATAAAATAACGTAAAATAGCGCTTTTACGGCTACATATACAAGTTATTAGAGTAATGTCAGTAATACTCAGTGTTATACCCTTGAACTAATGGTTTGCTCCGGGAAGTGAATGTTTCTCCCTCACTGAATCCTCATTTATATCATGTTCCTGTAACCATTTTGCCTTAGTTTGGATATTCCATATGTATATCCGACATAACGTGGAGTTATAAGGTCATATATGTGACAGTGTATCACTATGTGGTGTATGTCAGTGACTATCATTATCGGAGTTCCTCATCTGCTGCTGGGGAGTCTCCAACAGTTGCCGCGTCCTTTTCCCTCAGTCTCCACTGAAGTTGCTGTAATTCAGAGTAGCTGGATCGGCCATCTAATTTCGGCTGACGGCTCTTACTCGCATCTTTTCAGGATCACCCGGTCTCCTGACATGAGACCATGCGCTCCTGAATCTGATTTAGGATCTGGAATTGAAGAACACATCTCTTTATCACACTATTTAATCAATTATTTAAGGCTTGGACATCGCTGATGATTTCATCTGTGGGAAATAAAACACAATTCTGCAGAACATTGACTTTAATTCTCCTTACTTGAAGATAGCAAAGCAGTGTTTAACCCTTTCTTAACTGGATACTCATCTCACTGATGCTGTTACTGCAGCAGCTATCTATTGACCTGTAGTTCTTAACCCCCTAGGTGAGAGGCTCATCCGGTCCCATTCATTTAATTTCAGACTAAACTTTATTACACACTTACTTTATAGAAATTATAACCCTGTTCAAGGTGTTGGATCGAGAATTATCTTATTTTAACTTATTTACTGAGGAGGAAAAGTAAACAAAAACAAACATTTCAGATATGTCTTGCCCGTCTCCTCTACCTTGCACCTTTAATGTTAATCTCCCATTCATATTGTCCACTGTCTTATGCATGATACGTATTGTAGAAAGCTGCTGACTCCCAGATGCTATGAAATACCCTTAATGACCTCCAGTATAACATATGCAGCTTTACCTCATCAGGAGCCTAATTTCTACATACCACCTTCATCGTGAGTTTCTCAGAAGTAACGTAGTTTCTGCACCGGATCCTGAAAAGAGATTACCGCAACAGGCACACCCGCATACACCTAATATGCAGCTGTCTTTATCATCTATCTGCCATCACTGTTATGGTAGAGTGGACGAGGGGTGCATTTGTGGTTCTGCGCGGTCACTACAGATTCTCTTCCATCGTACCAGTCACACATTAAACAAGACTGGGTGTACCTGGCCACCTGGGTACTGAACCCTGGTGCCACCCAAACCTTGTCCACTAAAACACATGTAGCAGTTAATGACAAATGAGTTTGTTCTTGGATTACCTGAGCCATCATTGAGAAGAGAGTTGTGGCAGAGAAAACTTACCGCCTGGTGTCTACAGACCTTCCTCAGCTGGCTCCCTGCGTGTTGCACTCCTTTCCATTCGATCACCTGTTTCTGCGGGAATAAGAACATCAGGAGTGACAGTGGCCCCTGGTGCCCGGGTCTGCCCTGGTGTCAGGGTCTGCACTGGTGCTCGGGTCTAAGACTCTCGACTCTAGGCCTCTTCACAGCTTCTGGCAGCTGCACCTGTGCAGGCATAACCTCTGGCTCGAGCGCCAGCTCAGGTGTGAGCCGTATCTGCACTCTGCCAGGCTTATCTGATAACAGGAGAGCCTCCATACAGGCTCATACACTCTCTCTGCGGTCTCTGTAGGTCTTTATGTGACTCTAGGAAAGATCTGCAGATCATCTTACCCTTTGCAAGCTACCCACTCCAGGGATTGCAGATCCCCATCTACCTCCTCATGGCGATATGTGAAGAGGGAGTGGTTTTGCTTTATTACCTCCTGTTGTATAATCACAGCACATCCAGTGGTAGAATCCACGAACATCTGTAAAATAACTCAAGATCTGCATTAGTAATGAGCTCATCTGGGACATGTTCACACATGTTTGCTCTGTCCTCTATTTAAGACAAAAATATAAAGAAAAGACTTAAATATAAAGACGTTAATAAATGACTAAAAAACTTTAAAAAAACAGGCACTAACTTTCCATCTCTTTCCCCCCTTTTTGAATCCAATATTCAAAGCATATCTGGATTCAAAAACTATGTTGTTATCTGAATTTCACAATTGGAGCCTGAAAAGATCATGAAAAGGTCACACTCCCTAGATTAGACATAACTATGAATACAATAAGGCTGTGTGCACATGATGAACAGTTGGGGTGTAAATTTTCTGCATCAAATCTGCATCTTCTGGCAAAAAGAAAACACACGAGATCTGAAAGAGCAATAAAAAAATTAGATAACGTGCAACATGTCTGAAGTCTCAGCAACTTCACTGGTGTCAGAATAGATGTGAAGATTTGTGACAAAATTATACAGCAAAAAAACACAAGAAAATAAGTCACTATGTGCACAAAGCCCAAATACTATGTTATGTGTAACTTTAATGAGGACTCCATGCTGTGGGCTTGTCACCTCCCAGTGATGGGGCCCCTCCAGGCCTCTGATGATGTAAATCATGATCTGGAGATACTTTAGGCTGCTGTATTGAAAATATATCAGTGCAGAGACATGGAATAGAAATGCAAATCACCTGGAATTGATTTGCTAATTAGGTAAACTTAGCAGACTGTTTGCTCCAGTATCATTAATAAATCTACATTCATGTGAAAAAGGTCTCCATTATTAAAATATTTGGGGTTGAAGCAGTAAAAATTAAAAAACTATTGATAATTACTTTTACCAATACCCTAAAGTGAGACTATAAAAATAAAATAAAACATGATCTGGGAAGAATTAGAACTAGATGTTAAAATGTGGATTAAAAGATACAATGAAGCATGTGGCCTGTGCATAGCTGCCCTACTAGGTGGTGGGGGCGGTGTCTTTCTGGGGCTGGCCTGGTTCGCATCAAGTCTCCTCCCCCCAATTCAAACAGTAGCTACGGACAGGTCATTCACACTTCCTGTTGGATAGAGAGAGGTCATGGACATAACTCCTGCATTTTTTTTTTTCTTTTTAATTTGTGCACTTTTCCTGTGGAGTCATAATGATGAATCTCCACACTTTTCCCCTGGATTATCCATTCACCATTGGCAATTTTTTATTATTCTTATTATTATTTTTTTTTTTTTCTTTTATCATCTCATCTTTTCTCATTTTTTCTCTGAGGTATGTCACTTTGTCTCCCTTGCCAATTATATCTATATTTATTTATTTAATCCCAATTAATGCTTCATTAATATATGCATTCACATCTTTTACCTTTCCCATTTAGCAATTTCTTATAGCTTTCAGCACGTGGTTATATCTGACCGGCACACTGGACTGATCTGAACAAAGGAACTTATATGTGCCTTATTTTTATTCTATTTTTATTATTTATTTTTAATTACCTGTATACTCATGTAATCATTCAACATTCAGTCTCTCTGCATTTAACCCATCATATGCTTCTATGTGGGAAGGGGGTGGGGTGGCCTACCTTTTCTTTTGGGTCTGAAACCAGCAGTGTGTATGGGAAACTTGCCCAAAACTGGTCAGACAACTTTTAGTCCTTACACATCACTTCCTGTCTGGGTCTATTGTCCAAACCTTCATTCATTTCTTTGTGTCTCTTACCATGAGGCCTTCACACGGCGGCCATCTTTGCATGGACAAAAGTATATTCCCAGATTCTCAATCTGAGGCAATCCTAACCCATCTTTCCCAAATATTCTCTTATGCTCCAGCATTTCTGTCTTAACACTATTTAAACTCTCATTTCTCTGCTGTCTTACATTTGTTTTAGAATATCTGCTATTTACCTACATATTTTCATTTACTCGACAAGTCTCTCATATTCGCCATATACTAGCATCTTTTAAGGGCACGAAAGCCAAGAAACTATAATATTTATATCACTAGTGACCACAAGGCCCATTTACCAGAGCACATGCCATCACCCAGTGGCTGACACCAGAGAGCACATGCCATCACCAAGTGGCTGACACCAGAGAGCACATGCCATCACCAAGTGGCTGTCAGAGGTATTGCCTCCCACAAAATGGCCGCCCTCCCGAGGAAGTCTGAGAACCACCAACAAGATGGCCACCAACAAAAGAAACATGTGCTCCACCAACAAAATGTCCCCCAACAAAGGAAACACGTGCTCCAGCAGAGGGAGCACATGGCATTGTGCCTCCATTATACGGTGGTGGGAATTCACATTGTACAGTTCTATAATACACATAACGTAAACCTTTGTCTTTCTTTTTCCTTTCCTCTTCTATCCAATTTTCTCTATACAAACTGTAAGAGACTCTTTCCCATGCCCCTAGCAGTATATAACAATCTATTACCTTCCAAAACACCTTGTCTCTCTTTTAACCCAATCTTCACTGCACTTCTGCCATTCCACACAACTTCATAAGCTTTTTGCATCATTTAAGATAGCTTTTCCCTTCACGAGTCACAACTAATGTACACAGATCTATCTTGCCATCTGAATTAGGCTTAGGGCCTATACCACACAGCTGCATTAATTTCTCGATCTTTCTCTATATAGACTAAGATGATAGACACAAAACAAACACTTAAGACTGGGGAGATGACAAACCTGGCACAAGACCTTCACAACCGTCTCTGCTTCCTATCTGTCCCTGTCTGACTTCCTTGTTCTGTCAATTATCAGGCCATGTACTGAATCACTCTAAGTAACATGCCCTAAAAAAAAATCATCCAAGTCACAAAAAAAACACTCAATGATTAAATGCAGAGTCACAAAAATACTCAATGCTAAAAATATCAAATGCAGAGTCACAAAAATACTCAATGCTAAAAATATCAAATGCAGAGTCACAAAAATACTCAATGCTAAATATATCAAATGCAGAGTCACAAAAATACTCAATGCTAAATATATTCTTCTCTCCAGAACTGAAAATCGTATCACATGTGACCACTTTGATCTATCTACTTCTCAAAAACACTCTTGCTCTTTCCTACCAGTCATCTCCCCTCCACACAACAAATAACAGGCTGCAGACAACTTAGCATGACCGTTCTTCCGCAATTAAATGGCCAGCAGCGGAGAAATCCCCTCTGCCGTCTCAGATACCCTGAAGACCGGATGCGGTCCGGCAATCTGCACAGGGTACCCCGAAAAACAGGTAAAGCCAACAGATTATAATAAAATCAGCAGACTTACCGTTTTTGTTAGGGAGGTGATCAGTCTCCTGGCTCGGGGTACTCAGTGCGTCCTGCCGTCTCCTTCACCGGTCATTCAAGGTTTGGGGATTCGCTTATACTGGCCCCACGTTGGGCGCCAAATTGTAAAGGTAATATTTCATAATAATATTAATAAGTTGCCTGCCCCTGACCAAATCAATATAGACCAAGTGCCGGCATTGAAAAGTAGTAGACACCAGACACATAGAGTCAGATGTACACTCTTCCTTGGTCAGACCCAAGCTCCAAGTGCCTGTTTATTATAAGACATGAGGTTTTTGTTCAAAAAGGGGCTCGGTCAGCCCTACTTAGATGTATTCATTGGTCAGTGGGTTAGTCCATGGGCAATAAGGGGCTCGGTCAGCCCTACTCAGATGTATTCATTGGTCAGTGGGTTAGTCCATGGGCGGATCCATGAGGTCATCAAGGGGTGTGGTCTTGATCGAGTATGTTATTCTGCGATTGGTCAGTCTTCCCTGACCTCCAGCTTCGGTGATTGGTCAGTCTTCTTTGAACTCCATCTTGCTCTCAGCACATGGTGTGATGTGGCAGGAAATGGCAGCCATGTTTAAATCACAACTTATACAATGTAAAATAATACACTCTATATATCATTTCTCCCATGCCCTTATGTCTTAAGCTTAATGAAGTATTTTGATCTTAAGGCTCTCCTTAACAAGAGAACAATGGGGCCCGGCGGCCTGTACCACTGATGGCCGGCTGGAAACCCAGGCTAAGTCCCTGGAGAGACAGAAGGAGCCAGATGAGCCCGAATGACCCGGGTCACTGGTAGCTGGGCCAGAGAAACAGAGAGCCAGCTCTGTAGATATGGCCGGGAACACTTCAAGCCCCTAACCATGAGACACCTGGTGGGGTGTTGGGAACTCCAGGTCCCTGAGACCCAACTACTGGTACGGAGTAGGACAAATCCATTGTACTAGGGCTAGTGACCCAGAGTGTGGGACAGATCACTGCAGAGCCCATGATGGCTGGACCCAACCCGTACACGAGGGAAAGAGAAACAGAGGGCCCGAAAGGTACACTGAGGGGGAGTGATGCAGAGGAATCATCCTGGATGCAGTGAGAACCTAAGCCAGTAGCTGCTGTGAGAGTCCAGTCTGATACAAGTGTTGTAAAGAACTGTAAAGAGTTGTTGTAGAGAATGTGTTGTCAAGTGGGCAGAGGAGTAAAGTACCCAGTGAACTCAAGATATGGGTCTGAGACTTATTGGTACAGAGACTGCAGCGGCTTGCCTGCAGAGCAGCACACTTGTTTTCTACGCAGCAACTGACTCCATCTCTCCTACATCTGCCCTGGGAAACCAAGCCCTACCTGTGGAGGGCTTACCATCCCGGCTGCCAACTCAAACATCATCCCCAGCGGTCTGACCGGCAGCGGTGGCCCATATTGGCCATGACCTACGCGTGGCGTCACGAAATATCCCCATAAATTTTATTTTTCCCCCTCTTTCTTTTGCATTGCCATACTTGGAACCATGGAGCCGGGCCACGCTGCCGTGGCACCCCAGAGGCAGAACGGTCTGGCACTAAGTACCCCGACCCCTGGGGGTGCGACAAATTGGCGTCACAAACAGGATTACTGGCCCCGTAAAATTTAGTTGTGTGTGACTGTTTTCTGGACATTGTTTGATAGGCCCGAGTAATGGCGGCCCAAAAAGACTGACTGTGCTGGCAGAGGGGCAAACCAAGGCCTCATTGTGGGCCAGGCAAGCAAAGAGTGTGAACTGAAGTACACACCCATCCTATTGTCCAAGAGTGAGGAAGGCGGGTCGAGAGACTGTGTAACCTCACCTGGGAGAGTGGCGGCCGACAACGATGATGGACGGCTACTCCTTTGCAGGGAGGAAAACAGAAACTGCTTCACAAGGAGTGCGGGAGCATGGTAGATGCTCAGAGTGGCAGCAGAGGGATCCGGCCATGGAAGAAGGCGGAGAAGGATGGAATGCAATGGAGCAGATCCTTGTGCAGCTAGACAGCCCTACTTCTATGACCCTAGGCCCAGCATGTTCCGGACCCACTTGGGAAGCCATCCCTAACCCAGTCCAGTGCCTGGCTGAGCCCCTGTAAACGTGAGATAAATGCGCATAGGGTCTTATCCTTTTTACAAAGGGTTATAGTGGTGTATATCAGGAACTGCTCACCTGGCTCGGTTGTGTCACCCACAACCGGTATAATCGCCTGTAAGATGGCTTGTAGAATGGCTGCTGCAGGGCCGCACCTTCACGATGGCCGTGGAAACAGGAATGCTGTAATGGGACAAAATGCCGGAATGCCCGCGCTGCCACCAAGAATCACCAGGAAACAAAGAGTTAACTGGGCAGATTTTTCTTTTATTCTATCCTGAGCCCCTGTCGCTGCACCCAGGGTGTTTTAAAAAGGGTTTTCCTTGTGGTGAGTTCCTTGTGGTGTTTGCACTTTTCTACCTTTTTTATCCCCTACCCCATAATAATAAGAAAGTTGATTTTTGTTAAATAACATTTGAGCCTTGAACCTCCCAAAAGGGAAGCAAAAACAATATTGTACCTGTTATAATGTTGTTTAATGCAAAAAAACGTTGAGTGTGTCACCGGTCCCGGGTTCTGGTGTGAGGACGTGCCAGGCTTTGCTCCGGGGGAGTGTGGCCACAGGGTGAACTGCAGCTGGGATAGGCAATACGGTCACTCCACAAAAACACCCCCACACACACACACTCCGACCCTGAGCCCAAGTCGCTTCATGCCAGGTGAGGGGTGGCGAAAGTAGCTACGTGTGGGTGATAAGTAGAGAGAACCCGGGAAAGGGGTGGAGGAACTAGACTCCAAGAAGACCTAGGAACACTAAGTTGGGCAAGTAACATAGTAACATAGTTTTTAAGGTTGAAGGAAGACTTTAAGTCCATCTAGTTCAACCCATAGCCTAACATGTTGATCCAGAGGAAGGCAAAAAAAAAACCCATGTGGCAACACTAGCTCCACATTGGGGGAAAAAATTCCTTCCTGACTCCAGATAAGGCAATCAAACTAATTCCCTGGATCAACACCCTATCAAAGAATCTAGTATATATAACTGGTAATATTATAGTTTTCAAGAAAGGCATCCAGGCCCTTCTTAAATGTCAGTAGTGAGTCACTCATAGTAGACCGAGTGATTCCCTGGAGGTTGGAGGAGTAGGGAAGCCTCCCCAAGCCGAGACACCCTACAGCTGAGTACAACAATGGGGCCCAGCGGCCTGTACCACTGATGTGTGGCACCCCTGCGGGGGATTGCCACAGGATCCACCGGTGGAAGGAGGGAATTACACCTTTGTTAGCACAGCACACCACACCTTTCACCCCAGACCTGAAGGGGGAGCTCTACTGGCTGCCTTAAGTCAGTTCCCCTTTAAGAACATCCAGGCCTGATGGGAGGAGTTAGTTAGTCCCTGAAGTCAGTCTAGAGTCTGCAGTGTGAGAGGGAAGAGAGAGGAGATGGAGGAGCTGGTTGCTGGGAGAGATCCAGGCCCAGGACCAGGGACCACTAACCGCTGTGCTCACCCTAGGGAAAGGGTCGGAGGCAAGTGGAGAAAGAATGGAACTAAGAAAAGGTAACCGGTTGCTATAGCCCTTAAGTACACCCGGATACCGAAGTCCGACGCTGCCAGCATTTACTGCCACAGCAAAAGCCCGGAAGACTCAGGAGGAGTTCAGCCCTGAGGAGAACAAAGTAAGAGACGCTAAACTGACCAAGTATAGGACCAGGGGCCATAAGAGGAACAGGGACCCCACAGAAGGACCTCATTGCCAGTTTAGGACAAAGCCCAGAGAGGGAGAAGAAGCGGTGGGTTCAGGCTCAGGCAGGACTTACCCCACACCACAGAGCACAAACACAGAGGAGGCCTTATAACTTTCTAAGGTGGAAGTCCTAAGTTGCACCGGGGACCTGGCTATTACTCTGGACTGTACCTGTTACCCTGTCACCAGTAAAAGGTACCGAAACAACAATCCCTGTGTGTCTGTGTGCCTGTCTAACCACTGCAATTCACCGCTTTGTCAGCAAAGACTTAACTACTACTCCCCTCATCCATCCCCGCTGCCCTGAGGTAAAGCTCCACCTGTGGGGAGCTGTACCACACTCTGCTGCACCCACCATCACCTCAGCGGCCGGCTGCAGCGCTGGTATACCCGTTGCCAGGTACCATAGGTGGTGTCATGTTAACAATCCCCTTATTCCCCCACCGTTCCCTGTCATTGAGGGTCCAGGGCACGGGACCGGGGATCAACCAGCCATGATCCCCCAATCAATGCCGCCATCAGCCCCGGTACCCGAGTACCCCATACCCTATCGAACGCCTCAGATGGCCGGCCGGGAACCCAAGCTGAGTCTGTGGAGAGACAGAAGGAGCCAGATGAGCCTGACTAACCTGAGTCACTGGTGGCTGGGCCAGAGAACCAGAGAGCCGACTCTGTATAGCTTCAAGCCCCTAACCACGAGACACCTGGTGGGGTGCGGGAACTCCAAGTCCCTGACACCCAACTACCAGTACAGAGTAGGATAAAGCCATTGCACTATGGCTAGTGACCCAGAGTGTGGGACAGATAACTGCAGAGCGCGTGACTGCCGGACTGAACCCGTACGTGAGGGAGAGTGAAATAGAGGGCCCAAAAGGTACACTGAGGGGGAGTGACGCAGAGGAACCATCCCGGCTGCAGTGAGAACCTAAGCCTGTAGCTGCTGTGAGTGTCCGGTCTGCTACAAGTGTGGTAAAGAACTGTAAAGAGCTGTTGTAGAGATTGTGTTGTCAAGTAAGCAGAGGAGTACAGTACCCGGTGAACTCAAGATCTGTGTCTGAGACTTATTGGTACAGAGATTGTAGCGACTCACCTGCGGAGCCATACACTTGTTTTCTACACAGCAACTAAGTCCATCTCTCCTACATCTGCCCTGGAAAACCAAGCCCTACCCGTGCAGGGCTTACCATCCCTGCTGCCATCTACACCATCATCCCCAGTGGTCTGACCAGCAGCGGTGGCCCATATTAGCCACGACCCACGGGTGGCATCACGAAATATCCCCATAAACTTTATTTTTTCCTCCCCCTCTTTCTTTTGCATTGCCGCTCCAGGGACCATGGAGCCGGGCCACGCCGCTGTGGCACCCCAGAGGCAGAACGGTATGACTCTGAGTACCCCGGCCCCTGGGGGATGCAACACATATCTATGCTTGACATGTTTATAGACAGCACGGCTCATGAGATATTAAAAGCTATATTCTCGGCACCTCTCAGTCTGGGCTGTAATTGGAATCTCTATTGACTATGCAGGTAGAAGGAAACTGGTTTTCTCACCTCTATGCCTAGACACAAGGGAATCTTCCTTTGCCTGTGTGCCTGTGGGTTTCAGCAGTTACATAGCTCTTATGCCCTAGGAAGCTCTATACACCTGGCAAAATGAACATTTCCTCTGGTTATTTAGCATATCACAGGAGAGGAATAAGCCCTTTGGTGTTCATAATTAAATAACATGTTCCTCTTCTAGGAGACTTGACTAACCCTCAGGGCAAAGGTGGGGACTCCCTCTCCTAGGAGTGAGACATTGCAGTATCTGGGACAAAATGGCTGCTGGGGAATGTTGCAATATTTCTTACAGTATCCAATTCAAACTCCTAACATTGACTTACAAAGCCATCCACAATCTGTCCCCCCCATCTCTTCAGAACAGCTTACAACCTGCAATGACCATGGTGCACCTTACCACCACTGAAACCGACGCTCCACCACCATTGGACCTGGCGCTTCACCACCATTGGACCCAGCGCTCCACCAACACCAGAGCAGACCCAACCTACTGTCTCTCTCCCCACTGCCCAGTAGAATGTAAGCCCGTAAGGGCAGGGTCCTCTCTCCCCTCTGTATCATTCCGGAATAAGAGATGATTAGCGGTTTAGGAGGGCACAACAAAAGGATGGAGGAGCATAAATGGTTTTTAGTATATCTTACTTTGTTTATTCCAGCATATCACAACATGTTTTAGCAGATACTCCGCCTTCATCATATGCTGGAATAAACAAAGTAAGATATACTAAAAACCATTTATGCTCCTCCATCCTTTTGTAGCGCCCTCCTAAACCGCTAATCACCTCTTATTCTGTTGTCTACGTGCTGGCAAGGCGAGTGGTGAGGTGTAGCACTGAAGGATTGGAGATTTTAATTGCCTGTAGGGAAGAGAGAAAACGACCTGGTAAAGACTAAAGAACCTGCGGTGACATCAGCGGCACGTGATACCACTTGTGACCAGTCTTCCTGGCAACCAGGAAGCTACAACACAGCGCACGGTGCGCGCAGAGCACCGGAGGTCTGACAACCGGGTTATGCAGGCTGCATAACCCACTCAGGTTAGTTCAAAACCCCCCAACTAGCCTGTCAAAACTGCCCCCAGATATAATCCTAGGAGCGCCTTCTCTCTTCTTTTTTTACATATATCTCTGTATCATTCCGTCACTGTTAGTTTGCTCGTTGTATTTTTAACTTGTATGTAACCCTTCCTCATGTACAGCACCATGGACTCAATGGTGCTCTATAAATAAATAATAAAAATAATAATAATAATTTCTCCTGTGGTTCCCATATTTTCCCACTGAGTTGTTATAGCCATATCTGCAATTAGGCTAGGGTCACACTTGAGGGTGACGGAGCAACTAAAATCTTTGAACAGCAGCTGCAGCGCATAGCGTTAATGCTATGCGCTGCCAGTGAACCGGAGCCCCATAGAAACCCACAGTTTACCTTAGCAGCGGTCACACAGAGAGTGCGCTTTATCACAGTGCACATGAAACCCTGTCTTGGTGTGTGACTGCTGCTAAGGTTAACAGCGGGTTGCTATGGGGTTCTGTTTCACTGGCGATGCAGCTCCTTTTCAAAGATTTTACCACTGGCGTCATGCTCAAGTGTGACCTTAGCCTTAGTCTGGTATGGGCTGTATCTGTGCTGAACCTATGTGGTGCACTGGTGTGTGGATTTACCAGGTACAGGTAGCTTATCCTGCATATAACAACTCTTTTTTCACTGGGACATTGCCTCTGCACTTTTTTACATGTTCAAATGTGTCCATATGGATGTTATTGTTTGGCTCAACAGATTTAATTGCATCCTTATTATCTACTATACAATTGTCTAAGGCGTCTGTTGGTCACAGAAAGTGTGCGCTAGACAGAAGCCGCTCATTGGTGGCCGCCAGCGGTGGCCACCAATGAGCTTGGAGTATGCAAATTAGCGACGCGTGATTTCGGCCTCACAGACAGAGACACCGCGCTGTCAGCCTCCTCCCGCCCGCACCCGCCTGCACCTGCCCGCTGGAGCGGGGGCGCCCACGACTGGCCCCATATCGCCCGCCGCTGCCACCCACCGCTCCATTCCCCCCACCTCTCTCCATTTCCACCCCCTCGCTCTGCTCCATCTCCCCCCCGCTCCCCGCCGCTCCGGTCTCACCCGCATCAGTGTTTACATCTCCGCTGGAAGCTGCAGCAGCTGGTAATGAGCGGTCATGTGACAGGCTCTGTGAACGTCACTTCAGCCCGTCTATCACATGACCGCTCATTATCTGCTGTAGCTTCCGGCAGACATGTAAACACTGGTGCGGGTGAGACCAGAGCCGCGGGGAGGGGGGTGAATGACGTGTGCTGACCATTCTGCCCTCCATCCTCTGCTGACCACTATGCCCTCCATCCTCTGCTGACCACTCTGCCCTCCATCCTCTGCTGACCACTCTGGCCTCCATCCTCTGCTGACCACTCTGTCCTCCATCCTCTGCTGACCACTCTGGCCTCCATCTTGCACTGACCACTCTGGCCTCCATCCTGCGCTGACCATTCTGGCCTCCATCCTGCGCTGACTACTCTGGCCTCCATCCTGCGCTGACCAATCTGGCCTCCATTCTGCACTGACCACTCTGGCCTCCATCCTGCGCTGACCACTCTAGCCTCCATCCTGCGCTGACCACCCTGGCCTCCATCCTGCATTTACCACTCTGGCCTCTATCCTGCACTGACCACTATAGCCTCCATCCTGCGCTGACCATTCTGGCCTCCATCCTGCGTGGACCACTCTGGCCTCCATCCTGCGTGGACCACTAAGCCACTGTTCAGTGCTAACCACAGAGCCACCATACTGTGCTAACCACTGAGTCACCGTATACAGTGCTATCCACTGAGCCACCATACTGTACTAACCACTGCATTGACCACTTTGGCCTCTATCCTGCGCTGGCCACTATAGCCTCCATCCTGCGCTGACCACTCTGGCCTCCATCCTACGCTGACCACTCTGGCCTCCATCCTGCGCTGACCACTCTGCCTCCATCCTGTGCTGACCACTCTGGCCTCCATCTTGTACTGACCAATCTGGCCTCCATTCTGCAATGATCACTCTGGCCTCCATCCTGCGCTGACCACTCTGGCCTCCATCCTGCGCTGACCACTCTGCCTCCATCCTGCGCTGACCACTGAGCCACTGTACAGTGCTAACCACAGAGCCACCATACTGTGCTAACCACTGAGCCACCATAAAGTGCTAACCACTGAGCCACCATATACAATGCTAACCACTGAGCCTCCATACTGTGCTAACCACTGAGCCACCGTACTGTGCTAACCACTGAGCCACCATACTGTGCTAACCACTGAGCCACCATACTGTGCATACCACTGAGCCACCATAAAGTGCTAACCACTGAGGCCCCATATACAGTGCTAACCACTGAGCCACCATATACAGTGCTAACCACTGAGCCACCATACTGTGCTAACCACTGAGCCACCATACTGTGCTAACCACTGAGCCACCATATACAGTGCCAACCACTGAGCCACCATGGAGTGCTAACCATTGAGGCTCTGTATACAGTACTAACTACTGAGCCAGCGTATACTGTGCTAACCACTGAGCCACCATATACAGTGCTAACCACTGAGCCTCCATACTGTGCTAACCACTGAGCCACCGTACTGTGCTAACCACTGAGCCACCATACTGTGCTAACCACTGAGCCACCATACTGTGCATATCACCGAGCCACCATAAAGTGCTAACCACTGAGGCCCCATATACAGTGCTAACCACTAAGCCACCATATACAGTGCTAACCACTGAGCCCCCGTTACTCTGCTAACCACTGAGCCACCGTAAACTCTGCTAACCACTGAGCCACCATATACAGTGCTAACCACTGAGCCACCATAGTGTGCTAACCACAGAGCCACCATACTGTGCTAACCACTGAGCCACCGTGCAGTGTTAACCATTAAGCCACCTTACAGTGCTAACCACTGAGCCACCATACCGTGCTATCCACTGAGCCACCGTACAGTGCTAACCACTGAGCCACTGTAGAGTGCTAACCACTGAGCCACTGTCCTGTGCTAACCACTGAGCCACTGTACTGTGCTAACCACTGAGCCACCGTATTGTGCTAACCACTGAGCCACTGTACTGTGCTAACCACTGAGCCACCGTACTGTGCTAACCACTGAGCCACCATACAGTGCTAACCACTGAGCCACCGTACTGTGCTAACCACAGAGCAACCATACAGTGCTAACCACTGAGCCACCATATACACTGCTAACCACTGAGCCACCATACTGTGCTAACCACTGAGCCACCATAGAGTGCTAACCACTGAGGCTCCGTATACAGTACTAACTACTGAGCCAGCGTATACTGTGCTAACCAATGAGCCCCGTATACTCTGCTAACCACTGAGCTGCCGTAAATTCTGCTAACCACTGAGCCACCATATACAGTGCTAACCACTGAGCCACCATACTGTGATAACCACTGAGCCACCATATACAGTGCCAACCACTGAGCCACCATACTGAGCTAACCACAGAGCCACCATACTGTGCTAACCTCTGAGCCACCATGCAGTGTTAACCATTGAGCGACCTTACAGTGCTAACCACTGAGCCACCATACCGTGCTATCCACTGAGCCATCGTACAGTGCTAACCACTGAGCCACTGTACAGTGCTAACCACTGAGCCACCGTACAGTGCTAACCACTGAGCCACTGTACTGTGCTAACCACTGAGCCACTGTACTGTGCTAACCACTGAGCCACCGTATTGTGCTAACCACTGAGCCACTGTACTGTGCTAACCACTGAGCCACCGTACTGTGCTAACCACTGAGCCACCGTACAGTGCTAACCACTGAGCCACCATACAGTGCTAACCACAGAGCAACCGTACAGTGCTAACCACTGAGCCACCATATACACTGCTAACTACTGATCTACCATACTGTGCTAACCACTGAGCCACCATAGAGTGCGAACCACTGAGGCTCCGTATACAGTACTAACTACTGAGCCAGCGTATACTGTGCTAACCACTGAGCCCCCGTATACTCTGCTAACCACTGAGCCGCCGTAAACTCTGCTAACCACTAAGCTACCATATACAGTGTTAACCACTGAGCCACCATACTCTGCTAACCACTGAGCCACCATATACAGTGCCAACCACTGAGCCACCATACTGAGCTAACCACAGAGCCACCATACTGTGCTAACCACTGAGCCACCGTGCAGTGTTAACCATTGAGCCACCTTACAGTGCTAACCACTGAGCCACCATACCGTGCTAACCACTGAGCCACCGTACAGTGCTAACCACTGAGCCACTGTACTGTGCTAACCACTGAGCCACTGTACTGTGCTAACCACTGAGCCACCGTATTGTGCTAACCACTGAGCCACTGTACTGTGCTGACCACTGAGCCACCGTACTGTGCTAACCACTGAGCCACCGTACAGTGCTAACCACTGATCCACCGTACTGTGCTAACCACAGAGCAACCATACAGTGCTAACCACTGAGCCACCATATACACTGCTAACCACTGAGCCACCATACTGTGCTAACCACTGAGCCACCATAGAGTGCTAACCACTGAGGCTCTGTATACAGTACTAACTACTGAGCCAGCGTATACTGTGCTAACCACTGAGCCCCGTATACTCTGCTAACCACTGAGCTGCCGTAAACTCTACTAACCACTGAGCCACCATATACAGTGCTAACCACTGAGCCACCATACTGTGCTAACCACTGAGCCACCATATACAGTGCTAACCACTGAGCCACCATACGTGCTATCCACTGAGCCACCGTACAATGCTAACCACTGAGCCACTGTACAGTGCTAACCACTGAGCCACCGTACAGTGCTAACCACTGAGCCTCAGTACTGTGCTAACCACTGAGCCACTGTACTGTGCTAACCACTGAGCCACCGTATTGTGCTAACCACTGAGCCACTGTACTGTGCTAACCACTGAGCCACTGTACTGTGCTAACCACTGAGCCACCGTACAGTGCTAACCACTGAGCCACCATACAGTGCTAACCACAGAGCAACCGTACAGTGCTAAGCACTGAGCCACCATATACACTGCTAACTACTGAGCCACCATACTGTGCTAACCACTGAGCCACCATAGAGTGCGAACCACTGAGGCTTTGTATATAGTACTAACTACTGAGCCAGCGTATACTGTGCTAACCACTGAGCCGCCGTAAACTCTGCTAACCACTGAGCCACCATATACAGTGCTAACCACTGAGCCACCATACTGTGCTAACCACTGAGCCACCATATACAGTGCCAACCACTGAGCCACCATACTGAGCTAACCGCAGAGCCACCATACTGTGCTAACCACTGAGCCACCGTGCAGTGTTAACCATTGAGCCACCTTACAGTGCTAACCACTGAGCCACCATACCATGCTAACCACTGAGCCACCGTACAGTGCTAACCACTGAGCCACTGTACAGTGCTAACCACTAAGCCACCGTACAGTGCTAACCACTGAGCCTCAGTACTGTGCTAACCACTGAGCCACTGTACTGTGCTAACCACTGAGCCACCGTATTGTGCTAACCACTGAGCCACTGTACTGTGCTAACCACTGAGCCACTGTACTGTGCTAACCACTGAGCCACTGTATTGTGCTAACCACTGAGCCACCGTACTGTGCTAACCACTGAGCCACCGTACAGTGCTAACCACTGAGCCACCGTACAGTGCTAACTACTGAGCCACCGTACTGTGCTAACCACAGAGCTACCATACAGTGCTAACCACTGAGCCACTATATACACTGCTAACCACTGAGCCACCATACTGTGGTAACCACTGAGTCACCCTATATAGTGCTAACTACTGAGCCAGCGTATACTGTGCTAACCACTAAGCCTCTGTACAGTGCTAACCACTGATCCAGCATACTGTGCTAACCACAGAGCCACCGTACAGTGCTAGCCACTGAGCCACCATACTGTGCTAACCGCTGAGCCACCATATACAGTGCTAACCACTGAGCCACCATATACAGTGCTAACCACTAAGCCACCATACTGTGCTAACCACTGAGCCACCATACTGTGCTAACCACTGAGCCACCATATACAGGGCCAACCACTGAGCCACTATACTGAGCTAACCACTGAGCCACCATATACAGTGCTAACCACTGAGCCACCATAGAGTGCTATTCACTGAGTCACCGTATACAGTGCTAACCACAGTCACCGTATACAGTGCTAACCACTAAGCCACATTACTGCTCTAATTATTGAGCCACCATACTGTGCTAACCACTGAGCCACCATGCAGTGTTAACCATTGAGCCACCTTACAGTGCTAACCACTGAGCCACCATACCGTGCTAACAACTGAGCCACTGTACAGTGCTAACCACTGAGCCACCATACAGTGCTAACCACTGAGCCACTTTACTGTGCTAACCACTGAGCCACTGTACTGTGCTAACCACTGAGCCACTGTACTGTGCTAACCACTGAGCCACCGTACTGTGCTAACCACTGAGCCACCGTACAGTGCTAACCACTGAGCCACCATACAGTGCTAACCACAGAGCAACTGTACAGTGCTAACCACTGAGCCACCATATACACTGCTAACCACTGAGCCACCATGCTGTGCTAACCACTGAGCCACCATAGAGTGCTAACCACTGAGGCTCCGTATACAGTACTAACTACTGAGCCAGCGTATACTGTGCTAACCACTGAGCCCCCGTATACTCTGCTAACCACTGAGCCGCCGGAAACTCTGCTAACCACTGAGCCACCATATACAGTGCTAACCACTGAGCCACCATACTGTGCTAACCACTGAGCCACCATATACAGTGCTAACCACTGAGCCACCATACTGAGCTAACCACAGAGCCACCATACTGTGCTAACCACTGAGCCACCTTGCAGTGTTAACCATTGAGCCACCTTAGAGTGCTAACCACTGAGCCACCATACCGTTCTAACCACTGAGCCACCGTACAGTGCTAACCACTGAGCCACTGTACAGTGCTAACCACTGAGCCACCGTACAGTGCTAACCACTGAGCCACTTTACTGTGCTAACCACTGAGCCACTGTACTGTGCTAACCACTGAGCCACTGTATTGTGCTAACCACTGAGCCACCGTACTGTGCTAACCACTGAGCCACCGTACAGTGCTAACCACTGAGCCACCGTACAGTGCTAACCACTGAGCCACCATACTGTGCTAACCACAGAGCAACCATACAGTGCTAACCACTGAGCCACTATATACACTGCTAACCACTGAGCCACCATGCTGTGGTAACCACTGAGTCACCGTATACAGTGCTAACTACTGAGCCAGCGTATACTGTGCTAACTACTAAGCCTCTGTACAGTGCTAACCACTGATCCAGCATACTGTGCTAACCACAGAGCCACCGTACAGTGCTAGCCACTGAGCCACCATACTGTGCTAACCGCTGAGCCACCATATACAGTGCTAACCACTGAGCCACCATATACAGTGCTAACCACTAAGCCACCATACTGTGCTAACCACTGAGCCACCATATACAGGGCCAACCACTGAGCCACTATACTGAGCTAACCACTGAGCCACCATATACAGTGCCAACCACTGAGCCACCATAGAGTGCTAATCACTGAGTCATCGTATACAGTGCTAACCACAGTCACCGTATACAGTGCTAACCTCTGAGCCACATTACTGCTCTAATTATTGAGCCACCATATACAGTGCCAACCACTGAGCCACCATAGAGGGCTAACCACATAGGCTCCGTATACAGTGCTATCTACTGAACCCCTGTATACTCTGCTAACCACTGAGCCGCCGTATACTCTGCTAACTACTGAGCCACCGTAAAGTCTACTAACCACTAAGCCTCTATATACTCTGCTAACCACTGAGCCGCCATAAACTCTGCTAACCACTGAGCCGCCGTATACTCTGCTAAGCACTTTGCTGCAGGCAGGAGAGGGACGGGGAACAGCGGCCAGGTGCGGGCAGGAGGGCCGCCCCGTCCCCTCCTGCCCGCACCTGGCCGCTGTCCCCCTGGCCCCCTCCTGCCCGCACCCGGCTGCTGTCCCCCTGGCCCCCTCCTGCCCGCACCCAGCCGCTGTCCCTCGGCCTCCTCCTGCCCGCACCCGGCCGCTCTTCCTTGGCCCCCTCCTGCCCGCACCCAGCCGCTCTTACCCGGCCCCCTCCTGCCCGCTGTTCCCTGGCCCCCTCCTGCCCGCACCTGGCCACTGTCCCCCGGCCCCCTCCTGACCACACCCACCTGCTGTCCCCTCCTGGACTCCGCCACTGCTGCACACTGGCACTGCTGCACACCAGTACTGCTGTAGGTATATACTATATAATTGTCTGCTTCTGTCTGTTTGTCTGTAACACAAATCCTGCGTTGTTGATTGGTCGTGGGCGGCTGGCCTGACCAATCGGCAACAGGGACAGACCGCCCGCTAATTAGCGCGGGATTTCAACCATGCTTCGCTGATTGCTGGCAACCAGCCGGTCGCAACCAATCAGCGATATTGGCGCAGGATTTAAACCCAGCTTCGCTTTGCATTATTCTAAACTCTTCATAAATAAACTACATACATACTCTAGAATACCCGATGCATTAGAATCGGGCCACCATCTAGTTATATATAAATAAGGAACTGGGGCCTTGTTGGATCACCACTTTTAGTGGTATACACATTTTAATTGGTTTTAACTTTGTCACTGTGTTCATTACTTAAGCTGTTTTCATTTTTCTAAATTTATGTGGTGTGCTACCGTTATTGCCAACTCTTTTCTTCTTTATTACATTCAAATCATATGGCATTGTTATATGACCCACCATTTAAGGTTTTATTGCATAAATGTATTTCTTTCTGTATGACCTCCTCCAGTTTTCCATTTTAAAGGTGCAATGTCATCCACTTATATTAAACATTTAACTATCATATTTGATGCAATTGACTTTGACCTACTAAATCAACTGAACACAGCATGTTGCTTTTGGTCAAGGGAAGTGGAATGTGATTGCATTATCTCACTTGGTCAGCTTCCATCCTATCATAGTCTGAGCTAGTTGGAATGGATCACTCTGCTGTTTTCAACTTTTCAGCTTTTTCTTCCATATATTAACACCTTCCTGCATCATAATGCAAGGGTCCTGCAAATTGTGCTTCAACTACCGTAGCTTGAAAAATAATGAGGAATAAATAAAATCTCCATTAATAGTGAATGTGGAATCAATTAATGGAGCTGTTTTTAACACATTATAGTCAGCCTCATTAATTATGCAGATAGTTTATTAAGGAAATTATGTCACTAAATATTTGCTGCCTCATTGGACGACCTGATCCCAGTACTGTGTCCCTTACTGGGCTTCTTGCTATAGTTTTGAAAAAAACTTTTTTCTCCTGTGCTGCTGTCATTCCTCCCAGTGATAAGCTTTTCCTGGAAAGTGCTATATATTTATGAGCTTTCCAATATGGACAATGAGGTTTGAACTATGCACAAAGTAGCCATAAACCGGTCAATAAACAGAGAAGACTAGCAGATAAGTAAAGTGATAGGATCAAGACAACTGTAAGGAGCATTATAAGTGACATAGTGCTAGAGTCGGAGTCTCCTTCAGATTGAGAAGCATAAATCTTTTGACAAATTCCCTTGAAAAAAATAAAGTTGTAAAGATGAAAGAACACATTAATCTAGGCGGGTTGTCAATTATGTATCTAGCAAAAGTCGTTGTCTGTTTTAAAATGTTATTGGGTTATGCGATTGCAAAAATTTAAAGCACCACTTCAATGTTTTTTTTCATCACTGGAGTGGCGCTTTAAATCTAAGTCCTCCACCTCTAGTCTTATACTCACTCTCTCACAGTCTTACTCTGTTATCTATGTCGCCCCGTCAGTTCCTGGCAGTTTGTGACCTGTGTTTCATGGAGCGAGACAAAGGTCTACAAGGGCCTCATTGTGGCCTTGCTAGGGTATGCATAAACTTGCATTGAGAGCTTGTGACATTATACTTTGTGCACAATTATTAGGCAAATGAGTATTTTGATCACATGATACTTTTTATACATGTTGTTGTGGTGCCCTGCTCACCCAGGTAGCAACAGCCTTCCCTAATGCACAGCTGGGTTTCCATAGCAGGTACCTACTACATGCAACACCTTCCACCCGGCACAGTAGGGGGAGCTAAACTCACTGGCTTTAGGTGAGGTCCCCTATAAATACTGCTGCTGGGGGAGGATTTAGTTAGAGTGTGCAGAAGCTAGGAGAGCTGCAAAGACTTCCTGGTGATCGGTGCCGTGGTTAGGCCCGAAACAGTGACCCGGAGTGGCCCTTCTGCCATATGCCAAGCCTGGGAGTGGGGACAGAAGGCAAGGAGCAGAGCCACAGGAGCAAGGAACTAGTGAAAGTTCACCCAAGACGTACCGGACTTCGGGGATCCGCACCTGCAGGATTACTCTAGGACTGCAGAAAACCCTGGCACACCGTGGAGACTTCAGTCACCCGGTCCCCCTACGTACCCAGAAAGTGGGAGCCAGAAACTGTAGTGTGGGGAACACACAGCAGTGATCAGAGAGGGTAACCCGTGGACTTCGCAGGAGGAGAGAGTAAAGACCAAAAACAAAAGTGAGGAGGCCATGTTGCATACAGACAGGGATTCAGCTACAACAAGGAACCTGAGGAGGCCTTATACCCACTTGCTGTGGAGACTCACTGTGCGCCTGGTCACCCGACAGTGCTCTGGACATCTTTACCTGTGGACACCATCAGTAAAAGGTAAAAGAGACTTGCTTCAGTGTGTGCGTTATTCCTCTCTGTCCCCAGCCTCCCTATAGACTGCCTTGCTGCTTCTTACCCTGGCCACAAGCCCTACTCCAAGCTGCCCCTTACTCTATACGCTGCCCCGGAGGTCCAGCTCCACCTGTAAGGAGCTTTACTACCCTTGCCACAATATCATCGCCCTCCGGAGGACTGTGGTGGCGCTGGTGATCCATCACCAGGTACTACAGGTGGCGTCACGTGACAATAACTCTTATTGACTCACCGTAAGCCCGTGGACTCCGGTTTAGACAGGCTGTAGCTCCTTCCTCTTTGTCACGGGTGGGCCGCGCCTGCCGGTAGCCGGGCCCGGTAGAGTGCAGATCAAAAGTTGAAGACATCTTGTGGGAACAGATTAAAGGGGTTAATTTATTCGTGACGCCACCTATGAGTAGTTTCCGTAAGGGCTACCGACGCTGCGGAACCTCCGGGGGATGGATAGCAGCAAGATGGAACGCTCCCCACAGGCTGAGCGGTGATCCCCGGATTCTGGAGCTGCTTAAGATGTTGTGCGGCAGCTGCGGTTACCTTGTAGTGCGGACGGACAGTTCATAAGGAAGCACGGACACAGAAAGTCTCTGCAACGGGTCTTTACTGTAACCAGCAAGCAGTACATGGTATACAGTTTACCGGTAGTGGACTGGGTGGACTCAGCAGTGATGGTGTCCCTTAGAGATCCGTAAGTGTTCCTCCATTCTAGCTAAGTGCTTTGCCATTGTCGCCCAGGAATACCAGATCGGGTACGGGGAGGCTGCTTCAATGCCCTATCCAAGATGTATGTTGTGGATGTTTTGGGGAGCCTTGGGTCCCTCGGTGGGTACACCGCTGGTTAGACGACTGGAAGTTGGCTGGTGGTGGGGTGCTCCTGTGAAGCTGCTCCTCCACGCTTCTGGCTCGCGTAGCAGAGGTGAACTGCTGCCAGCTTCGGTACCAGTGAACCGGCTGTGAATTTGGGCACGGGAGTCTTTTGGAACCAGTAGTTAATGATGCCCGATCCCGGTTGGTAAGGCCTCAGGTGCTGACACCCGACCGGTGACGGCCCGGGGGCTGCACGAGGTGCAGAGCCCCCGCTCCTACTCCAAGTTCAAGTCTGTGTGTCTTCTGTCTAGACTCACTCCCAGACTCTCTAGTCTAAGTGTCTGTACTTCTCCTACACTACCCTTACACTCCGCCCACCAGGACCTTGGATTGGCCCTCTATGTTAAGTGATGCATGCAGGGTTTTTGGATCTCTAAGTTAACCGGATAACTGCTGTGTCAGAGAATATTGCGGCTGCATTTATGGCTGCAATACCCTCCTGTGACTTGTTGCGGGGCGCCACATTATCCCCTGTACATAACCCCTGTATTGTCACCCAGGCCACGGGCTCAGGTGCTGCCACCCGTGACATCCCCGTGAAAACCCGTCAGAAGCCTGATATCAGAGTACCCCAGGGCCTGGACCTCGACATTGTCCTACTCCAAGCTGTATAGCCTTGAGAGCCAACTACCAATTAAGTAAATCAGGTGATGTGCATCTCTGTAATGAGGAGGGGTGTGGTGTAATGACATCAACATTCTATATAAGGTGTGCTTAATTATTAGGCAACTTCCTTTCCTTTGGCAAAATGGGTCAGAAGAGAGATTTGATGGGCTCTGAAAAGTCCAAAATTGTAAAATGTCTTGCAGAGGGATGCAGCAGTCTTGAAATTGCCAAACTTTTGAAGCATGATCACCGAATAATCAAGCGTTTCATGGCAAATAGCCAACAGGGTCGCAAGAAGCGTGTTGATCAAAAAAGGCGCAAAATAACTGCCCATGAATTGAGGAAAATCAAGCGTGAAGCTGCCAAGACGCCATTTGCCACCAGTTTTGCAATATTTCAGAGCTGCAATGTTACTCAAAAAGCACAAGGTGTGCCATAATCAGGGACATGGCCAAGGTAAGGAAGGCTGAAAAACGACCACCTTTGAACAAGAAACATAAGATAAAATGTCAAGACTGGGCCAAGAAATATCATAAGACTGAATTTTCAAAGGTTTTATGGACTGATGAAATGAGAGTGACTCTTGATGGGCCAGATGGATGGGCCAGAGGCTGGATCAGTAAAGGGCAGAGAGCTCCACTCTGACTCAGATGACAGCAAGGTGGAGGTGGGGTACCGGTATGGGCTGGTATCATCAAAGATGAACTTGTGGGACATTTTTGGGTTGAGGATAGAGTGAAGCTCAACTCCCAGACCTACTGCAAGTTTCTGGAAGACAACTTCTTCAAGCAGTGGTACAGGAAGAAGTTGGTATCGTTCAAGAAAAACATGATTTTCATGCAGGACAATGCTCCATCACATGCATTCAACTACACAGCGTGGCTGGCCAGTAAAGATCTAAAGCAGAGGTCCCCAATGTCAGTCCTCGAGGGCCGAACCAGTGCAGGTTTTCAGGATTTCCTTACTATTGCACAGGGATTGGAATCATTGCCTGCTGTGCAATACTAAGGAGATCCTGAAAACCTGCACTGGTTCGGCCCTCGAGGACTGACATTGGGGACCTCTGATCTAAAGGAAGAAAAAATAATGACTTGGCCCCCTTGTTCACCTGATCTGAACCCCATAGAGAACCTGTTGTCCCTCCTAAAATGTGAGATCTACAGTGAGGGAAAACAGGACTCCTCTCGGAACAGTGTCTTGGAGGCTGTGGTGGCTGCTGCACGCAATGTTGATCGTAAACAGATCAGGCACCTGACAGAATCTATGGATGGAAGGCTGTTCAGTGTCATCATAAAGAAAGTTATATTGGTTTACCTGGTGAAAATAAACAAGCGAGATGGGAATATATATGGTTTTTATTAAGTTGCCTAATAATTCTGCACAGTAATAGTTCCCTGCACAAACAGATATCCTCCTAAGATAGCCAAATCTAAAAAAAAAAAACACTCCAACTTCCAAAAATATTAAGCTTTGATATTTGAGTCTTTTGGGTTGATTGAGAACATAGTTGTTGATCAATAATAAAAATAATCCTCTACAATACAACTTGCGTAATAATTATACACACAATGTATTTCTGACTTCTGGCCAGTCAGATTTTTCGGACACAAGATGGCGCCTCTGCACCAGAACGACATTGTAGAAGGTTGATATCTTGCAGTGTTAATACTGCTCTTGTCCTTTAAATTAACAAATTACTACTACAGTAACTTAGTCTGGCCACTAAGGGCCACGTCACACGGTTCAAACTTGTGAACGATATCGCTTAAATGATCTGGAATTTTGATCGTTTAAGCGATATCGTTTGTGCATCGTTGCGTGTAAACGAGCGATCTTTCAGTGAAAAATCGATTGATTGTTTGGTGGAAGATTTGTGAGCAGGACCTCAAATCCGTCGTTCATCGTTCAATTAACCTGCGTTCAACCTACTGCATCGTGCTGTGTGACATCTCTCAAACGATCTCATTCTCGATTTTGCCTATACCTGACGCTAGATGGTGTCAATCGCTGAGTAGTGCGAATGATCGCTGGCGCGTTGCCAAATTTAACATCATTAAAACAGATCTATGCTTGTGACATCGCACAAACAATATCAATACATTGTTCTAACGATCTCGATCACGTGACTTTTCAGCCGATATCTTTCACAAGATTGAACTGTGTGAAGTGGCCCTTAAGGCCACGTCACACGTAAAGATATCGTTGCCGATGTCGTTCAAAAGTCACATGTTCTGTGACACTTGAACGATGTCAAACCACATCGTTGCATGTGACACTACAAACGATGAACGATCAGTCGGCTGACCGTTCATAGTTTGATTTGAGGACAGGACCTCAAATCTATCGTTGGTCGCCCGGTGCACAAGCAGCATCGCTGCGTGTGACACCGGGAGACAACCGATAAGCTAGCTCCCAGCGCCTCTCTGCAAGCCCTGGGATCTGGTATCCAAGGTAAACTGCGGGTAACTAGGCAGCGCGCGCTGCATAGTTACCCGATGTATACCTTGATTACCAGCCTTCTCCGCTCACTGGCTGGTATCCAAGGTACACAGCAGGTAACTAGGGACTCTAGTTACCTGCTGTGTACCTTGGATACCAGCCGGTGAGCGGAGAAGGCTGGTGACTAAAGTATACATCGGGTATCTAGGCAGCGCGCGCTGCCTAGTTACCCGCACTTTACCTTGGAGACCAGCCTGCTCCCGCTTACCGCAGCCTGGCAGCGGGAGCAAGACATCATGGAAACAATATTTAAATCATTTCCACAATGTCTCTGGTCCATTGATTGCTGGTGAGTCTGCCTGTGTGACAGCACACCAGCGATCTGAACGATATTGTTAGTGATCGCGCGTGCATGTGATCGCTAACAATAATGTTCAGTAAATTGATGCGTATGACGGCACCTTAAGAGTCATCAGACAACATGATATGAGTGACTGTAACCATGGATACCAAAGCTGTTGCTATACTCTACATATGGGGAGGCAGTTGGAGAAGGAGCCCAGAGTCGGCAAGAGAGACACAGAGGTGCTGGGACCAGCATGAAACTAAAGATGGACTGTGTTGTGGAGTGAAATCAGCCCTTGTCAGTAAATCTGGCTGTGTGACCAGTTACAGTTATTCTAGTCAGGTAGGGAAAGGTAGTTAGGGCTTGAAACATTTCAATGGTCACTTCATCACAAGGAGTGCAGAGGAGCTTAGTGTGTAAAGACTTCATCCAGACTGTTAGTCTTCATTTGCATGTGTATGCACCATAGGACTCTGTGACCCAGATGAAGCTTCTTTAAACTCAGTGACCCGATATTAAAGCAGCAAGTTCTTTTCGGTGGCATAGCTTATTGCTGGTGGAGTGAATGAATATCCATGCAGGGCATCTGCTCTGAGCATACGCATAAGGAATACAGTGTACTATATATACATTGCTGTTATTCAATTTGTTAGCTGTGATAAAAAATGATTTTAGAGGAGAAAATGGGTACCTGAAATTCATTGTAGTTAGTGTGGAAGGTGGGTGTAATATTATATACTTGAGAGAACCCACATATCATAGTCACGGTAAAATCCTAAGTAGGCTTAATACTGAAGATGGGTGGGAGTGACATAGCCTTGGGTATAATATTTG
>JARQOC010000001.1:525667926-525723732 GCA_033576535.1 Allobates femoralis | reverse complement strand
ATCACCCGACATGGTTGCCCACTTTCCAGCCAGGAGCGTGGAACCCCATAGAAATACATGCAGTTGCACACTCCTCTCCAGAGAGCGCACAACCATGCTGGGTGATACCAATGTGTGGGACCGTGGCCTAATATTTTCTAGGGACATCAAGCTGTGAATTACCATTGGAAGGTATGTTTGGGGTTAATAAGTAGGTAGAAGAGTGTTTTGTGTGTGTGCTTTATTTCAAATAAAGTATTTTTCACTGTCTATAACTTTGAACTATTTACTCACCAGATTAGTAATGGGCAGGTCTCATAGAGGCCTGACATTACCAATATAGAGCTCAATAACAGCTGTTCATTCTCAGCTGTCATTAATCCCTTACATTACCCAGATTATTACTGCACCAGGGCATGGGGAAGAGCCAGGTAAAGTGCCCAGATTTTTCACTTCTAAAGAATATGGCAAATCTGGAGCAACTGTAGGCTGCTATTCTTACTTGGGGGGCAATATATACATGTGCTCCCCCAGGTTCACAATACCCACCCTAAACTATTCTTTATTTTGGCTGGTATGTAAATTGGTGGGGACTCCACGCCAATTTTTTACATTTTTTTTCATTTTTATATTGCACTTCAGGACTCAGTAAGCTACTTTTTACAGCAACCAATCACAGATGCGACTGAGAGGGTGGGCGGAGCAAAGTCTGACTTTAACCAAACATGGGGGAAGGGAGGAAGCAGTGAATATGTATGAGGTTAATGAGTTGGCCCAAAGGCAGGATGACAGCAGCGCTAAAGCTTGGTAAGTATAATAGACTAGGAAGCTAATAGCTGTGCCAAAACAGTTGGGGTCCACTAAAAAAAAGTTTGAGATGTGTTTGGCAGCGTTTGGACTCATTTGCAGTTTTCACTACACCTTTGATTTTGCCTCCTATTGATTTCAATGGGGCTCGGAAGGTTCGGCAAACTGTTCCCCAAAGTATGTGGCAAAATCCTGGAACCTTAGTGAACTGAACTGAACCGGACAGATTTGCTCATCTCTACTCATTAAGCTTCATGAATATTCACTGCAATGACTGCAATGGCCAATCATAGTTGCACATTCTCTTTGACAGCATCTGTGATTGACTGTGCCTCCACAATCTGTACCGATGTCAGTGATAGGTTTCCATATACATTAGTGTATGGCAACAATTACGCCATCATATGTGTGTAAAAATAAATACATTTTTTTTTTTAAATTGTGTAGGGTCCCCCGTATTATTAATTCTCAGCGCTGATAAAGCGGACAGGTGTGGCCTGCTGCCCCCAGCTGTGCATTTCATACTGGTCTGAGTATCAAACACGAGGACCTCACATAGGTTCTTTTAATTATTTACATAAATAACTTTACAAAACAGCAGCGTGGGGTCCTCTCCAGTTTGATACTCAACTAAGATAAAGCATGCGACTAGGGGAGACAGATAGTTATTGTGACCTGCCCCCGCAGACTAAAAAAAAGCAGCCCACAGCTGCCAGAGAATTTGGCGCAATTATTGTGCAATATTTGATAAATATAGAGACGCAAAGGTGAAATATACATGTCATACATTTAGACCAAATTAAACCATGTTTACACCAATATTAGATACAGTATTAATGAGGAATGCTGATTGCACTGTAATTATTTTTGTATGATAGTACTACTACAACTACTACTACAAATACCAATAATAATTGGCACAATTGCATTTATTTTGGAGGATTGGAGGATTTTTTTTGAGGATTTCTTTTTGATTTAAGTCAAAAATAATACTGTATGTAAAAAATAAAAAATAAAACTTTTTTCAAAACAAAAATAAATAAATAAAATGCCTACTTGAGAAAAAAGGTGCAACAGATGGAGCAGATTAGATAAATTGCATAATTAAATTTACACATGGGTGATCATTCATTACATCTAATAGTCACCCTGAGACTGTAGAACTATTTTACACCATGATAATGCTGGTAGGAAAAATAAGACTAATACATATAAATAATGGAAAATAGACATCATCTTGAGATGTACGATCTTTGTATAGTTAAGGTCTAGCGGAGCGTCTTCCATTTCCCTTTACGTGTTATCAAATCTTGAATGTGTGAAAGCATGTCAGTTTAAAATCAGTCAGTTGTCAACAACAGCAAAAGACTGAAAACCAAAAGCGGTGATAGTAATTCTTGCCGTAAGTGCATACTTTCATGGACGTACAAAATAGAGGCGACTAAACTCTTTCCTGAAGGTCACAGGCTCAATGGTTTACAATGGCAGTGAAAACTCTGGACCCAATAACTTATCTGAAAGCTGTAACTGTACTGAAGAAATTGGGAAATTTCTTTTCTTTTAAATCTCAAAACTCTTAGCTAGTTTGACTCCTATAACTTTAGAATACTAATATTCAAGCAATGAATATCTTTAATATATATTTTTTCTGTTTATCTCTTTTTCCTAAGGTATTCACCGTACAGGGAAAATAAATTTTGCATTTTAATGTATGCATTTCTCTTTCCAGTATTCCCAGGAATAGTGTACTGTAGTAGTTCATCGCCTTCTGGCATTTTTCCTGTTCAGTGAACATTAAGCTGACACAAGTCCAGCAAATTTACAATCCCCTAACCATGTTTGTATTCTGCCAAATGCTTCTGGTTATTGCTGAAGTTAGTAAAAGTATGAATGCAAAAAAAGATTGACTTGAACTGATAGAAGTCAATTTAGGCGTAGCAAATATGATATGGGATGAAGACTAATATTAAAAGCATACGACCTGAGGTTTAAGACGTAAAATGGTACAAAAGAAATCTTAAGCTAAAAATAAATGAAATAATCTAATATATAGTATTTGAACAAGACTTTTTTTGGTGTAAAGTAAACCTTGATGCATCCTACATTTTCTACTAAGCTGAGGATTCAGTATCATAGCAGATACCTTTATGACACAAATTCCAAAAAGTAAGAACATCCCATGTATATATTTACATTTTCTACATCCTGACATATTAACTACAGAGTGAAGTATGAAGGATATATCAGTCATGAGCACAGGTCATTTAGTGCTCTAAAGGTACCGTCACACGCAGCGATATGGGTTCCATATTGCTGGCGATTTGACGTGAGCGCGCACCTTGCGGCAACTTTTTTTTCACATCGCCGGGGAGCTGTCACATGTAGCGATTTCGTGGGTGATCTCCGGCGATCCTGCATTCCGGAAATCATCTGGAGCAGACTGGAAGCAATTTCCCTTTCCCACATTGCCACGTCACATGCCACCACCTCATCAGCGATGTGGGCGTAGAGTGTGAGTACAGCGAGGAGACAGGCGTGCCAGAGTGTTTCTCACCGCGCCCCTACCACTCCGATTGGCCAACACAATTGCGTTACCATTGGTCAGCCTTGGCTGCCCACTACATGACGCATTTGACCTTTCTACTATATCACTACTGCACGCTCGGGTCATGTGTTGCAGCTTCCAAAAGGCACTTTTGCGTCGCCAAAGTGCCACACAGGATGGCTCGTCTGTTGCTCTGTGGATTACACTATGAATGGCTATGTGTGCGTCTGTTGTTTATGTAGGTAAGCTGAAAACAACACTCTGGACATATGTGGCTGGATTGTGTGTGACCCTGGCTGTACTATGTGTGTGCAGACATGTGTGTGTGTGGCTACTGATGACTACCTCCATCCTCAACAAACACAATACAAATGTTCATGTGTGTGTACACATACCCATGTGTAAATCCATCTATATGATGCAGTATCCCTACTACGCAGGAAGTTATGTAGCACACAGCATGCCAGCACTACTGCCAGCACTACTATATCTATAGATTCCAGTTTCATATTAAAAGTGTATGATACACGCGGAATCTATTGTCCATGATCCCAAACACATTTTCAACCACACGGCAAGCCCGGGATAGCCTGTAGTTGAAAATGCGCTGCTCAGAAGTAACAGTCCTCTGGGGATATGGCCGAAGTAGGTGAGCATGAAGTGGAAAGGCTTCATTCCCCACAAATGCAAAGTTTAGTTGACCGGTTGTGTCATCATTTGAGGGCAAGTTTGGAGCACCTCTCCTCAGGTCTTGCCCAAAGGAACTGTGTCCAAACACACCCCCATCTGAGACATGGCCGTTCATGCCAACATCCACGTAGAGGAACTCATAGTGAGCATCCACAAGGGGCATGAGGATCACACTAAAATAAATTTTATAGTTGTAAAAAAATGACCTGCTGTTGGGGGGTTGAGTGATCCTCACGTGCTTACCATCCAATACCCCACCGCAGTTTGGAAATTGTCAGCGATCAGCAAAACCACTGACAACATGCATCCTTTCTGCGGTGGTGGTTGGGAACCGCATAAAGGATGGCACCAGGCACCTCAGAATGGCCTCACACATCTCGGGTATGATGCGGCTCAGCAGTGGCCGCGACACAGCTGCAAAGTATTGCAGGTCCGTGATCGATTGACCTGTTGCCAAGAACCTCAAGGTTACAGCCAACCGCTCCTCCGGAGGCACAGCTCTACACATCACAGTATCCTCACGGGCTATCCATGGCCAAAACCTGTCCATTTATAATGACAACGGACAAGATAAAGATTCCTGGGACAGATCAGGACTACAAGATCCCAGGTAACTTCAGTTGCACCACAAGCAATGTAGTGTATTTAAAGGGAACCTGTCAGGTGGTTTATGCCTCCCCAGCTATCACTGTCTGTAGCTGCAGCTTTATAATACCAGTCTAATCATCCCTGTCTGAGCTCATAGTGTAATGTGAAATGTGAAAGCATTTATGCACTTACATTTCAGTCCCCACCTTGGAGGAGGGGGACTGTCTGGCAGGATAATAGTTAACTCACTTTTAACTTGGATAGCTAAAGGACCTGTGTGATGTAACGATCATATGACCATAGTGGGTGGAGCTAAGGCAGCAAACATATTATGTTCTATGAGAACTTAGCTCCGCCTATTGTAGTCACATGGTTGTGACATCACATCAGGTCTCCCAACATGTTCTAGCACAAGGCTGAAATGTTAACGATTAACCTGCCAAACAGTCCCCGTCCTCCAAGCTGGGGACTGACTGCCTCATTACATAAGAAAATGTAAGTGTATAAATGCTTTTCTTTCACCTTTCACATTACACTAGGAGTTGAGAGAGGGATGATTAGATTGGTATTATGAAGCTTCATGTACAGACAATGATAGCTGGAGGGGCATAAACCACCTGACAGGTTCCCATTAATTATATGTACCAAATATCCAACAGGTGGCATGTACGTAGGGGAGACCGAGCAAAAATTCAGAACAAGAATGAATTCTCATTGCCTCTCAATAAAAGAAAAGCATATGGATCTACCTGTAGCAAAGCATTTTTCTAGCCCTGACCACAGTGAAACTAATATTAGTCTGCTAATTTTAAAAAGCAACTTCAAATCACAGAGAGAGAGAAGAATTTGGGAATACAAATTAATAATGACCTTTGACACATTCAAAACAGGTTTAAATGCCTCACATGGATTCATGCGTTTTTATATAAAACTAGCTGTGAGCCCGATTCTAAAGAATCGGGAGTCTAGAATCTGGAGAGAGAGAAGGAGAGAGAGAGGGAGAGAGAGAGAGGGGGACAGAGAGAGGGGGAGAGAGAGGGAGAGGGAGAGGGAGAGAGAGAGAGGTAGAGAGGGAGAAGAGAGAGAGGAGAGGGAGGAGGGAGAGGGAGAGGGAGAGGAGAGAGAGAGAGAGAGAGAGAGAAGAAAGGAGAGGGAGAGGGAGAGAGATAAATAGATATAGATAGATAGATAGATAGATAGATAGATAGATAGATAAATAGAGATAGATAGATAGATAGATAGATAGATAGATATAGAAATAGATAGATAGATATAGATACAGATAGATAGATAGATAGATATAGATAGATAGATAGATAGATATAGATAGATATAGAAATAGATAGATAGATATAGATATAGATAGATATAGATAGATAGATAGATAGATAGATAGAAAGATAGATATAGATAGATATAGATAGATAGATAGATATAGATAGAAAGATAGATATAGATAGAAAGATAGATATGGATAGATAGATATATAGATATAGATAGATAGATATAGATATAGATAGATAGATACATATAGATATATAGATATACATATAGATATAGATAGATAGATAGATAGATAGATAGATAGATAGATAGATAGATAGATAGATAGATAGATATAGATAGGCGAGTCGTTGCAGCCGCAGTCACTCCGGCACGTAGGTCCATTGCGAGTTTCATGGCCCGGCAACGACCGACGACAGCCGAGCGCCGTGGCCGAAAATCGAACCAAGGGCCCGGCCATGCATCGCTCGAAACACCGCTATGTATGTCTATGGGAAGTGAGGCGCTATTCTCATTGGTCGCTGTGTGCTGGCGGTGACCAATGAGAATAGCGCCTCACTTTCAGCGGTAAATTTAAAACTCAAAGTCGTCCATTATATGTCTATGGGAAGTGAGGCGCTATTCTCATTGGTCGATGTGTGCTGGCGGCGACCAATGAGAATAGCGCCTCACTTCCCATAGAGATATAATGGACGACTTTGAGTTTAATGGCCTTCAGGCACCCTGTGGTGGACGTTTCGGTCCTCAGACCTTCTTCCAGCAACTATATGGAGTTGCAGGCTCCTTGCTGCAATGTGCACCCTCATTAACCTACAGGTGATCGAGGGTCTAGATGGAGTCTGCCCACTGAGAAGTGGGGGGTGGACAAGGAGGATAGGGATATCAGAGGAGGACTCATCAGACCTGAAGTCACTTTGTCGCAGTTGATGAGCAAGCAGACATTGGCCAATGTTTGTACTAAGAACTTCAGAAATAAAAAATTAGAATTTTTGAGTTTTTTGAAAAAAACGTAAGTTTTTAAACTTTTTCCTCATATACATATAGCTTATAGCATTTGTACATCATTGGTAGTAGCTGAGTGCTGCAAGAATTTTTTTCAAAAAATTAGATAGATAGATAGATATAGATAGATAGATAAAGATAGATAGATAGATAGATAGATAGATAGATAGATAGATAGATAGAGTTTAGAAAAGCTGCACAGCACTCAGCAGACCAGTGTGAACTGGTGCAAGCATAGGACGCAGAGATTAAACAAACTAAGTAAAAGTCCATGCAGCACACAGTTACACCAATGATGCACAGTGCTAACAAGCCATATGTGTTTGAGGAAAAAATTCAAAAACTTACGTTTTTTCAAAAAACTCAATAATCTTTCTTTTAATCTGGAGTTCTTAGTACATACATTGGCCAATGTCTGCTTGCTCATCAACTACGACAAAGTGACTCCAGGTATGATGAGCCCTATCTGACATCCCTGCCTTCCTTGTCCACCCCCCACCTCGCGGTGGGCAGGCACCATCTATACCCTCCATCACCTGTAGGTTTAATGAGGGTGCAATTACATTGCAGCAAAGGAGTCTGCAACTCCATATAATATATAGTTTAGAAAAGCTGCACAGCACTCAGCAGACCAGTGTGAACTGGTGCAAGCATAGGACGCAGAGATTAAACAAACTAAGTAAAAGTCCATGCTGCACACAGCTACACCAATGATGCACAGTGCTAACAGCATATGTGTTTGAGGAAAAAATTCAAAAACTTACGTTTTTCAAAAAACTCAATAATCTTTCTTTTAATCTGAGTTTTAGTACATACATTGGCCATGTCTGCTGCTCATCAACTACGACAAGTGACTCCAGGTATGATGAGCCCTATCTGAATCCCTGCCTTCCTTGTCCACCCCCACCTCGCGGTGGGCAGGCACCATCTATACCCCATCACCTGTAGGTTTAATGAAAGTGCAATTACATTGCAGCAAAGGAGTCTGCAACTCCATATAATATATAGTTTAGAAAAGCTGCACAGCACTCAGCAGACAGTGTGAATGGTGCAGCATAGGACGCAGAGATTAAACAAACTAAGTTATATAGATAGATGATAGATAGATCGATAGATAGATAGATAGGCGAGTCGTTGCAAGCCGCGGTCACTCGGCACGTAGGTCCATTGCGAGTTTCATGGGCGGCGACGACGACGACAGCCGAGCGCCGTGGCCGAAAATCGAACCAAGGGACCGGCATGCATCGCTCGAAACACCGCTATGTATGTCTATGGGAAGTGAGGCGCTATTCTCATTGGTCTCTGTGTGCTGGCGGCGACCAATAAGAATAGCGCCTCACTTCCCATAGAGATATAATGGACGACTTTGAGTTTCAAATTTACCGCTGAAGTGAGGCGCTATTCTCATTGGTCGGGGCAGCACACAGCGACCAATGAGAATAGCGCCTCACTTCCATAGAGATATAATGGACGACTTTGAGTTTCAAATTTACAGTGAAAGTGAGGCGCTATTCTCATTGGTCGCGGGCAGCACACAGCAACCAATGAAATAGCGCCTCACTTCCATAGAGATATAATGGACGACTTTGAGTTCAAATTTCCACTTAAGTGAGGGCTATGCTGATGGTCGCTGTGTGCTGCGGCGACCAATCAGCATAGCGCCTCACTTCCCATAGAGATACATAGCGGTTTTTCTAGGAATTTATGGCCGGGCCCTTGGTTCTATTTTCGGCCACGGCGCTCGGCTCTCGTCGGTCGTCGCCGGGGCGGGAGACTCGCAATGGCCGCCTCGCGGCCATTGCTCGCACCCCGGCAACAGCTCGCAATGCCCGCTTTGCGGGCAATGCTTCGTGGGTCACATGGCTGCTGAGCAGCCACGTCCACGACGATGGAAGTAGAGCCGAAACTTACGGAAGTGCGTTAGGGGAATTATATATTAGATGAATGGGCATTTGGGGACATCACAGATTCATGATATAAAATGAAAAACAGAGAGATGTGCAGTTTTGTATTATGCATAAAGCGATATATGGCTTTACTATTCCCCTGACAGTACAAGCGCCAAATAGTACACAATGTTGTCCGAAATGTGATACCCCAAAGCCGGATATGTTCTATGGCCTTTGGGAATGCTCAGCCATACAGAGGTTTTGGAGACAGGTGATCGCTGTGGCGCGGGATATTTACAACAGTAATCTAAAACACACCCTCTGGCATGGTTGTTACATTTCCCGATTGCAGATGCTTAGGAGGGGAAATCCGCTAGACTACTACATGTCATCTCGATGGTGGCCAAGAAACTTATATTACAAGAGTAATTAAATAAATCATGTCCTACCGCCTCAGACATGATACTAATGTTGAAAGACATTATGCAAACTGAAAGGTTAGAGGCTGAAAGGAATAAAGATTTATGGACGGAGACATTTTTCAATACATGGAGAGTGTTTATATCCTCGATACTGCCACCGGACGAATTGATTCTAATGGTTTCTCCATTTAAAAACTCTACTTGATATTTGCTAGAAGACTTGAAGTGTACTCTGGGTAACTTAAAGATTCAAATATGGCATTATGGCATCACTAGATTTGGTTATTAAGGGTAATTAGCCAATTAGCACCCTGTCAGGAAACTATTGTGTTCACTGTTAGTGAAATATTCTATGGATACATATACTGTATGCATGTGAGTGTATTTTCTGCTTTACTATTATTGTGATATTTTATTCTATTGGAAAATGCTAATAAAAAATTATTTATAAAAAAATGAAATGACATTTGGGAGTTAATAAAAGATAAGTAACAATATATACTGTGTCTTAAAATGCTGCAACTGAAAAAAAAATCATATTGAAAAATAAGTCCTCATCCAGTTATGCCAACGAAAGAATAAAAATACTATGGCTAATGCAATGTCACAATTAAAAATGAAAACAATTGTTGAATCTTAAAGTCCCAATATGGGCACATCTTTAAAGAGGACCTGTCACCAAACCAGGCATGGTGATCTAATTACAGCACTGGATGCAGCATCCAGGCAATGGGTCACCCAGCACTTGAGCAGCCCTGTACCCCGAGATAATACACTTAGAAAACTTACATGCTCCCAGCCATTAAGGAGGTGGCTAGGGGCAGGAGCCGAAGGGCAGATTCACACCCCCTGCATGTTTTATCTGCCCACCGCTGCCAATCATTCTCTCCCTCTTCAGCAGCATTTAAACAGAGGTTTTTTTTTTCAGAATTTGCCGTTTGCCCCCACCCCTCAGGGCCAGCTGCCTGCTTTGACTGCTGCTCCAGATAAAACAAGTGATATTGTAAGCGCTAAGGTACATTAACAGGACACGGCTCACATAAGTATTACCTTTCAGCTTTAATGATTCAGCATATGGATCCCTTTAGCCACAACGCGTTTCAGCGCCAATTGCACCTTTTTCAAGTGATTGCCGGGACCCTGACATACAATTGCTTATATACAATTCACCCCAAGGGGGAGGGGAGGGGGTTTTTAGGTTCATGCTAGTCTGAGTAATGGAATCCGGAATGGATCCATTGTGACCATATTATTTAGATTAGCAAGTATTTAAAGTTCATTATAATGATATACATAATAAAAATGTGACTCAAAATACTATGAGGTAAAGATTAGTAGTGAACAATGCTTAAAATATTAAAAATGAAATAAAAATACATATCAATAAAACATTATAAAAACACATTGCTTCCAGATTGATATTAACTAGCACTCCCATAGTAATAAAACACAAGGAAGATTACAAGCACTTTAAACATTAATTTGCTAAAACAATTACGTTAAAATATACGCATTATATATTAAAAAAAAATAATAATAATAATAAAAAAAAAATTAATAAAAAAAAATAATAATAATGAAAAAAAAAATAATAATAATAATTAAAAAAAAAAAAATTTATATCAAAGATCAGAAAAACATATAGGTCATTAAAAATTCTAAAATATTATAAGCTCGTGTCAAGTATTATTTTCACGGTAATGTTGAGTCCTTCTGGAGTTAAAGTGCCAATTTTATATATCCAGAAGGACTCTCTTCTGTTAAGACTATTTATTTTATCAGTAGCATTATCCCCTATCTGATCAATAATAGTAAGTTTAAGTTTTGTGCGGTCTCTGTTATGTACTTGGTCAAAGTGTTTTGACACGCTGTGTTTTAAAAATCCTGTGCTTATATTATATCTGTGCTTATTCAATCTTGCTCTCATGCTCTGGATTGTCCTGCCTATATATTGTTGCCCACACGGACACTCCAATAATTAAATAACGTATTGTGAGGAACAGTCTAGTCTTTGTTTAATTTCATATATTTCATTTGTGGTATTAGATTTGAAACTTACAGTCCCCTGAGTGATACTTAGGCAGCATTTGCATCTGCGTATCCCACATTTGTAACATCCTCTCATTTTTTCTATATTGGTTTTGGTTCTAGGGGGTTCTTTATCACTAGTTTCCCTGATTTTACTTGGGGCTAACATATTATGGAGATTCCTTCCCCTTCTGTAGATAATTCTCGGTTGTTTTTAGATAAAATAGGGTCCCCCTGCAATATAAACCAATGTTTTTTTAGCATGGTATAGATGTTTTTATAAGATTTATTAAATGTGGTGATCAAATTGCAATTGTAAGGGGATTTGGTTTCTTTCTCATCCTCTTTTATTCTATTCTTCTCCCTTAGGTCTCCCATATATTGTTCTTGTGTGTAGTTTTTACATTTATTGTATGCATCTTTCAATAAATTCTCGGGGTATTTTTTAGCTCTGAATCTCTGTTTTAATATTTTTGCCTCAACATGGAAATCCTTGTTGTCAGTGCAATTTTTTCTGATGCGTAGGTACTGCCCGTAAGGAATATTCCTTATCCAAGTGGGTAAGTGACTGCTGTTAAATTCTAAATAGCTGTTAACATAGTGATAAAGAACCCCCTAGAACCAAAACCAATATAGAAAAAATGAGAGGATGTTACAAATGTGGGATACGCAGATGCAAATTCTGCCTAAGTATCACTCAGGGGATTGTAAGTTTCAAATCTAATACCACAAATGAAATATATGAAATTAAACAAAGACTAGACTGTTCCTCTCAATACGTTATTTACTTATTGGAGTGTCCGTGCGGGCAACAATATATAGGCAGGACAATCCAGAGCATGAGAGCAAGATTGAATAAGCACAGATATAATATAAGCACAGGTTTTTTAAAACACAGCGTGTCAAAACACTTTGACCAAGTAAATAACAGAGACCCCACAAAACTTAAACTTACTATTATTGATCAGATAATGCTACTGATAAAATAAATAATCTTAACAGAAGAGAGTCCTTCTGGATATATAAAATTGGCACTTTAACTCCAGAAGGACTCAACATTACCCTGGAAAATACTACTTGACACGAGCTTATAATATTTTAGAATTTTTAATGACCTATATGTTTTTCTGATCTTTGATATAAAATTGTTTTTTTTTTTTTTTTTTAATTATTATTATTTTTTTCATTATTATTATTATTATTATTATTATTATTGTTTTTTAATATATAATGCGTATATTTTAATGTAATTGTTTTAGCAAATTAATGTTTAAAATGCTTGTAATCTTCCTTGTGTTTTATTACTATGGGAGTGCTAGTTAATCTCAATCTGGAAGCAATGTGTTTTTATAATGTTTTATTGATATGTATTTTTATTTCATTTTTAATATTTTAAGCATTGTTCACTACTAATCTTTACCTCATAGTATTTTGAGTCACATTTTTATTATGTACATTATTATAATGAACTTTATATACTTGCTAATCTAAATAATATGGTCACAATGGATCCATTCCGGATTCCATTACTCAGATTAGCATGAACCTAAAAAACCCCTCCCCTCCCCCTTGGGGTGAATTGTATATAAGCAATTGTATGTCAGGGTCCCGGTAATCACTTGAAAAAGGTGCAATTGGCGCTGAAACGCGTTGTGGCTAAAGGGATCCATATGCTGAATCATTAAAGCTGAAAGGTAATACTTATGTGAGCCGTGTCCTGTTAATGAACCTTAGCGCTTACAATATCACTCGTTTTATCTGGAGCTGCAAATTTCTTCCCTGCTGGGAAGCGTGATACAGAGCAGCTTAGGAATACAGGACCTGGCAGACGTCACACCATCACTCCCCCCGAGTTGTCACGTGCACCGGGACACACGGGAAATACGTGCCCTTATCACCTCGCTGCTTGGAGCCCAACTAGGAGAGCCCAGCTGGGAGACAGATTAAACTCTTACTCCAGTTGTGCGGACAGGCACAACAATAGAAGGTGAGCAGAGGGGATCATTCACCGATCCCACAATTTAATGAAAGCAGTTTGGCGCAAACCTTTTGTGTATTTTGCTTTGACTGCTGGAACCACAAGGGACACTGAGGGACCTAGGGGCCTCAATTATTTCAGGCCCAGGTCACAGGGGCGATGGAAAGAGCCTGGAATACCCCAGAAGCGGTCTAAAAGCATAAGGCAGGGATTAGCTGTCCAGTGGGCAGATAGCATATTTTTGAGACTAAATGGACTTTTTCAATTTGTGGCATAGAATAAATTCTTTAATTAGCCATACGTGTTGGTCTTTTGTTTGTTAACCCATGATAAGTAAGTCATTGTTTCTTGCCAGTCTGCTCCCAACCCCATTATTCACGGTTGTGTTTTGCTAATGTAATTATCTCACTCCCCCTCACTACCTTTGACTACATACAGTCAAAGAAGAATTAAGTATGTGAGTCTTCCCTTTTTCAAGGTTGTGTATTGATAATTTAAAGTAAACTACCTGACCCCCTCACTCCCTCTGTCAGAGACTATCATGACTCAAAGGGATATTATGTATGCAGCTCGAAATCCACCCAATGAGAGCATATTTTTTCCACCAATCCTGAAGTCCTCAATGTCCTGAAATGAATATTCGGGGTATATAAGAGTGACTGTTTCATTAACCAAGGGTTAATATGCTACATGTCTAGAAATCTAGGGTCTGCGGACCCGGTTGGAATTTCGATTCCAGCTGACAGGACACCATTGAGTTTCATGCTTTGCATGACCTCAGTCTAGGTGCCGCAAGTCCAATTGGAGGAGCACTAGGACTGGATTATATTCTGCAGAAGATCAGCATTGACTTCTAGTATTCGGCTGAAATATCAGAGACTTTGTAAGGAAGTTACCCAGATTGGGAGAATTTAGTCACTTGACAACAGACATTGCTATGCTTGGTTAGCTTCCTAAGCTTTTAGCTATTCCTTTGTTGATGAGTGCCTGCCAAAAGCAGGGTGCTGCTGGATTGAAGTAAGTGACTCTGGAAGCCTTGAGGCAATAATATTCTAATCCCTGGTGAGCCAGCGGAAGGGTGAGACTGTTATATTTTTTCTTTTTATTGGTTATGCCTTTAACTGTTGGGGATCCAATAAAGTCTAACTATTGTGGTTCCCTCACCCCGTGTTGTATGAGAAGTGTTCTGCCTATGGTTAAGGAGTTCTGGTGTTCAGTTGGGATGAGCCCTGCTCCATGCAATCTTTCTAAAGGCAGCCAGGCCAGCGGACAAGAGCATCCACTGATCCCTGTATGGATCCAGAAGCTGTACATTGATCACACCGCCACCGGGTCTTCCACCTTCAGTGATCAGGACCGAATTCGGTATGCAAGGGGAGGTATATATACATGAGGCTAAAAACCTAGGGACCCATAGGGATGGATATACAGCACCTGCCATTCATGTAAGCAGGTGCACACACATTGGGCCGAGGGACATATAGGGATATGTTTGCAGATGCTGCAATCTAAAAAAAAATTTTGTACATGTTTTTCTACAAAAAATAACTCTGTATGCCTCTATGCCTCTGTTCATTATAGAATGTTTATTTGTCTGTTCATCATGGTGCCCGATATGCCATTTCTTTTTTCCCTGAACCTGCAATCTAGGCATCCCAATCATGGTGCAGGAACACAGTGATGTATGAGCATACATATACAGGACCTGTTATCTAGATGGATATTGGGATTTTATTGCTGGGAACGGAGTGATACATAGCGATATATGTACAGAACTTGCCAACCCAATAGAGAAATCTTCTGATCCATGAGAAGGTAAAATACTTGTTGTGTGGTGTCTCCCCCACCCCCTTTATAAGTGCGAAGCAGGAGGGAACACAGGGGATGTCAATTGGTTAATTATGTGTTATTGCTATTTAACAAGTCTTCTGTTCTGATTATGGATTAAGGGCTTAACCCAAACTGTGCTGCCGTAGGACAATCAGGAAATAATTATTAAACAATTTTTGTCTGTGTATCATATACGGAAAGTTAAGTTTTGCATGGTGCTTTTCATTGAAAGCAAAAATTTTGTGTAGTAAAAATATTCCTGGCGTTTTCTTTCTTCAATTTGTTGACAATTTGTTGTCCTGCTGGCATCCTATTGTCATTTGTAAGGAAAATGATAGGATACAAGCCCTCCTTCTGTATCACTCGTAATTGGTACTGGGTCTCCTGGGGCATAGGGTCTTAAGTCTGCATGCCATTGTAAAGAAATTGCAAATGCAAGAACAAGCAAATTGCTGCAGAAAAATGCTGATAACGAAATTTACAGGTTAGCAAAAAAGGGTCAATTATGCAAAATAATAGAGACGCTCAAGATTAGAAAAGGCAGATATCAAAGTATATTAAAAAAAATATATGTAGCTGAGGTGCAAAAAAAGTTAGACAGCTTAATTTTTATGCAAAATGTTATTTTTACTGGTAAAAAGATGGTGTCTAAAATTTTGTACCTTGTTATATTTTGTATATATTGGTAAATAGCGCTCTTCGAGCAAATATAGGAAAGGAAAATCAGTACTTTGTAATGAAAATTGCCCTGAAAGATAAGCATTTATTGTAACAAAGGCTTGCATGGAGTGCCCTAAAAATGACCCAATATTTAGATTAGATTTTTATGTTCAATTTTTTAAATTTCATTCATGTGGGCATAGGCAGCAATAGACTGATTCTGACCGAGGGTGGGTTTACACGCTCAGATATCTGAAATGATATCGTAAAGGCCGGCTTCACACTGCGGCGTGATCTGGTCCGGGGCTGTCCGGGATGAACCTGACAGCCCTGGACTGGATCAGCACACAGGACTGTGGGGCTATTATTCCCTCCGGTCTGGTGTGCAGCCGCACGCAGTTCCCGCTGCTGATAAGTCAGGACTGCGATCTTGACCCGTCAGTGGCTGCAGTTGCGCGCGCTGCACACCGGACCGAAGGGCATATTAGCCCCCCAGTCATGTGTGCTGATTCAGTCCGCGGCTGTCCGGGATGACCCAGACAGCCCCGGACTGGATCACGCCGCAGTGTGAAGCCGGCCTTAAACGTCACGCTTTTGACATCGTTCAAACAGTATCGCTTTTGCATCGTTGCGTGTAAACGTCGGATATTTGAAGGAAAAATCGTTAGATCGTTCATCAAAAATTTGAGGTCCTGAGCTCAAATCTATCATTCATCGTCCAATTAACACTTCAGCAAACTGCTGCATCGGACAGTGTGACACTATGATGAACAATCTCCTTCAGATTTCTCCTATTTCTGCCACTTTATGAGATTGTTCACTAAGATCTGCGGATCGACGCTGGCGCAATGCCAAATTAGAGATCGTTAACAAGAACCATGCGTGTGACATGATCCATGAAGGTTCGAGTTGGAATAGAATTTTCTGAAATCCGCTATTTAATACAAAATCAAACATTTTTCAATTCAATTCGCTGTTGCTAAAAAGAACTTTTTAATCACCACCATTCCCAATACTGCTCAAACATCAGAGAGAAAGCTAATGTCTTTTTGTGTGGCCGTGCAGGTTTTTCTAAAATTCCCTGCAGCTGTGACATTTAGCAGAATATCATATCTTGTACTAAGGTGGTCAGTACCTGGACCAAAAGAGCTCAACTGCTCCCAGAAGAGCAGCGTTTTAATGGCAGAGTAGTTTTCTATCTTTAGGGTATGTGCACATGGCAGAATAGAGGTACGGACTCTCTGCTGCATAAAATCTGCACCTGCAGACAAATCCGCACCAAACACATGGCTGTCCGCACAGAGCGTTTTTATCTGATCCAAATATAGTGCTTTTTGCAATTGACTTTTCTTTGACTCAGTATTTTTGTGGACAAATCTGCAATGTATCTGCATGAAGAATTGACATGCTGAAGATGTTACTGCACTAAAATATGCTTTGTATCTGCAGTAGAAAAACAACACACCATGCGAACAGGACTTCTGAAATCCCATAGACTTCGTTGAGAAAACACACTGCTGCATATTTAATGCAGATCTGCAGCAGTCCTGGGGCTAGGGTACTTTACCATCCAGGAGTTAACAGTTCAGGAGATGTCACGGAGGGTGGGCCCCACAGGTCGTGGCCTAGACCAAACGTTGTTAAAGGAGTTACAGGGGATAAAGTTTGTCCTGATGTCAACTGGAGTTCTGGCCTGTAGCTGGCAGGGGCTGCTGTAGGGACATCCAGGAGGATGGTGAAGCAGTCAGGTGTTAAGTCTTCTCCATTTAAGGCTGAGATCCCTTGGAAGGTGTAAATGGATGGATGGATGGTGCAGGGTAGCAGGGAGAGCAGGTTAAGGGTAGCTGAAGCTGTGGCCCTGCAGGTGGGAGCAGGCAATCACAGAAAGTAGGCGCTGAGACACAGTGCTGGTGATCTTACCATTTACTTGGTGTTGAAGCAGATTATAGCCCAGTCGGGGTAGAGAGTTCATCAAGATTACAGCCTGGCCAGTCCAGAAGTTTTCAGGATCCACTTTGCCGAAACACAAGGCATTTGGCCTTCCTTGCTGCTTTCCTCTTCCTAATGCTTGTTACCCTCATCCTCTCCTAAGTGTCTTGTGGTTGCCAATCCGAGCAGGCAGATGATTGAGGGTTCTGTGAGCGACAGACTTGCTGGCCCTCTTACCCCTATATAGTTCCTTGAGCCTGGGGAGGTTCCACTATGTTATCCACTGTACCTGTGAAATGGAAGGCTTCACACTATGGATGAGCTATTATCTTAAGTGTCTGCCACCAAATTGGATGCTTTGTCAAGGTGTGTGTATGCACCAGTTAAGAACCACACTGACAGTTAAGGTAGAATTCATGACAAGTCTTTATTTGAGGAAGCGATACAAGCTTATAAACTGGTCTCTCAAGGACTCTCCTTATGGGAGTCACTGAGGGTGCATTACATCATCAGAGTTAATGCAGCAGTTTATTCTTAAAATTAGCTTAATCCTCACATTTGCGCTATAGCGTTAATCAGGTGTCATTGAATATAATCTAGGCTCAAACATTACTAGGTCCAAAAGACCAAAAGAGGTAAAATAAATAGAAACATCACATCATGTGAATATGTTCTTAGTTTCCTATCTTGTTGAAACAAGAGTATGTGTATGATCACCTCTACATATGTGTTCTGTAGGTATTTTGGATGTCTTCAATGTTTCCAACTGTAATCATTAACTTTCTATTTCTACAGACTTGTTAGTTCCCCTTTGGAGACATACATAATCTTACCCTAATTTCTTAGTGGAGGGGGAAAAGGGAGAGGAAAGGGGAGGAGACTTCACCAGCATTGAGAAAACAGTAACATCGGAATCCATTTGTAGCTTGGCTGGCCACACCCTAATCTGTCCCTAATCTGCATTCTGGGCCAGGTACCATTTTCTCATATCCCTCCAGGGGGGTTGATGGGAATGTCATCCTTCTCAGGACCGTATACTCTTCATCATTACTTTGATTTTGGAGATCTGCATACATTGTCATTACTGTCTCCTTCATGGCATCTGACATCACCTTCTTAATGCAAGGTTTTACATAGCAGGAAATTTGGGCCACTATGAATAAAATACAAAGGATAATTATACTTAGTCTGATGAGTGCTCTCTGCCATCCATCCCACCACCCAAACTAAGTATCCCATTGATCCTGAACACCCGAATTATGAGCTAATTCTTCTGACAGGTTTCAGATTCCTTTTAGGGCTTTGGTTATGCTGCTGGGGCTGTGTTACTTGGCATCAATGTGCAACAGTTGCAGCCGACCATCTTGCACACGCCCCCTTTTTCCACTAGGATCATATCCAAAGCCATTCTATTCTGAAAAGCCATAATGGAGGTGGGACCTAATTGTTGAACTATTTGTTTATCGGCATCTCTGGTGAAGTTAAAAAACCATTGTTGATTATAGTACAGATAATTTATCCAGGCTATATTCTGTTTACTGTTATTATGGGCAGGATATACTCAAAGCCTGCTGCTACTTGGTCTCTAGCTTTAAATTCATCTGGCACTCCCTGTAGGATCACTAGGGAATTTATGTAAACATGAGAATCAAAGGACCCTTTAACCCCCCTCTCCTTTCTATTAAATGCTTCGATCTCCTGGACTGCCTGTTCCCAGCTTGGCTGACACCATTTAGGCGGGTCAAAAATGTGGAATGGCATGAGCCGGAGAGACCTGCTGGGCTGACAGGGGACGCGTTGGATGAGGGAGCGGTGCGCGCCATCCCTCCTCTCCCTCCGGCGGTGCGACCCACATGAACTGCCTGCAACTGGCGCTGGATCAAGGTGAGCGCCCGGTGACACCGGTGAGCCGGTGGAGACTGTAGAGGAGCCGGCGGTTCAGGGCCCAGGGGGAGCGGCGGGGGCCCAGAAGACTATGGGAATCAGTGGGTACCTGCAGACCCGCAGCCAGCCCAGAGGACATGGGCTGAGATTACAGTAGCTGCAAGGGCTGCGGTACAACAGCGGTTCCAAGCTAAACACTTACACAGGAGCGAGGCACCATATTAACTGTTATTGTGCTGGTAGCAGATTGGGAGAAGAATTGTGTCCCTAACCTGGTGCCTTGTGCATACTGGAGGCTATGGAGAGACTGTGCATTGAGCCTATCCAGGATCCCTCCATCTCAGTGGACTGCACTGCTCTTTATTTTCTGCATCTGGTGTAATACATCTAACATCAGTAGGATCTACCAACTATAAATTCTGACTTTCTTCCATTCAGCATTGATTGATAAACTATGACATCCTGAAACATCCCTTAGCCAGCAGGGGGAGCCAGAATACCAAAATTGTCTGCAATCTATCAACAGAACTATCCTGACACAGTATGGGAAAGTCAAGTGTTAAACCATCCAAAAGTACATCTAAGACTGTGAAATCTGTTACCCAGGCCGATGTCGACCACTTTATGAAGGCACAGAACACTGTCACAGAATTTACAAAACCAACCAAACACGCAAATATGGCCTATGGAGATGACTCTGACACAGAGGGAGAGAGCAACTCAGAGGGAGAGCCCAGTCTAAAGACGCCATGGTTACCCGCTCCTTCATAAAACGCATATTAGCTAAAGCCCTTGAGCCGATTGGTCGGGAGTTGGCAGAAATAAAGCAAGACATAGCATCACAGGGCCACAGACTTGAGGCGCTTGAAACATCCCAAAATGCGGTGTCGCAATGATCCAATGAAATTCTTGATAGCCTTAATGTCCATGAGCAGCAACTGCATCTAATCCATTTCACCCTGGAGGACCATGAAAATCGCGAACGCCGCAACAATATTCGGATCAAGGGCCTACCCGAATCTGTGGCGTTTGAGGCCCTGGGCACTGCTGCCTTAGAGATCTTCAGGAGCTTGCTTGCTGACGATGACTCCCGAGACATTGAGCTAATACGAGTCCATAGAGCCCTCCGCCCCAAACCGACACAAGGAGAGGCACCCCGTAATGTGCTATGTCGTTTCTTGGACTATCGTGTCAAAGATTTGATTCTCCATAAGGCAAGGGAACAGAAAGAGATTGTCTATGACGGCGCACGGATGCAACTCTTCCAAGACCTATCAGCGGTCACCCTGAAAAAAAGGAGACTGCTGAAACGCTTTACAGATGCCATACTACAGCAGGGTTACCGTTTCCGATGGCTATTCCCTTTTGGAGTCCATATTACGGCGGGGGATAAGAGGCTCACCGCCAGATCATCTGCAGATGTGAGAGCCACCTGCACAGCTCTTGACATAACCCTTGAGACCTATCCAGACCTAGAGTCGTTTCACTCGGCGACACTGCTCCGTCCTCTTCCAGGTCAGACTCCTTGGCAACAGGTGACCCCGAGATCACAACGCACGAAGAGAAAGTCGGCAAAATCACCTACACCTAAGGATCCCGAAGATGCCACATGAACATCATTATACCCTGTGTTGCCTCATCCTAACTCTCGACCCCTTTGAGAGTCATCTGCTGTCGAGCAGGGATCCTAAACTGGGGTTGAAAGACACGGTCAGGACTATGTTAAACTATCTTAGACAAATTTGCTCTATATACCCCCCCTAAGCTGGCTACTAATGCCACATATCAACAGTGGTGTTTAGTATTGAATCTAGAACTGTTAAGCTTAATCCTTTGTTTTTAAAACCAATGTTTCTTTATTTCTCCCCCCCCTGAGATTTCTGATCTCTCCCGCTTTCTCCTACCCTCTACTACCCTTTTCCCTCTCCCTAACATCCCAGGCACAAGCGAGTACTCTTCACTGAATCCACCAGAAGGAAATAATCGCCATGCAGGACTCCAAAAAGGTAATTACCTTTGCATCCATTAATGTACATGGGCTCAATTCCCCGAAATCCAGGCACCCTATACTACACAGACTCAAAAAACAAAAGGCAGAAGTATTATTTGTCCAAGAGACACACTTTAAACCTGACTAAATTCCGAACTTTGAAAGATCAAGTTATGATACATGGTACCATGCCACATCCACCCAGTCAGGCTCGAGGGGAGTCTTTATTGCTATGCAGAGAGGAGTCTCATTCCAGCTACGGGAATCTTTAATAGACCCTCAGGGGCGATACGTCTGCGTGAAGGGACTTTTAAACGGCTCGCTGATGACCCTTTGTAGCCTGTATGCACCGAATAAAAAACTGATGAAATGGTTAATTTCGACCCTAAAAAAGATAGAGCAATTTAGAGAGGGTGCGCTCTTCATCGGAGGGGATCTAAATATAGCATTGGAACCAATGCTGGACACCTCAAAGCAAAAAAGCGCTTTCTCCCCTAGAGATCTGTCGAGACTGCACGCTACACTCAATTCAATGCAGTTAATCAATTCATGGAGATACTTGAACCCGTCCGTGAGAGACTACACCTTCTACTCCAACCCCCATAGGTCCTATCACCGTATAGATTACATTCTAGTACCAAGATCACTTCTACCCAGACTGTCCAATGCTAATATAACCCCAAACGTTTATTCAGACCACGCTACCGTATTACTGTCTATAAATATATCCAAATCACACGCAGGAGCCAGATCTTGGCAGATTAATGAATCATTACTAGACTTACCCGAGGTGCGAACACGACTTAATAACAGACTTCAACAATATTTCCAACAAAATGAAACAGAGGAGATCTCACCCCAAACTCTTTGGGAGGCACATAAAACAGTACTAAGAGGTGAACTTATCTCCATAGCTTCCTATTACAACAAAAAGAGGCACCAGAAAGTTCAGAGCTTATATGACGACATAGCTGAGCTAGAGATGCTCCACAAAAAATATACAGACCAGGCTACTCTGGAATCTCTGATTGATAAGAGACAAAAACTGAAAGACATCATTAATGCCAGCTCTGCAAAATGGTATGCGTCATGGAAGAATAGGATGTTTGTACATGGAGATAAGGCCTCTAAATTCCTCCTCACACAGCTCCGTAAGAGGCAGGCTCGCACACAAATACATTCTATCAAGAATGCTCATGGTGTGTCAGCACAGAATCCCACACACATAGAGACAGCCTTCTTAGAATACTTTAAACAGCTATATAATTTACGTCCAAACGACACTGAAGCTACTAAACTTCAGAGAAAATTAGATACTGTCTCTTTTTTACAGAAGTTGAATCTCCCTACACTAACACAACTTCAACAACATAAGCTAACTAAGGGTGCGTGCCCACATAGTGGTTTAGTGACGTTCAAATCGTCAGTAAACCGCTGGAAAATTCAAGGAGCCTAGACTCCTGAGCTCAGAAGTCTCCAGCGGTTTTCCAGTGGTTTCTCAGCGGTTTTCCAGCGGTTTTAAGAGCTGTTGAACAGCGTTTTACAGTCGGTTTTTCCGGCGGTTTTAAAAGCGGTTTTCTATGGAGGATTTTGTTCATTGAAGGGTAGAGTAGTGCCTCAGAAACGCTCAAAAACCGCTGAGAAGAATTGACATGTTGTATGGTGCTAAAACGCTAGGAAACCGCTCAACCTCTGGCAGATCTGCTCACATAAACCCACTATGTGTGCACAGCGTTTTCTAAATTACATAGGGTTACTTGTAAGTCCTAACGCTGCTTAGGATTTACATAAATTTAAATAAAACCTATGCTAAACCGCCGGCGGGTTTCGCTGCTAAACCGACGTTAAACCACTATGTGGGCACGCACCCTAAGCCCTTCACGCTGGGTGAGCTCCGGTCCGCCCTGTCGAGGTGCCCCAAAGGTAAAGCCCCTGGTCCAGATGGGTTCTTGGCGCAATATTACAAAACCTTCACTTCGCTCTTCCTGCCCCGTCTCCTAAGGTTATGTAATGACACATTGGAGGGACGTCCACTCCCACAACAAATGTTAGAGGCAAAAATCTCCTTAATACACAAAGAAGGCAAAGACCCGGCTTCCTGTAGCAGTTACAGACCAATATCATTACTGAATGTGGATCTGAAACTCTTAGCCAGTATGTTTGCAAGAAGGATCGCCGAGTTTTTGCCAGATTTGATATCACTAAATCAAACGGGTTTCGTGGACGGGAGAGAGGGAAGAGATAATACTCAAAATCCTACACCTCCTCCAATATACCAAAGCGCATAAACTGCCATTGGTGTTGTTGGGCACAGATGCTGAAAAGGCCTTCGACAGGGTGGACTGGGCTTACCTGGAGGAAACATTATCGCACTTTGGTTTCCCAACCATAATAGTTACAGCCATTATGGCAATGTACCAGGACCCAACTGCACATATTAAGATCAATGATGCATTAATACAAAGGTTTACTATCCATAATGGAACCAGACAGGGTTGCCCGTTGTCCCCACTACTGTTTATTCTGGCGCTAGAACCCCTATTGATTTCTATACAGGAAAATCAAAATATAGAGGGTATCAAAATAAACAAATCACAATTTAAAACGGCAGCCTTTGCTGATGACCTACTAGTCCTTTTGACCAATCCACTAAAGGGACTCCCAGCCTTGGTAACCCTGATGGAGAGATACGGTGGCCTCTCTGGTTTCAAGATTAACATATCTAAATCCGAAGCTCTAGACTTACATATACCTACACACTCATTGACAAAACTGAAAAAACTATACCCATTTACTTGGCCTAAGTCCCATATTACTTACCTCGGAGTGAAGATAGGCAGGTCGGATACAGAATTGTTTAGATTGAATTTTCCCCATCTGCTCGACTCTGTAGCAGCCCTTATCAAGCGGTGGAGAGACTCCTATCTGTCGTGGATGGGAAGGAAAAATATAATAAAAAGTCTGATCCTGCCTAAATTCACCTACTTATTCCAGATGTTACCCATAAAAATACCATCGTCTTATCTTCAAAAAGTGAATTCTCTCTTCTCTGCGTATATTTGGAAGAATAGGAAGCCGGGCATATCCTATCGTCTTCTGTCACTCTCAAGGAGGGATGGAGGAATGGGCGCCCAGACATCAGACGATATTATAGAGCGGCCATTCTAACTAGAACAGTAGATATAATTCGTAGCTCCAGAGATAAGCAATGGCTCGAGGTGGAGGAGGCGCTTGCCCCTCTCTCTCTTAGATACCTCTTCTTAGTCCAGATGCGCCTAAATCCTGACGATTGTATATTAAACTCACACACTAAAATTACACTCAAAATATGGCAAGATTCCATAAACATTTTGGCCCCGCCTCTATCCCCCCTACTTAAGCTTTCAGACATTCTCGCTCACTCATTGTCACACCCAGGACAGTCAGAGGGGGAACTAAAATATTCCAACATTTCTATAGACCAACTAATGCAGGAGGGAACACTCCTCCCACTGTCTGAACTACAACAAACTCCAGGCTTATCGTCTTTAAATTTTGTCCATTATGGCTCAATCAATGCAATCTTAAAGGGAACCAACCACCTCAGATCACCCTAATACACAGTTAGTACATGTCCATGCACCCTAAGGATACCTTTCCAGCACTGTTTTTGTGTAAAATCTTGCATTAGTATAACTGATATAAAGAGTTTATAAACTTACTAGCCTGGAGACATCTGGGCGTATCCCTCCTTCTGTTATACTTCAGGGCTGTGCATTGCATGTCTGTGCTCCCCTCCCTCCGTGCCTGCTGCCCTGCCCTGCCCTGATGGGCTTGATCGTTATCTCCTCTGCACAGAGGGAGGGGGAGCACAGCCATGCAATGAATGCACAGCCCTGAAGTATAACAGAAGGAGGGATACGCCCAGAAGTCACCAGGCTAGTAAGTTTATAAACTCTTTATATGAGTTATACTAATGCAAGATTTTACACAAAAACAGTGCTGGAAACGTATCCTTAGGGTTCAGGGACATGTACTAACTGTGTATTAGGGTGATCTGAGGTGGTTGGTTCCCTTTAAAACGTCATATTAAAAATACTAACCTAACTAGAGCTTTAACAACCTACGAAATACCTTGTGCCAAGGCCACTAGACCCAAGAAAATATACTCCACCATTTATCAAGCTTTAGTGACCTCTGACAACGGTCTAAAAAGAGCATATGTCTCACATTGGGAAAAAAACTTGGGTTACGAATTCACACCGACCCAGATTCTCCACATAAATAAGCAATCCCATGGTCCTTCCCAGTGTGTCCGTGCACAAGAAAACACATTTAAAATAATTACAAGATGGTACCACACACCAATACGGAGCTCTGGCTGGTGCGAGGATGCTAACACTCTGTGTTGGCGATGCGGAGTGGGTCCTGGCAACTACCTCCATATTTGGTGGCAATGTCCAGCCATCGCTGTATTCTGGCAGCAAGTTGAGAATCTTATTAGCACTGTGATACGAAAGGATCTAAAATTAAAACCAGAGACAGCCTTACTGAACTTTTGGATCTGGCCAGACCATCAAAAAGCATCTCATTTGGCCCAACATATACTTAATGCGGCTAAACTACTAATACCGATCCACTGGAAAACTACTGGTATCCCGACACTGTTGCAACTAAAAGACAAGGTACACTCATTTTACCATGTGGCTGAAACGGTATCCCTGGTGAACCATACCTGAACCACCTTCTTGGAAGTCTGGCAACCATGGGTCAACTATAGAACTTCAACCCGGATTACTTAAACAATCCTATGAGCATTGTACTACACGCTTGCTTGTGTCCACCCTCCCCCCTTTATTACCCCCCCACATTCCTTACCCAACTACCCCCACTTCTACTATGTATATCCTAACTCTTCTTTACCTTAGTTTATTCCTTGTTGTTAATGTTATTCACTGTCCGTACTTGTTGTTGGGAACAACCAACTTAACCCAATGCTTATTGAACAAGCCTGAAATGTCGGAACAGAAGTTATGACCTACCTGACAGAAAAGCCCAGTTAACTACATCTTTTTTTGGCTACGATAGTACGGCTTGTATTTTATATGTGATAATATACTATGTAATGTTCATTTATTCTTAATAAAAAGAATTTTGAAAAGAAAAATGTGGAATGGCATGATAGCTTTTACCTGTGCACATTGTCCTTTCAAGGGGAGTTGTAATTTGGGCCTGATCTTCATATCTCCACATAACCAACAAACATCAGGGAGCTGGTGAGTATGTTCTATTAATTAGAAACTTAACCAGTGTTAGCCCACCATCCGACCCCTTCTCAACACTTTGCTCAGCGGTGTTGCACTGGTCTCAGTAAGCAAGTCCATGTAATAGATAAGAAGGTAAGAGACGTCACTCACGCTTGTATGGTTGTATTTGCAGCTTCTTTATTTCATTTGTGCATGTTACAGGTTACAGACAGAGGTGGAGGGAGGTGGTGCGGAGGTGGACGACGGCCGCTCCATTTTGCACTGGATGTGCTTCAACGGGTTGGACCCGTTGAAGCACATCACATTCAGTGTGAAACGGAGTGCCCATCGTCCACCTCCGCACCCCCTCCCTCCACCTTTGTCTGTAACCTGTAACATGCACGGATGAAATAAAGAAGCTGCAAATACAACCATACAAGCGGTGAGTGCCGTCTCTTACCTTCTTATCTATTATATGTTCTATTAATAGGGAGTCATTGTATAAGAGTCGAACCCCAGGCCCCGGGGGTACTCGGGTATCAGGCTCAGAGGGGTTCACGGGGATGTCACTGGTGGCGGTGCCTGAGCCCGTGGCCTGGGTGACACTTCAAAGAGGGGTTATGTACAAGGAAAAGAGTTGTTGTCTTGTGACGCCACCTGTAGTACCTGGTGTTGGGTCACCAGCGCCGCCACAGTCCTCCAGAGGGCGATGGTATTGCGGCAAGGATGGCAAAGCTCCCTACATCTGGAGCTAGGCATCAAGGGCAGCATAGAGTCAGGGGGCAGCTTGGAGTGGGACTTGAGGCCAGGGTAAGAAGCAGTGGGGCAGTCTATATGGAGGCTGGGGACGGAGAGGAATAATGCACACACACTGAAGAAAGTCTCTTTTACCTTTTTTCTGATGGTATTCGCAGGTAAAGATGTCCAGATACACTGTCAGGTGACTAGGTGCACAGTGAATCTCCATAGCAAGTGGGTATAAGGCCTCCTCAGGTTCCATGCTGTCCCTGAAGCCCTGTCTGTATACAACACGACTGGCCTGCGCATTTTCTCTGGTCCTCTCTCTCTCTGCAGTCCACGGGTTACCCTCTCTGATTACTGCTGTGTTGTTCCACACTACGGTGTCTGGCTCCATTTTGCTGGGTACGTAGGGGGATTGGGTGACTAAAGTCTCCACAGTGTGCCGAGGTTTTCTGCATTCCTAGAGTGATCCTGCAGGTGCGGATCCCGAAGTCCGGTAAGTCTTGGGCAAACTTCCACTAGTTTCTCTGCTCCCTTGGTTAAGCTCCGTGCCTTCTGTCCCCACTCCTAGGCTTGGCTGAATGGCAGAAGGGCCACTCTGGGTCACTGGTTCGGGCCTAACTGCGGCACAGAGCAACAGAACATCTTCGCAGCTCTCCTAGCATTTGCACACTCTACCTAACTCCTCCCCCCAGCTGCAGTATTTATTGGGGATCTCACCTAAAGTCCGTGAGTTTAGCTCCCCCTACAGTGTCGGGGTGGAAGGTGTTGCATGTAGTAGGTACCTGCTGTGGAAACCCAGCTGTGCAGTAGGGAACGTTGTGGCTACCTGCGTGAGCAGGGCGCCATATAAGCTGTTTGTTGACACCTCAATAATATGATTACAGTAGTTTGGTGGCATGTCCCCACTTTCAAGCTTATACTATTGTGTTCAAAACAAGTGTAGTTTCCTGCATAAGGAGTGATTGATAGGGATGATATTGGTTTAATAATGTTTGGCACCTTTTTGGCTTGTTTGGGTTACCTGTGTACAGGGTTAGTATGCAGTTAAAACCTTCCAAATCCCCCCCTTGGGTCTAATGGGAAGGGTACTGTACCTAGATGGACCCAGCTAGTGGAGCAGACTATACAGGATGATCGATTCTTACTCATAGCAGTATATCTTAGCCATTCTAAAGAAATGTTGGAGTCAGAGAACCACGTCTCAAGGGCTAGATTGTCCTCATATGTCATTTCTGGTATATACCTGGCACCCTCCAACAGTTCATCTTCTTAACGTAAGACAGTTTGTTTTGGGGGTTGCTGGCTTGTCTGCTATGTTTTTCAACCAGAACTTGCCCTGTGTACCATTTGAGCCCACACCCAACACATACAATCATGCATCATTATCTGAGGGGAGGCCTCAAAGGAAAGATACATAGGTATGTACCCACCTTTCTGACAGGGTGCTCGGTATTGTTTCAGATGTTGAGGTCCCCGACATTTACCCTTGGCTAGAATCATGCAGTCTAACAGGCTCCTTCCCTATTTATCTTTGCATTCCTTTGCTTGGATTGGTCTATATCCCCAGCTTTCTCCGGTGTTGCACCCTGCTAATGACCATGACTCACAGTTGAATCCATAGCCTGTCTCGGCAGTGGTAACACAAATATATTGCTTGTCAGCCCACATTGCCCATAGCTGTTGTAAATCTTTTGTGCATGTGTCTACTATAGTATAGAAGTTAAACTGATACGTAACCCTTGGAGCTGTGGCACTGAACCAAAGGGTGACTACACCATCCTCTTTGGTGATCATTTTCAGATGGTTTTCCACCTTTATATGACCTCCCATATGACCTTCCACTTGACCTCACACCTTCTTGTGGCTTGCCCCCCCCATGGTTTATACTAGGTATATGTATCAGGAGGATGGACAATAGCAGCCATCTTTGGCTTCTGGATCTGGTGCCTTCTTGCAATGGGATGCATGGATCCTTTGGGGTCTTCCTTCAACTTTAATAGCCATGGAGGTGACCAGCAGAACAGGAGGTGACCTGGAAGGGGCCGTTGTATCCGGGTTCAAGGGCACATCTGTTGAATCTTTTGATGAGGACACTGTCTTCTGGTTGGATCTGGTGGGTTCCCTCCAAGTCTTGAGGATCTGGGAGAGAAAAAAAATCTTGAGAATGTTTTGTAGTTTAATGCTTTACTAACTCAATAACAAACTTAGTCAAAGCAAAGTGTCATACTGAAGAGACAACTGTTGGGGGAAATACAACCCTAGTCTGGGGGCACTTCCAAACAGGATTTCATAGGGACTCAGCTTAGTTGTACCGGCTGGCATTTGTCTGACAGTGAACAATGCAAGGGGAAGACTCCTGTGCTGCTTTCAGCATTTGCATTTTTTGCCTTTAATACCCAGTTTAGTCTCTTGACCTTCCAAGTACTTTGCGGATGATAAGGGGTATGGAGGGTTAATTCTGTCCCCAAGGCCTGCCATATCTTTTTAGTCAAGTTGGCTGTAAATGCTGGCCCTTGGTCACCTTCTATGGTTTCTGGGACCCCATATCTACACACTATCTCTGAGAGGAGCTTTTTTGCACTTGTTCTAGTAGATTGGTTCTTCACAGGGAAAGCTTCTGGCAATCCTGAGAATATGTGCACAAGTACCAGTGTGTATTCAAATCCTCCTGAGGGAGGCATCTGATTATGGTCAATATGTATGTTTTGGAAGAGGAACAAAGTATTACTGTAGTTGTACACTTCTGTGGAGTCTTCTCTGTTTTTCTTGGGATACAGCTCCCACAGACCAGACATCCTCAGGTGTAGTTTCCTGCCATTATTGAAAAGCCTGCTGCATGGTAGTATTGTCTCACAAGATTTTATATCTTCATCTTTGATTGATGTGTGGTATCATGGGCCCATCTGGCAACCATTGGGTAGAATGCTCGTGGGAGGCATGATTTTCCTTTCAGCAGTATCAGAAACTTTTCATCTTGGATCCATTTGTCCTTCTCATCCTTTAATGCTTGCTTCTGGAGGGTCTGGACTATGTTCTCTCAGGACTGATCATCCCCTATCTTCTTCTTGTCTGAATCTTCCCCTTGCTCTGAGTCCGTCAAGAGATATAAGTTGGAGGGTTCTATGATGAATGGCGTCACTGCTGCTTCCTTTGCTACTCTGTCAGCCAAGTTATTCCCTACTGCTTCCCTTGAGGTTCCTCCAGGGTGTGCCTTCACCTTTAGTACCGCGACTCTTTCTGGCATCAACAAGGACTCCATCAGCTCCACAGCTCTATGGTGGTGTACTGGAGTTCCATTAGCTGTAATGAATTCTTCAGCCCTCCAGATGGGTCCGTAGTCATGGGCTACACCATAACTATATCGGAAATTGGTATATATGTTGATGTTCTTCTGAGAAGCCATCTTGCAGGCTTTTGTCAAAGCAATCAGTTCTACATCTTTGCAGACAAGGATGCGGGTAGTGGTTTGGCCATCAACAAAGTATCTTCTGTGACCACTGCCATACCCATGTGGAACTGTCCTTCTTGGTCCACATATTTTGATCCATCCACAAAGAGAGTCAAATCTGGGTCTTCCAGAGGCGTATCTGTGACTGTATCAAATCCGGAGGTTTCTTGTCTCATAAGCGCAAGGCAGTCGTGCTGAGCCATTTCATAGTTAGCTTCTTCTTCCACCGAGGTGTTAGAGACGTCACACTTAGAGATGGGCGAATCCTAAATTACTCGGACTCGCTAGACTGTAACGAGTCTGAGTCCAGGACTCGCTACTCGTTGCGAGTCTAGCGAGTCCAATGTAAATGAATGGGGAGGCGAGTATTGCAGCGATTCCACTGCTGCCGGACCCTATAAGGGGTCTGGCAGCAGAGGAAAAACCTGCAAATCCCCATGTTATTCTTTTAAAGCCAGCGGCAAAAAGCCGCTGGCTTTTAAAGAATAAAAAAAAAAAAAAAAAAAAAAAGATTGAAGGGGGGGAGGGGGAAAGGAGGGTCAGGGGGTGTGAGGGGGGAGAAGGGGGGTGCACCGGCCCGGCCGGCTACTTACCCCTGCCTCCGCTGCCGCTGCCGCCTCAGCCGCAGACTCGCTCCCCGAGTCTCTCTGCTTCTGTTTCCGGAGATTCCCGAATGGTGACAAGAGCAGTGAATAAATTAACTTGCATCACTGCTTGGGAATCTCCGGAGCAGAGCGAGTCTGGCTGACAGCAGAGTTCAGCTCAGGTCCTAATGCCCTGAGCTGAACCCTGACTGTTTACTCAGTTCTCAGCTCTGCTACATCCCTGTCTGTCTAAGCACAGACAGGGAAGTAGCAGAGCTGAGATTGCGTTTTGGACTACGTCGGACGGAAGAGGATTTTTAAAATAAAGATGGAGTCCCTAATGGCTTTTTTGTTTTATTTTTAATAAAAAATTTTCTCTGTGTTTTTTTTTTAATATTGATTACTGGAAATTCATGGCGGTCATGTCTAATATTGGCGTGACCGCCATAAATTTCGGGCTTAGGGCCAGCTGATAATACAAAGCTGGCCCTAACCCCTTAATTACCCAGTGAGCCACCGCCACCAGGGCCACTGGAAGAGCGCGGTTCAGCGCCAGAAGATGGAGCTTCAATGAACGCGCCATCTTCTGGGGCGGCTGCGGGCTGCAATTTGCTGGTTACAAAAATACGGCGAAGCCCACGTCAAATTTTTCTGAAAAATCCATAAAACAATATAAATAAAAGGGACTGCATCTTTATTAACCCCTCCACCATGGTCGAGGGGTTAGTAAAGATGCAATCCTTTTTAGGATTGTTTTATAGATTTTTCAAAAAAAAAAAATTACGTGGGCTTCGCCGTATTTTTGTAACCAGCCCATGGTCCAGGGGTTAATAAAGATGCAGTCCCTTTTATTCATATTGTTTTATGGATTTGTCAGAAAAAAATTTGACTTGGGCTTCGCCGTATTTCTGTAACCAGCCGAATCCAGCAGGCAGCGACGGGCTGGCTCCAACCCCCAGGTGCCTATTTGTACCTGGCCGGACACAAGAATATAGGCGAGCCCCCTTTTTTTATTATTTCATGAATTTCATGAAATAATAAAAAAAAAATGCGTGGAGCTCCGCGCAATTTCTATGTCTAGCCAGGTACAGCTAAGCAGCTGGGGGCTGGAATCCGCAGCGCAGGGAGGCCCAAGCTTTCTGGGCACCCCCCGCTGCAAATTGCAGCCCGCAGCCGCCCCAGAAGATGGCGCGTTCATTGAAGCGCCATCTTCTGGTGCTGAACCCCGCTCTTCCAGTGGCCCTGGTGGCGGTGGCACGCTGGGTAATAAAGAGGTTAAGGCCAGCTTTGTATTATCAGCTGGCCCTAAGCCCAAAATTTATGGCGGCCACGCCAATATTAGACATGACCGCCATGAATTTCCAGTACTCAATATAAAAAAAAAAAAACAACACAGAGAAAATTTTTTTATTAAAAATAAAACAAAAAAGACATTAGAGACTCCATCTTTACTCCAAAAATCCTCTTCCGTCGACGTAGTCCAAAAACGACATCTTCACTGCCACAACCCTGTGCATAGATATACATATCTATGCACAGGGAGTGAGCAGGCTGAGAACTATCTCAGCTCTGCTTCATCTCTGTGTAGGCGGGCTCTAGGACCCTGGAGCTGCCGCAGCCCGCAAATCCCAGATCCCAGCACACAGCACATAGCAGAAGCCGGAAGAGAGGTAAGGAGCATTTCTCCCCCCTCTCTTCCTTCGCTCCCTGCGGACTCGTTACTGTGCGAGTAATCCCTGAGATTACTCGCAGAGTAACGAGTCGGGCGAATCCCTTACTACTCGGCGAGTACCGAGTAGTAACGAGTAGATTCACCCATCCCTAGTCACACTTCCTCCTTGGAAGAGGAAGGAGAGTGGCAAGGTTCAGAACATCACACCTGGAGATTGTTATGTTGTCTGGAAGCAGAAGGGAACATCGTAGTTGTAGGTAACGTGCAGCAGATAGATGTTTTGGCTGGGCCGCAATGGCAGTGATATCATGTGGAGCCTTTATCTTCAAACGGTGGCCCAGCATTATGTCAGCAGTCTTATCCAGCAGTAGGTGGGTTGCAAAGACAGCTCTCATACACATTGGTGCCCCGTGGGCAACTGGATTCAATCATGCAGAGTAGTACCCGAGTGGGCGCTGTCTTCCCTCATGTGCTTGAGTCAGCACTCCTGTTGCATGCCCTTTCCTCTCCATCACAAACAGTCAAAATGGTTTCTTATAGTCAGGTAGTCTGAGGGCAGGAGACCATATGATGGCATCCTTCAGCATGTAGAATCCATTAATGGCTTCTTTAGTCAGAGAGAAAGGAATGCTCTTGAGGCAGTCATAGCGAGGCTGCATGTGGACCGATGCAACAAGGATGACATTATTACACAAGACCAAGAAAAGACTGTAGCTGAGTGTGATTGGTTGGTATAAGTATATTCTTCACAACTGTCTTCCTGTCTTCAATGAGATCTTTGGCTTGCTGTGATATACAGTGTTTCAAGAACACAACTTTGTTCAGGAAAAATTGTAACTTCTCCTCATGCCTTACACCCATTGTAGGCCAGGAAGTGTAGTAGGGAGATGAATTCTTCTTTTGCCTCTTGCAAGGAGTCAGAACACAGAAGAAGGTCATCAACATACTTGAGGAGCGTAACACCAGGGTGAGCCGCGTTTTTCAGCACAAAAAATGTGCTGAAAAGTCCCCCCCCCCTCGGCTTATATGCAAGTCACTAACTAACAAGCACTTATGTGCTTGCTTTAAATGGGTCCGCACCCCCCTTAAAGCCTCCCCCACTGCTTCCCTTGTGCCCCTGCCGGTTTTCTTCATTCTCCTGCCTCTCGGATCACATCATCCCTGCTGTGCATTAACCGGATCCCTCGCCGGTTTTCTCCATCCTCCTGCTCCTCGGTGTGTGGCTGTGCTGTGTAGTCCGGTCACCCCGCCCAGATCCCTCCATCCTCAGACCACCAGGGTCCTGCTTGTGCCTCTGACCCCCCCCGCCCGCCCAGATCTCCCCCGCTGCAGTCCAGATCCATCCATCCTCAGACCACCAGGGTCCTTTTGTGCATCTTAACCCCCTGCCCGCCCAGATATTCCCCGCTGCAGCCCGGATCCCTCCACCTTACCTCCATCCTCCTCTGGTGTAGTAGCCTGCGGCCCCGATCCCATCCATCCTCCTGCCTCCCGGTCAGATCGCTCCTGTGTGGCACCAGAGGCACAGAGGCCCCGGATACCTCCGCCTCATGATCGCTTCATCTGCAGGGCTATGCTGTACTAAAGGGCCTGTATCCCTCCGCCCTCCTATAGCAAAGGGGGGAAATGTATCCCTCCACCATGCTATAGTGATGGGGAGGACAGTGTCCCTCCGCCCTGCAATAGGCTCTGTCCATCTGTGCCCATGTCTGCAAACATAAAAAAAGTCCGGTAGCGGCTGCATTGTCCACCCTAGGCTTATACCCAAATCAATAGGTTTTCCCAGTTTTTGGGGGCAAAAGTGGGGGGGTCGGCTTATACACGGGTCGGCTTATACATGAGTATATACAGGTACTTGTCTTTTATATCATAAGGGATCAGGTTTTGCTGTGTAGGTCATATATTATATATCCAATACTGGTCTTGAGGGGACCAGATTTGTAGGTTATGATCATATTTGCGCTATAGCGTTAATCAGGTATCATTGTATATAATCTTGGCTTAAACATTACTAGGTCCCAAAAGAGGTAGAGTACACATAAACATCACGTTATGTGAACATGTTCTGAGTTTCCCATTTTGTTCAAACAAGAGCATGTGTATGATCATCTCTATGTATGTGTTCTTTTGGTATTTTGGATGTCTTCAACGTTTCCAACTGTAAGCATTAACTTTCCATTTCTACACCTGAAGCCTAGTGACAGTGACCTCCAGTTTCATGGTTGGTTTTCAAGAATCCAAACTGAATTGGGGCTGGTGCCCCTTTTGCAGCTAGCTACTCTGCCCAGCTTGAACAGCTGGCAGCAGATTTCTGTCCTCAGGCCTGAAACTAGCACCTAACTCCATGTATAGTACTAGCTTCTCCAGCTGCCCGACTAGATTTCTCTAGAGCTGTCTCCATTCACCTTCCACCCCTAACCTAACTCCTCCCTCCATCCAGTAGGTGGGGACTGCCCTGAATGAGGGTTTCTTCCGCCCAGCACCTCCCTTGCCTGGAGTTTGGAATGTGTTGGGTGCAAATGGGGGTTTAGCATAGCTTTTCACTCTTACCTCTGAGCAGGATACCATGCATGTGAAATGCATGCAATACCGTTAGTGGCAGCCAGATAAGAGGGGCACCACAGATCTGCTGAGTATACGCACCAAATTTGTGGCAAAATACGCATTGTGCGCATCTAACCTAAGGCATGCGTATTTTGCAGCGTATTTGGTGCACTTATGATTCAAGGAGATCTGAGAATTTCATGAAAGTGATTCATTACAGATCAATACACAGATCTGCAATAATTAGTGGGGATAAAAATGTTCAAATATCTCCTATCATAATGAAGTGCATGTTGAGCTGCAGATTGGAGTCACTGCATTATAATAGTAAACAATTAAATGATTACCATGGCACTCTGATCTCTCTGATGGTACCTTTACACGCCGCTACCATTGGGTTGAAACCAACCTGTTTTAGAGCACTGCTCTGAAACAGGTGTCGACAGTGACGTTTGGCAACAATCTAGTTTACACGCCGCTACCTCGGGTTGTTTTGACGGTGCAAGATACATTTGTCTCCGACACCCGGTTGTTTCCAACCTTCCGTAGCGGCATGTAAAGGTACCATAAGGTATTAAATTTGGAATTGCTTTTATGCTATATAGACTTTACTTATAAAACTGAAGAACATAACTCAGTTTGATCAAATTATGTGAGCCCATATGCCAGTACGAAGACTTTTTTAAATAGACACCAATATTATCACAGTGATTTCTCTTGGGCCTATACCAACACATTAATAAGATATTAATTAAAATTATGGCATGTAAAAAAAAAATACAACCAAAAATTAAAGAGCACAAAGGTGTGTCTGAACACTGAATATATAAATTTTTTAGAGTATAATACAAAATAATATTGTTGTACCGTGTTAGCCAGAAAAATCGATGTAAATACTTAAGTCCCAAAAAAAGGTTGAGAAAAGTATTATAGGTATCACTCCTATAATACTTTTCTCAACCTTTTTTTGGGACTTAAGTATTTACATTGATATATAAATTTTGAAATGCATTATTGCTGTAAGTATCTACTTACATAATTGCCTTTGGACCGAAAATGTCTGGATCTTAAGTTTTAGTGAGCACCTGATTGGTTCAGTTAGGATGAGCCTGTGTGGCACCCCCCAACGAGTGCGTCACAGGAAGGTATTGCATCCCTGACAGAAGATGTAATATCTTCCGTCTCAGTGCTGACATGGTTAAACCCAGAGCTCCATACAACACACAACACACTAGAGGTAGAGGGCCAATCAGGTCCTGGTGGGAGGAGTGAAAGGTGTAGTGTGGGGGAAGCTAGGAGGAGAAGTTAGTGAGTGGTTGGAGAGGAAGAAAGAATGAGCAGGGACCTGCACAGTGCCGTGCAGCACTGAACCCAAAACTCACCGGCAGGGCACCATCAAGTGGTGACCCAGACCAGACTCGGGCAGCTATCAAGCAGGTCCAAGCGTACCCGTGATCAACTACCGGATTACTGGATCCGAGGCGAGCAGACGTCCACCGCTGCTCTGCAAACCGGAGTGAAGGAACAGCTTCTTAGGAGTGCCTCACTACAGCCCTTAATCAAGCTGTCTTGCCAGCAGGGTACCCACCACTGGGACACAGGACCTTACAGCTGTTCGTAATTCCAGCTAGGAATCCACTAGAAGTCTCCCTAGTACCCTAAACTGGTACACTAAGGCAGCAAAGGCGACCAAATAGGACAGTTAGACAAAGGAGGAACACCGTGGAGCTCTGGACTAAGACCAGTCAACGCTGGGACCACCCGGTCCGTTACCTAAGACTGCATACCGTGTACCACACCAACCGTTACAGTAAAAGACCAGTTACAGAGGACTCTGGTGTCCGTGCTTTCCTTCAGAACTGTTATTAACTCTGTACAGTAACTATCTCAGCTGCCGTATTTCACCCAGTGCAGCTCCTGGCCCCGGGGACTCCTGCTCATCCTGTGGGGAGCATCCCATCTAGCTGCTGCACATCCCCCGGAGGCCCAAGCAGCGCCGGTGTGTTCACCGGACTCCCACAGGTGGCGTCACGACAAACAAGAATTATCCCAATCCTTTAATCCCCTTTGATCTGACCACGGGGCCCCACAGCCTCAGGCGCGGAACCGTGATGAGGGAATCATCGCCTGAGACATGTGCATCCGGCAACGGTGAGTCACCTGCCCTCATCCTCATGTCCCCAACAAATCATGAATAGTATTGTCCCACCCCCAGCACCACAGAACCACCATCTGACCCACAGCACCACACAGTCACCCCCCACGTGATGTCACCGCTCTAACAAACATACAGTGCCACCACCGTGAGCTCCCATCCTTATGTCCCCACAAGTGAAAGATAGCACATAGGGCCCCAGATAGCGCATGGGGCCCATGACAGTGCTCAGGGTTAAGACAGCGATTGGGGCCTCAGACCTCACACAGGAAGCAGAGACAGCACACAGAGCCCCAGAGAGTGCATGAGGCTCTAGACAGCTCATGAGGGCCCCAGACAGTGCACAGGGCTCCACATAGCATGCAGGGCCACACAGCACATGAGGCCACACACAGCGTGCAGAGCCCCACATAGCGCACATGACCCAATACAGTGCTTAGGGTCACAAAAAGTGCACAAGGCCCCAGACAGCACACAGGGCAGAGGAAGTGCAAGGGGCCCCAGGCAGCACACGCAGGGCAGAGACAACACATGGGGCCTCAGAAAGCACATGGGGTCCAAGACAGTGATTGGGACCCCAGACAGTTTACAGGGGACAGAAACAGCACACGGAGGCAGAGAAAGCGCATGGGGCTTTAGACAGTGCACGGGGCCCCACACAGTGTACAGGGCCCAAGACAGTGCTTAGGGGCCCAAGGCAGCGCTTTGGGCCCAAGACAGTGCACAGGGCCCCAGGCAGAACACAGGGGTCACAGACAACACACAAGGCCACAGACAGTGCACAGAGCCCTAGAGAGCACTTGGGGCTTGAGACAGCACACAGGGGGCAGAGACTGTGCATGGGGCCCCAGACAGTACATGGTGCCCCACACAGTGCACAGAGCCCCACATGATGCACAGGGCTCTAAAGAGTTCTCATGGGCCCCAGACAGCACACGGGGCCCCAGACAGTGCACAGGGCCCCAGGAAATGCAGAGGGCCCCAGGGAGTGCACGGGGGGCAGAGACAGCAGACAGGGCCTCAGAAAGTGCATGGGGCCCCAGAAAGCACACGGTGCCTTAGACATCATACAGGGGGTAGAAAAAGTGCACAGAGGGCAGAGACAGCACAAGGGGTAGAGAGCGCACGGGGAGAACATTACACAGGGGGGCAGAGACACCACAAGGGGAAGAGAGAGTGACTAGGGGGAGACAGCTTAAAGGATTGAGCACAGAGGGGAAAAGACAGCACAGGGGAAGACAGCTGAAAGGAGTGGGCATGGGGAAGAAGACATCATAAAGAAGAAAAAGAGAGAGCAAACAGGGGTAAGACAGAGATTGAATGGGGAACAGACAGCACACATTGGGAGAGCGCATAGGGAGGAGAAATTCTGCGCACGGGGGAAGAAATGATTAAGCACCACAGAACCCATTCCCATCGTGATGTCATTGCCCTCCTGATGCGAAAGCATTAGACCTTCATCTAGTTATTGTTATAAAAGCTGAGGTAATTAATTTGATCAAATTCAATATTTTCATATACGTTAGGCTTAGTGTGGCGCCCCTGCGTCCAGGAGGCCACAAAAGGGAACTGCAGCCAGGCAGGTAGGACACTTGTTGCACACCAACACTTTCTCAGCCCACATAACCCACGTGTAAGAGGAGGTAACATCCAGCCCTGAGATTAGAACTCTATGAGATTGAGGGGTGGTGGATCAGAGGAGTGGGTTGGGCACACCCGAAGTCAGGTGACTTGACAGTATATAGGAAGGGGGAGGAGTGAAGGAGTTGAGTAGGCCACAGTGAGCTGAACTGTAAAGACAAAAGAGCAGCAGAGAAGCTGAGATGCAAAGGCCAGAGAACAGCAGCAAGTTGAGCTGAAGCTGAGCAGTAGAGAGCCACACTGCCTGGAAGAGTGAAGACAGACGGAGCGCAGAATCTGTACTGAGCCAGTGTGAGCCAGAGGAGAGAGAAAGCCCATCCAGAGTCAGATCCCCAGGAGTGTGAGAGAGCCGAGAGAGACGGTGTAACCCGGGGCCCTAGAACTACAGCTAAAGCAACTGACTGCAGGCGGAGTAGCCCTCCTATATACAGAGAGGAACAGAGAGAAGGAGCCTGGTAGAGCCTCAGGCTTGAGGACTGCTGGAGGCTGGGCTGAAGTAGAGTGTCGGCTCTAGAGGGGACCTTAGTTTACCCGGTATCCCCAAACAACACGACGAGGGGTCTGAGTTTCAGATTGAGATCCCTACCCTAAAGGACAGGCAGTTAAGTGACACACTAGGACTCACAGAAGCCCGAGTCACCGCCATACTGTCCAGTGTCGCACAACACGCAGCAAATAGAATGTAATAACCCGGAAAGGACACTACAGACTGTGTGAGGGGTCACAGAGAGAGAGGCCTGGCTGCAGAGCAAAGGGAACCTGGAGAGGGAGAATGTGCCCGTGTACTGTAACTTGTAAGAACTGCAAATGACTTGTAAAGTAACTGGAATAACTTTGAGTAAAGCTTTGGAAAATCCTGGAACTGCTTCCCTTGTGTCTCTGCACGAAAGTGATTCTCTCCTAACAGGATTGCATCAGAGAGACCTCCACCTGCAGAGCTACAGCTCCAGCCTGTCAGCACCAACGCTGAGGAGAGATCCCTGCAGCGTCTGCAAGTAAGTGTGCTACAACTTCACCATAGACTTAACCCTTACTGCCCCGTGGGATACAGTTCTTCCCACCGGAACTACACCATCTCCGCTGCCATCACATCACCCCCGGAGGTTCTGCAGCAGCGGCGGCCCCCATCACTGGCCGCATCAAGTGGGTGGCGTCACGAGTGACTTCCCCTGTAAATATCCCCCTTTTATTGACAGGGCCCGAGACACGGACCGGACCAGGACCACCCGTGACTTCCCCAGTAAAGACCCGGTCCGGTACCGAGTACCCCCGTCCCAGTGGGCTCGACAACCTGGCGTCACGAACAGGATCTACCTGGTCCAAAAGAATTGGACCCCGTGCGCCTAAGGAAAGTGTTCTGGACTTTTCCCGCCAAAATCTGACCTTAATGGCGGCCAGGGGAGACTAACGCCATGTGCAGAGGAGGCGTTCCCGAAATTCCCATCGTGGGCCGGCCTGGCCCAAGGCGCGAAAAGATTGACCCACCCTGGCTCCCCTTAACTCCGGGAGAGCCAGCTGTCACTCTGAAATAAGAGCCTCCGCCCCTAGACCCTCCTCCTAACAAGCTGGTAGGAATGAAGAAGGAAATCGTCATCAGGAGGGGGCGAAGCGAAGAACCGGAAGAGAAGCAGTCGCGATTCCAGTACATGCGGACGGAAGCGGAGGACGCCCAGGAGAACGCTGCCGAAGGAAGACCACGAGTGATCCCGGAGGGCCCACGGAGTGACCCGGTGGAGGAACCCGGCCGAGGAGAGACCCCGTGTGACCTAGACGAGATGGCAGAAGGAGCAGAGCATCCCCATGTCCAAGACACCCGGCGGGGTATGATGCGACTGTTGCCCCAGCAGATGACCCGTGTTCAGGAGCAGCGAACCCGAGTCCAGATCAATGTGGATCATTGTCAGCGGAGCTATGAGACTTTAACAACGCAACCCGGCTGGGTTGGAGACACCCGTGACCGCATGAGGAGCGAGGGTGGATGTCGTACCGCGAACCTGGTGGACTTATCTATGCCCAGCACTGCACCGCGCCTTGCTAAGAAAGAGACCGACCCGCTTGGAGCCCTGGAGGAGAAGTGGTTATCCCTGCCGGAGCCCCTGATACCGGCGCCTAAGACGACAGAGGTGAGGGGAGAGCAACTCCGTTGCTGGTGGGAGCGGGATGAAGCTAGTGATGATATGATGGGCTTTGTAGGAGATCCCGGAAGCGAAGTAGGCCCTGTAGAAATAGTAACAAGAAATGAATATTTGAAAAGATGTAGTCAGAGATGGGAACAAGAAGAATTAAAAAGACAGGAGAAAAAGCAGGAATTGGTTGCACTTACTCAATATCTAAAAGCTGTTGCTAGACGAGATAAGAGCGTTACTGGATCCCAGAGGCATGAGGGCAGGATTGTGAAAGTTAAGCACGAGGATGGATATGACTTTGCCCGCGAGGAAGGAGTATATGGTAACATTTTCATCATGTTGAACCGCACTTGCCAGAAAAACACCCGGACAGGGAAGTGCAAGTTGGAGAGTGGGTCTCCTATGTTATTGTCCAAGGAGCAAGAGGCCCGTATGGCATTAGAGTGCATAGACTGTGTCTGGATACCACTTATGATGACATGCCCGCATTAGAGGAGACTAACCCAGAAGTACCACCGGACCCAATTGTGAACTTAACACCTGTTACTGAAACTGTTTCCGTAAAGAGCACCGCAGATATTGCAACACAGACTCCGGAGAGCTATCTACTGATACAAGCGTTGCGAGAGCTCGAGATGTTCCCCAGGAAAAGAGGATTACCAACACTCCCGTGGAAAGTCAAGCCTGAAGGGAAGAAGGAGTAAGACCCGTGTCCTGCATCAAGAACAGATGAAGACTTGTAAGTGTGAATGAAGTGTTTTCCTTAGTGATCCCATCCCTTACCTGAATGAATGCTAGCATTCCCCTGTTTGTCTCATATGTGTTTGAACTGAACATTGATATCATGAACGATGACGTGATATAAACTTTCCCTTGTAAATAGTTCAGCACCTTAGTGTGCTCCCCTTTGGTTTTAAGACCAGCTGCACATGAGACTTTGAATTTTTGAATCGTGAACTTTGAACTTTGCACTTTTTGAGAATTTTTGAAAGTTTTTGCACTTTTTCAGAAAAGAAGAATGTTTTTATACTTTTTGAAAGAAAGTAATGTTTTATAATGTGTGTTTTAAAAGAAAGTGAATGCGCTGTAGCATTAGACCACGTAGAGGTCCAGAAAGGGTAATGACGTAGATACCCATGTAACTGTTTATAGTTAAAGTAACGTTTGAAGACTCGTGCCTCCCGGATGGGAAGAAACCAAGAATGCTTACTGTTAATGTTGTTATAAAATAAAAATGTTTTCAGGGGGATCCATGACGGGCAGCGTGCGGACGCGCTAGTTAACTCCGAGAGAGTGTGGCGCCCCTGCGTCCAGGAGGCCACAAAAGGGAACTGCAGCCAGGCAGGTAGGACACTTGTTGCACATCAACAGCCTCACAGCCCACATAACCCACGTGTAAGAGGAGGTAACATCAAGCCCTGAGATTAGAACTCTATGAGATTGAGGGGTGGTGGATCAGAGGAGTGGGTTGGGCACACTTGAAGTCAGGTGACTTGACAGTATATAGGAAGGGGGAGGAGTGAAGGAGTTGAGTAGGCCACAGTGAGCTGAACTGTAAAGACCAAAGAGCAGCAGAGAAGCTGAGATGCAAAGGCCAGAGAACAGCAGCAAGTTGAGCTGAAGCTGAGCAGTAGAGAGCCACATTGCCTGGAAGAGTGAAGACAGACGGAGCGCAGAATCTGTACTGAGCCAGTGTGAGCCAGAGGAGAGAGAAAGCCCATCCAGAGTCAGATCCCCAGGAGTGTGAGAGAGCCGAGAGGGACGGTGTAACCCGGGGCCCTAGAACTACAGCTAAAGCAACTGACTGCAGGTGGAGTAGCCCTCCTATATACAGAGAGGAACAGAGAGAAGGAGCCAGGTAGAGCCTAAGGCTTGAGGAATGCTGGAGGCTGGGCTGAAGTAGAGTGTCGGCTCTAGAGGGGACCTTAGTTTACCCGGTATCCCCAAACAACACGACGAGGGGTCTGAGTTTCAGATTGAGATCCCTACCCTAAAGGACATGCAGCTAAGTGACACACTAGGACTCACAGAAGCCCGAGTCACCGCCATACTGTCCAGTGTCACACAACACGCAGCAAATAGAATGTAATAGCCCGGAAAGGACACTACAGACTGTGTGAGGGGTCACAGAGAGAGAGGCCTGGCTGCAGAGCAAAGGGAACCCGGAGAGGGAGAATGTGCCCGTGTACTGTAACTTGTAAGAACTGCAAATGACTTGTAAAGTAACTGGAAGAACTTTGAGTAAAGCTTTGGAAAACCCTGGAACTGCTTCCCTTGTGTCTCTGCACGAAAGTGATTCTCTCCTAACAGGATTGCATCAGAGAGACCTCCACCTGCAGAGCCACAGCTCCAGCCTGTCAGCACCAACGCTGAGGAGAGATCCCTGCAGCGTCTGCAAGTAAGTGTGCTACAACTTCACCATAGACTTAACCCTTACTGCCCTGGGGGATACAGTTCTTCCCACCAGAACTACACCATCTCCGCTGCCATCACATCACCCCCGGAGATTCTGCAGCAGCGGCGGCCCCCATCACTGGCCGCATCAAGTGGGTGGCATCACGAGTGACTTCCCCTGTAAATATCCCCCTTTTATTGCCAGGGCCCGGGACACGGACTGGACCAGGACCACCCGTGACTTCCCCAGTAAAGACCCGGTCCGGTACTGAGTACCCCCGTCCCAGTGGGCTCGACATTAGACTGTCACTAAATTTGTTTATTTTTAATTACCGTATTTTTCGCTTTATAAGACGCACCGGATTATAAGACGCACCCAGAATTTGGAGGTGGAAAATAGGGAAAAAAATATTTGAAGCAAAAAATGACTTTGATATGACAGTCAGGCCCTGCGACCAGTCAGCGCTGGCATCTGTCTCCTTTGGATGCAGGAGCAGCATGTGAGCAACACCAATGACTTCTTGCTCCAGTGTCTGATGGCGGGGAGACAGATGCCAGCACTGACTGGTCGGAGGGCTGAGTCTCATATCAATGTCACATGGGAGATGACTATGCAACTTCTGACAATGTTGGAACCGCTGCAGCATCGTGGGTAAGTATGGTCTTTTTTAGGCTGGCTTCACACTAGCGTTCCCCTCTGCTGCTTCCTGTGGAGGGGGACCGCAAGCTGAGTGCAGGCACCGCAAGTCCCTATGTTTAACATGGGGACGCGGGTGCCTGCGCTCAGGGGCAGATTGGCATGGCACCCATTCACCGCCATGTATGATTTGTACGCATGCGTATACTTGCGCACAAATCACACACTCTTGTCCACACCCTGAATGCGACATGTGTTCCTAGTGCGGACGAGACTGTATGATTTGTGCGCATGCATCCGCCTGCGTACAAATCATACATTGCAGTGAATGGGTGCGCACGCCAATCTGCACCCGAGCGCAGGCACCCACGTCCCCATGTTAAACATAGGGACTTGCAGTGCCTGCGCTCAGCTTGCGGTCCCCCTCCGCAGGACGCCGCAGAGGGGGACACAAGTGTGAAGGCAGCCTTAATTATACAAGGGCCAAAAAGGTGAATGAGATGGGATTTGTTCATGTAGTGGCAACCCCTTTAAGAACTATCACTCCCAGCATGTACTGTAGATCCTATAGCATGCTTGAAGTTCTAGTTAAGCACAGTATTGGCAGTGTTAACTTTATTAGTGGTTATGTTACATATACATGTGCACTCACTTTAATGTATCCTGCTTTGCCATCACCCTGCTGAAATCAAGGAAGTGGCGATAGTCTGCAGATCAAGTTCTGATGTGATGTACTGTATGAGGGAGGGCCAGGGAGGGGGTCTATACACTGTGCTGAAATATAATGCTCCAGCCCTGTCTCCTAATTACAAGTCACCACAGCAGAGCTTGACCTGTAGATGCAGGATGTAGATACAGAAGCTGTACACTGCCGTTATGCTGCCTCCAGCCCTGCTCTCCATACACAGAAGCTCCTCAACTGCAGACCGAGCTTCCTGGATTTCTGCACTGTGCAGGGCTCAGCAGGACACATTACAGAGAGCACCACACTGTGATAAGGTACCGATCTCCCTGCTCTGCCCCTGACTACATGGCAGTGAATCAGCACAAAGCTCAGTGCTGATTCACTTACAGCAGCTGTGCCCCGCTCCTCCGTTCTCACTATCTCCAGCACACAGTCTCCCCAGCAGCTGCAAGAAGCTGGGGAGAGACCATGTGTGCCGGCTAAGGCTGCTTTCACATAACGATTTTTTCAGTTCCGATGCTGTCCGATCAAAATCGGACAGCATCGGACCGATTTTCGGACCCCATGCAGCCCTATGGGCATCGGACCGAATCGGATGTGCACTAAATGCCATCCGATTTGGTCCGATCCGAATCTGTCCGATTTTTTTATCGGTGCAAAAATCGGAGCTTGCTCCGATTTTTGCACCGAAAATAAAATCTGACAGATTCGGATCGGACCAGATCGGATGGCATTTAGTGTACATCCGATCCGACCCGATCAATTTAGCATGGGGCCCTATGGAGAAGGGTCCGAGGAAACATGTTATGTCTCCTCGGACCGATTTTAGTGTACTGAGCATGCTCAGTACACTAAAATAGCTCCTAAAAGTAAATTAAGGGGTTAATAAAAAAAAAAAAAACCTATGCTCACCTGTCCACGAGGCCCACGTCGTCTCCCGGCGTCTCCGGTATCTCTAGGTATCTTGCAGTCTGTGCTGATAAGACCTGCCGTGATGTCACAATCACATGACTGCCAGGAACCAATAGCCGGCAGTCATGTGATTGTGACATCACGAGAGGTCCTGGCAGCACAGAACAGCAAGATACCGGGAGACGCGCGGGACCGTGCAGGAGTCGTGGACAGGTGAGAAAGGAGAGGAGGAGAGGAGGGGGACACATGGGGGGGCCGGAGGACACATGGGGGCACCACATTGAAGGACTGGGGGAGGACACATAGGAGGACCGGGGGCCAAGAGGGGAGACACAGGGGATGAGAGGACCGGGGGCCAAGAGGGGAGACACAGGGGATGAGAGGACCGAGGCCAAGAGGGGAGACACAGGGGATGAGAGGACCGGGGGCCAAGAGGGGAGACACAGGGGATGAGAGGACCGGGGGCCAAGAGGGGAGACACAGGGGATGAGAGGACCGGGGGCCAAGAGGGGAGACACAGGGGATGAGAGGACCAGGGGCCAAGAGGGGAGACACAGGGGATGAGAGGACCGGGGGCCAAGAGGGGAGACACAGGGGATGAGAGGACCGGGGGCCAAGAGGGGAGACACAGGGGATGAGAGGACCGGGGGCCAAGAGGGGAGACACAGGGAATGAGAGGACCGGGGGCCAAGAGGGGAGACACAGGGGATGAGAGGACCTGGGGCCAAGAGGGGAGACACAGGGGATGAGAGGACCGGGGGCCAAGAGGGGAGACACAGGGGATGAGAGGACCGGGGGCCAAGAGGGGAGACACAGGGGATGAGAGGACCGGGGGCCAAGAGGGGAGGACCGGGGGCCAAGAGGGGAGACACAGGACCGGGGGCCAAGAGGGGAGGACCGGGGGCCAAGAGGGGAGACACAGGGGATAAAGAAGAGGACCGGGGGAGAGACTGTGACAGCTCTCAGGGAGCGATCTGACAGGAGGGCGGGCATCCTATTTTCTGTCAGAATCAGATGCCTATTTGGCACCCGATTCCAGGCATTAGAAGAATCCGATGCTGTCCGATATATATCGGACAGCATCGGATTTTACAAAATCGTTATGTGAAAGTAGCCTAAGCAGCTTCTCCTGCTCCCTGTGCTCTCACCTCTCATGCTGTCTTCAGTGCAGAGAGGTGGGTGGAGACTGGGAGCAAGTGAAGTGAATATCTAAGTAGATAATGAGCCGGGGACACGTGGTGCTCCTGCAGCCCGGATTCTTCAGCAGGGACCATTCTCTGCCACTTCTGTCCCCACTTCACTGCTGTCCCCCCCCTCCCAAGCAACTGAGGATGCTAGAATGTTATATTCCTTTTATAAGACGCACCCCCACTTTCCTCCAAAACTTGGAGGAAAAAAAGTGCGTCTTATAAAAGGAAAAATACGGTAATTTATTTAAATTTTACAAGAGTGAGCACGAAATCTTGTGAGATTCTCTTCATTTGAAGATACCAACTGTTAAGCTGTACAGTGTCTAATTGGAAAAATGGAGATGTGCTCAGATTTGTTTTTTTAGTGACTTGATGGTCTAGTTAACACAATCAACTATATTTCTTAAGAATTTACCAAACAAAAACCAAAGTTACCAAACAAAACAAAAATTACTAACAGTGTGAATTGATTCACTGGTGCAACCCGATTAGTGAAATGCAAATGAGGAGCAGTTTTTCTTTAGCTCCAAGCAGGAGCCTAAACATTATTTCATAATGACTATTTCATAATGACTATTATACTTTAATAGGCATGTAATAAAATCTGCCTTTCAGTTATAAGTGTAATCCAGATAAATGAAATTACTGCTGCTAATAAAGGGTTAACCTACAAGATAAATTGATTGAAATGGGTCAGTCTTCTGGACAAGAGTATACAGGTAAAACCCGAAGTTTACATACACTATATAAAAAGATACATCTGCATGTTTTTCTCACTATCTGACATGAAATCATAAAAAATACTTTCTAGTTTTTGGTCAATTAGGATTACCATAAATATTAATTCTTGCCAAATGTCAAAATAATGAGATAGAGAGAATGTTTTAAAGCATTTTTATTACTTTCTGCAAAGTCAAAAGTAAGTTTTATACTTACAAACTGTCTCCAGTTGGGGACTGGAAAGGCGGGCTCCGAGCTCCATTCTCCCTTGCTCGCGCTGTCTTCAGACGCCCTCCTGGGCGTCCGCATTCTTCATAGGCTGTGACACCTCCTATTCAAAATGCCCACCTTTTGTGATCATGTGATGCCCAGGCCGGAACGTCATATCTGGCCCGGTGCATTATAGGGATGATCACATGATACATTCCGGGCTCCAGTGCATGCGCAGTGTGCATCTTGAACCCAGCGCGTACCATGTGATCATCCCCACAATGCATCGAGCCAGATATGACGTTCTGGCCCGGGCATCACATGATCACAAGAGGCGGGCATTTCGAAAAGGATGTGTCACAGACCAAGGAGAATGCATGTGAAGACAAAACGAGGAGGGGAGAATAGACCCGGAGCCCGCCTTTCCAGTCTCCAACTGGAGACAGTTTGTAAGTTTTGCTCTAATTATTGAATTGTAATATGCTTTGTATTGTATTGTATTGTTTTTGGTTGTGTATTTTCTAATTGTTTCTTACGATTGTTTAAATCTGAACTTTGTGATGTGTAGCGCTGCGAAATATGTTGGTGCTATATAAATAAAAATTATTATTATTATTAAGTATAAAACTTATTTTTCTCGCTCTTTATAGGACCCCTTTAGCACAGAGAGGGATGGTTAGGGATTAGATAGGAAGGTGCAGGGACAGGTAGAGATAGATTAGAGGACTACCACAACCTGACAGGTTCCCTTTAAACTATATGACTTGGGCCAAATGTTTTTGATATCCTTCTACAAGCTTCTCACAATAGTTGGTAGGAATTTGGGCCCATTTCTCCTGACAGAACTGGTGTAACTGAGCCATGTTAGTAGGTCGCCTTGCTTGTGCCTACCCTTTCAGCTTTGCCCAACAATGTTCAATAGGATTGAGATCAGGGTTTTATGATGGCCACTCTAAAACATTTACTTAGTTATCCTTCAGCCAGTTTTGTAACCAGTTTGACAGTATGCTTCAGGTCATTGTCCATTTGCAAGACCCATTTCCGCTCAAGCTTAAAACTCCTGGCTGATGTCTTGAGATGTTGCTTCGGTATTGCCACATAATCTTCTTTCCTCATGATGCCATTTATCTTGTGAAGTGCACCAGTCCCTCCTGCAGCAAAACAACCCCACAACATGATGCTGCAAACCCTGTGTTTTACAGTTGGGATGGTATTCTTAGGCTTCCAAGCTTCTCTCTTTTTTCTCCAAAAGTAATGGTGGTCATTATGGCTACATAGTCAATTGTATTTTTTTCCGACCACATGACATCTCTCCAGAAATGTTGGTCTTTGTTCATGTGTGCATTTTCAAAAATTAAATCTGGCCTTTTTATGTTTCTTTTGGAGTAATGGCTCCTTCCTGGCAGAATGGCCTTTTAGCCAATGTTGATACAGTACTCATTTCACTGTGAATAAGGACACAAACTTGTAATCTTCCATTATCATCTTCACAGGATCTTTTGCTTTTGTTCTTGTGTTGATATGCACGAGTCGGACCAAAGCACGTTCATCTCTGGGACCCAGAACCTGTCTCTTTTCTGAGCAGTATAATGGCAGGACATTCCCATCTTGTTAATATTTTCGTGTAATTGTTTGTACAGATGAACAAGGCACCTTCAGGTATCTGGAAATTGCACTCAAGAATGAACCAGACTTGGGCAAGTCCACAATTCTTTTTGTGACATCTTGGATGTTTTGTTTAGACTTTTCCATGATGTTACACAAAGAAACAGTGTGTTTCAGGTGTGCATTAAAATACATCCATTGGTGTGTCTCTAAATAAATCATATGTTGCTAGTAAACCTATTAGAAGCTTCCAAACACATGACATTATCATTTGGGCTGTCCTAAAGTGTATGTAAACTATTGACTTTGCAGAAAGTAATACAAATGCCTCAAACATTCTCTCTCTCTTATTATTATGGTATTTGGCGCCGTGACATCCCCCAGCAGTACCCCGGTCCGGCACCGAGTACCCCGTCCCAGTGGGCTCCACAGTAGTACTTGTGCACTACAGTGCATTATTGTTTGACTGACAGTCAATTGGGGTCCACCCTCATAGAGATCTGAGTAGCTTAAGGATATGGCAGACATGAAGGCCATTTTCAATTCTCAATGTTGCCATAGCAACTGTTGGCACTCTGCTATCATGCTGTGGGGGTGACAATTGGGCTTAAAAAGGGAGCTATCTCCATTTGTCAGATTCCTTACATCCTGCAGTCACTAGTGACAATGGCATCTGAGGTGTTAAAGTTCTTAGATCTACTGTGTGTCCATTTTCAACACTTGAAGCAGAAGCCTGGCTGTATATAACAGCTGGCTGATGCTGTGGATAGCAGAAGAACAAACCCTGTACCCATGCCATCAAACATAACTGATATAGTAGAAAAAAGGCATACACACTGTGGAGACACAGGGGTCAGTGGGTGTTCTCGTCCTTTGGCCCAGCTGCCTTTAGAAAGACCGCATGGACCAGGGCTCATCCCAAATGAATGACTGAATTCCTTAACCATGGGTGGAACACTACTTAGACAACACAAGGTTAGGGAAGAATACAATGTTAAGGCTTTATTGGCTCTCCAATAGTCAAAGGTATTTAGCACTTAAACAAGCGCAACACACAATGTAACAAGCAACAGAGTCTCACCCTTCTGCTGGCTCACCAGGGATTAGAATGTTCAAGCCTTTGGGGCTTCCAGGTACATTTGCTCCAATCCAGCAGTACCCCACTTTTGGCAGGCACTCACCAGGAAAGGATACAGACAAGCTTAGAAAGCTGACCGAGCATAGCAAAACCTGTAGACAGGTGAGGGAATTTTTACAATATGGTTAACTTCCATAAATAGTCTCTGATATTCCACCTGACTCCTAGACTGAGCTCCTACAGAAAACAATCCAGTTTTACTATTCCTCCAATCGGACCCGCAGTTCCTACATTGAGGTCATGCAGATTATGAAACACAATGTTGTCCTGGCAGCCAGAATCGAAATTGCTAGGCTGAGGTTATGGTCTTCCAACGGGGTCCGCAGACCCTAGATTGAAGCCATGTAGCATATGAACTCTGATGAATCAAGCTGGCCTCTCTTATACAGTATATACCAAGCCTACATCTCAGGGTATATTGTGTTTTTCTAGGATTAGTGGGCTAAAACTGTTTTTTCTTATTGGTTGGATTTCAAGCCACATGCTTAATTCCCCTTTGAGTCATGACTGAGTTTCTGACCTATGGGTGAGATAATTTACATTAAATTTGCAATACACAAGTTTGGACAAAGGAAGACTCTGCATAGTCTGGCAGTAAACAATTGACTAGCAAACATGAGATAACAAACAAAAATGTAAATACATCTGGCTAATTAAGAACATTAACCCCCGGCATGCACTGAGACAAGCTGTGTCTTCACACTTCACTTAGGAAGTATTAGGTGCAAGAGGACAGGTTTACTGAACCTACCAAATAGTCCTGAATTCCAAATTCTGCACGCTCTGGTTTGTTGCACTTGTGAAATTTTTAATGATGTAAAAAAAGTGAACAGATGATAGAGCAATCACTTTGGGACATTTCAGCTTGTAAGCTTTAATCACAAGAGTAATTTCCTATGATACAACTATATACAACGATATATGATTAAGATCACTTTGTGCAGAATAATCAATACATGACAGAATTGGCAATTCATGCAAAGGCCGGATGGCTGGCAACCAACCAGGCTTAAGAATTGCCCTAGACCCTGCTTTCATCAATTGTGGATCCTTCTATCCTAAACACTATTCTGCACAAAGTGAACTAAATTGTGTATCATAGCACAGTATTGTATGTTAGGAGTTGACTCTTGTGATCAAGGCTTACAAGCCAAAATATCAAACATTGTCACTCAATCATCTGTTACTTTTTTCACTTTATTAAAAATTTCACAAGTGCAACAAACCAAGGTGTGCAGTGTTTTGAACTCAGGACTATCAGACATAACTGTAGAGTGCACATTTTATGCAAAAATAAAGAAATTGCAGATTAAAAGAAACCTTGCAAAAAAGATTGAAAAAGGTATTGGTACAGGACGGAGACACAGCTGTCTTCTGATAGATCAAAATAAAATCTCCTGTTGGATTGTACCCTACGATTTATTCAATTTAGTATCAAGATATGGTATGTAAAATAATATTGCATCAGCAACAATTAACACTGTAATCTTTTTTACACGTTTAGAAATTTTTACTGAAGAAATATTGTATCTACGTATTTATCAATATTATTTAGTTCTGCGTACTAAGTTATCTTTAAATCTTTAATTATAAAAAATATCAATATTTAATACTCTTCTTATGAATGTTAATCCTTTCTTTTTTTTTTTAAATTAAATATAGAAATTTATAATGAACTGTGAAGGTTATTAAAGGCTAAACATGTAGCTACCGGAGCTTTTGATGGAACTTGTATTAATCAGTAACAAATAACATCCACCCAGCCTCTGTGCCATTATTTCTGCTCAAATCAGTTTCTCATTAAATCAGCACATTTACACTCCATGCCAGAAATCATTATCAAATAAAAAGGTTCTTGATCAAAAACTCCAGAAGTTAAAGCACATCTTTTTAAAGTTAAAGCATCTACTTTAATGTTTAAACTTCAGAGAGCTTCAAAGGGAATTACATCTTAAAGTAAGTTTAATACCAGTGGTGCCTTCATTTACTGTGTGTTGGTGGAAATGCAGTGGTCAATGCTGGTTGGATTGTGGGAAGTACAGTGTTGGCCAAAAGTATTGACACCCCTGCAATTATGCCATATAATATGACACTGCTCACGGTAGACACAGGAACATTCAGTTTTTTTGGAGATGGACTTGTAGCCTTGAGATTGCTCATGCTTCCTCACAATTTGGTTTCTCAAGTCCTCAGACAGTTCTTTTGTCTTCTTTCTTTTCTCCATGCTCAGTGTGGTACACACAAGGACACAGGACAGAGGTTGAATCAACTTTAATCCATGACTGGCTGCAAGTGTGATTTAGTTATTGCCAACACCTGTTAGGTGCCACAGGTAAGTTACAGGTGCTGTTAATTACACAAATTAGAGAAGCATCACATGATTTTTCTAACAGTGTCAATACTTTTGTCCACCCCCTTTTTTATGTTTGGTGTGGAATTATATCCAATTTGGCTTTAGGACAATTCTTTTTGTGTTTTTTTCATTAAAGACAAATTAAATGAAGATAATAATACCAAAGAATTTGTGATTGCAATCATTTTCAGGAAGAAACTGAGTATTATCTGACAGAATTGCAATACTTTTGGCCAACACTGTATCAGAAGAATTGACAACTATGGAAAATACAGCAGCAAAAAATGGTTAGTAAAAATTACACAAATTGGTGCACAATATACTGCAAAATGTTTCTGATCTCTAAGCAGAAACAAAAAGGATAGGGACTTAAAACTACCATAAACTAGTTGTCCTTGGAATAACAGGTGAAGCTTCTTACTCACCTGTACTAGCTTCAAGCTTCAGTGCTGGTTTCTGAATTCTCATTCCCCAATGTTTGACTCCCTCTGCTGACTCCCTTTACCATGGTAATTATGGGCACTCTTCTGATGTCACAGCCCAGGCTTTTCAAGCTGGCCTATTTAGTGGTATGCTGCATGAGTACTCAAATAGTTAAGTGTGTTTACATTCCATTAGATACTGTTATTCATAGCTGGATTTGCTCATATAGTGTGCCTCATGACAAACCCAGCTTGACTGTTATATTTGGCTCTGCTGCATTACCTCAACTGGTCCTCCTGACAAACCTTGCTTCACTATTCCACTGTAGTCTGCTACTTCAAGTATGTCTCTGGACAAGCTTGATCCATGTAGATGTGTATCCAGACATATGTTGATCTACTGCCCGCATTATTGGCAATGCTGTTCCTAGGTGCCTATCTGCATTCTTGTCTCTTCTATTGCATGGTGTGTCTGCATAGTCAGGTCGTCTGTTCAATCGTACCCAAGCACATACAGGGCTCTGCTGCTCCAAGGTGCCTGACTGCATACTCAGATATGATATTCTTAGGTTTTGTTCTGCATATTAATCTTTATCATTCTACAAACAAGATGACATCCTGCATTCACAACACTAATATACTCCCAATAAGGGCCTGTTTGCACGCTGAGTTGGTGGTGCTGAGCTTTGACTTCCAAAATCTACACCTAGTGTCAGAAACGTGCACCAAAACCATCCCTGCCCGCACGGTGCGTTTTTATCCGCTGCGAATATAGTGCTTTTTGTCATTGACTTCTCTATGACTCAGCATTGTTGTGGACGAATCTGCACCATATCTGCATGAAGAATTGACATGCTGCAGATTTTTTGGCACTAAAATAAGCAGTGTATCTGCAGAAGTAATAAATGGCACCAAGGAGACAGCAGGACTTCACTAATACCATTGACTTTGCTGCGAAAACAAACTTAGTGCAGATCTGCAGTGGATCCGCACAAAATAAGTACCAAATACGTGACGAAATATGCATCATTCAAACAGGCCCTTACTGCCCTACCTATAAGCCACCATTTCTCCAGCTGTCAATTAGTCTCTACAACCTTTGTTGCTCTAATTGACATTCAAGCCCTTACAGCCTCCATTGCTCCAACTGACATAAAGCCTCTACAGCCTTTGTTTCCCCAGCCAGTGCTTCAATCACATATATTCATGCTACATTCTGTCTGCTTGTCCAAACCAAAACATTCAAGGATCTACCTTACGAGGTGAGTTATAACAGAGCTTAAAAATAATCTGTCTGTTCCTCCAAACCTCCCATCAGCATAAGGTAATGGTCTGTTACTTTATCACAAAATAGTCCCTGATGTCCAACACAAGTGTGTCCAGATTGTGAAAAGAAAAACAATTCAAAGTAATTAGCTTGTACCTGTCCTTTGGAATATCAATTTCCTCAGACTAGTACGACCTCAACTTCTGTAATCACAACTCTCTGGTGCTGAAATGATGTGCACAATAGGGAAGGGTGTCAGTCATAACTAGAGGGTTAGGATCACAGGAGCAAAGGCTGGAGTTGTCTGAAGGAAATGAAACCCTGCTGGACTAGTCCTGGCTAATTAACATGAGACTAGTTGTACTATAAAGTTTTTACAATAAAGAAATGTTTTATGGGACATTGAGGACTTTTTTGTAATGCACTAATAGTTGAATGTATCCTTAAGGTGCTATTTGGGGGTCTTGGGGGGACCTGACAGTTTTCCTTATAAATGTGTATAGAACACATGAACATTCTGTAGATATAGGTAGTTGTGTGTAGTGTATTCAAGTGTGCAATGTATTTCTACAAATGTATAGAATATCTTTATCTTTTCTACAAGACAAATGAATTTATGTTGAAGGGGG
>JARQOC010000001.1:525541308-525667826 GCA_033576535.1 Allobates femoralis | reverse complement strand
CCCCGTCTTTAAGTGGGGGCCCAGGACAGAAGGCAATGGGCCAGGTCTGGTTGGAACCAGCTGGTCATGTGGGGGAGGAAACACCGGCAATGCGGGAAGCCGAGGTGGTCAGAAGTTCACCTCTGACCACAGACCGACAAGCTGCGGGCCCTCAGTAACCGGGCTGCCGACAGCACCACAAGGACATCTCACCCCTCAGGACAGAAACCGGTTGAGGGCACTAGTGGTTGTGGACTGAATTCCGGTGTCGGGAGAAATTGTGCGCTCCTGCTGCTCCCGTCCGTACCGGTAAGGGACCAACCTGGATGGCTAGTGACATACTGTAGGACTGGCGGGAGAGCGCTGTGAAGGTGGTAGAGACAGGAAGAATAGGACTGACCCCGAAAGACAAAGAGAGATAACATCTAGAGACTCCATAAGGGGAACCCTGAACCGGCAACATCCAGCCAGTAAACCAAACTGTACCGAGTTCCGTTTTACCATCTGCCAGTACCTGGTAAAGTGGATTAAAACTTGAACTGGTCTCTGTTGTTCTTCCCGCCGGTGCCCTGAGGGCTTCCACACCATCACCAGCAGCTCATCAGAGGGGTAAGACCCATCACTACAACTCCCCTCATCTTCAACCCATCATCGCTGCTCTGGGGTAATAGCTCCACCTGTAGGGAGCTGGACTTCTCTCTGCTGCACCTCAGTGGCCGGCTTGCAGCACCGGTACCATATTACCAGGAACTACAGGTGGCGTCACGTTCCCTTGTAAATACTCCTTCCCCACCCTCTAACAAATGATGACCAGGGCATGGAACCGGGTTCCCGACCACCCATGATTCCCCATCAATGAAGCCATCAGTCCCGGTGTCCAAGTATCCCTAGCTCTGGCCACATCAATGCTATACTGGAGTATAAGAAGGAGAATAACCTCATGACCCATTATCAACATGGGTTTACGAGGGACTCTTCCTGTCAAAACTAACCTGATCAGCTTCTATGAAGAGGTAAGTTCAAAACTGGGCCAAGGAAATGCAGTGGAAGTTGTGTTTATGGACTTTTCAAAAGCTTTTGATACGGTGCCACACAAAAGGTTGATACATAAAATGGGAACTTAGAATATTGTGTACAATTCTGGTCTCTAGTATTTAAGAAAGACATTGCAAAACTAGAGAGGGTGCAGAGAAGAGCGACCCATGTTATTAGAGAACTGAGGGGTCTGCAATATCAAGACAGGTTATTAAACTTGGAGTTATTTAGTTTGGAAAAATGAAGGCTTAGGGGTGATCTTATTACAATGTACAAATATATGAGGGAACAGTACAGAGACCTTTCTAATGATCTTTTTAGACTTAGGCCTGAGATGGAGACAAGGGGGCATCCTCTAAGTCTTAAGGAAAGAAGGTTTAATCATAATCACAGACTCAGATTCTTTACTGCAAGAGCAGAGCAGTAAGACAATTTAACTTTCTGCTGCATTATGTTGAAATGAGTGATTCACTACTAAAATTTAAAATAGCTTGAATGCCTTTCTAGAAAAGTATAATATTACAGATTATATACACTAGATTCTTTGATAGGGCTGTTGATCTAGGGAACAAGACGGATTCCCGTCTATGGAGCCAGAAAGATTTTTTTTTCCCCAATGTGGAGCAGTGTTTGACACATGGTGTTTTTTGCCTTCCTCTGGATCAACATGTTAGGCTATGGGTTGAACAAGATGGATTTAAAGTCTACTTTCAACCTTAAAGGGAACCTGCCAAGTCGTTCTACCCCCCTTGTCTACCACTACCTGTCCCTGCACCTTTCCAGTGTCCAGATTCAGACTCTATGTAAGTTTATAACTGATTCTTCTTAATTTTTTTAGGGCACTTTTAGGTGAGACAGGGATGGTTAGGGACCAGTTAGCAAGGTGCAGGGACAGATAGTAGTAGACTAGAGGGATATATTGACCTGACAGGTTCCCTTTAAAAACTATGAGACTATAAAATCATTTCATATGCAATTTGCTGTGGCAGCAGCAACAAGCCCTTGCACAGTATGTAATGACGCATACAGTGAATCAAAGTTAGCCTAATGTGATGAACATTACTCTTTTCAGATGTCAACAGATCAAGGACCTCTGCAGAGGAGGATGTGGAAAGGATATCAATATCTCAAAGGTCCAGAGTCTCATCCCACAGACTGGCAGGGTGGAGTAGAACGACAGTGGGGGGCTCAAGGTACCAAACAAAGTGGTAGTGAAGGTGCAGGAGCCGAGGGACCAATGGAGGAGGACAAGGATGAAGAGTTGATGGGCAAAGAACAGTCAGGAGATAAGGAAGACATAATTCCCCTTACTGCTGTCTGAGGTTGTCAGGAAAAGAAAGAGAAAGGAAGCTTGATTTTTATTCCACCATCAACACAACAAGGACTTGGGTCTCATAGATGCATCAAACACATGAGCGCCTTTTTGCTGCACTATCCCAACAGAGCAGTGGGGGACACAGTACACATTGCAGATCTACGCTGCCAAGTCAGAGGATGTGGAGTCATCAGTGTAGAAGCATTAGCAGCAGAAGTTTAACTGTCAGAAGCAATTTCTGGGAGATGTTTGACCAATTTTTTAAGCCTGCCCGTTCACCAACAGAACTGACTACAAGTTAGACACATCGCGAAGGACTGAGGAGCATGCTGCAGAAGCATTTAGAGTTCCATATCCATGCCATTTGGGGGGTTTGAATCATTTTGTATATTTGGCTTTAAAAATGGAGAAATGGCCTGAAATCACCAGTCACGCCCTGGGAATATGTCATGACAAGCAACCAGCGTTCTCTCAGAACATGTCTCCAGTGCTGCTGGTGATATCCTGATGGATACTCAGATCCGACTGTCCCCTGAAAATGTAGACCGCCAAATTTTCATCGAGATGAACAAGTCATTGTTCTCGAAGGACCTTTCCACCCAAGTGACAGATTGGGCAGACTAGGCGATGTTGTACTTTTTAGTGTGCTCTTTGATTTATCCGTTTTACAATTTTTATTCTGAGTCAATTAATGCCACTTTGGTACTATCTGGCCCTAGCTGTTTTAAACGTGGAGAATCTTCTTGGGGTGTATTTGTTGTGTGTTTTATGAATTAAACAGTGCTCTGTGAGCACGATTCCTAAATGTGTCACTCATCCCCCTGTTACTAATGAATGTTTAACCTTTAAATGTTAGGCCAGGCCCTGTAGCAGATCCATGAATGCATGCTGCACCATTATTCAATTTTTATTCTGGGTCAATTGATGCCAATTTGATGGTATCTGTCCGTAATTTTTAGAAATGTGGAGAGTCTGTTTGGGGTCTATTTCCTGTATTTAGCAAGGCTCTGTAAGCACGATGCCTGCACGTATTACTAACCCAACTGAATCCTTCCTGTAGTATTCCGAGTACCTAATACTTGTGCCACCTGAGTTTGGCAGAGCATAACATTTCTTGGAGAGGTTGCATGACTTTTGAGGTCCCCCTGCCTAATAGGCATAACAGGCATGTGGCTGACCCACCTGATTAATTTTTCCAGTAGTACTCTGTGAAACTAATACTTGTGCCACCTGAGGTATTAGGGCCCCCTGCCCACTAAGCCTACACGTGTCATTCATCCCCTTGTTCCTGATCAATGTTTAACCTTCAAATGCTAGGCCAGGCCCTGTTTCAGACCCTGTGCATTGCATGCAGACTGTGCAAGTATACAATATTTATTCTAGGTTAATTGATGTACTTTGGTGGTATTTGGCCCTAATATTTTGAAATGTGGAGACTGTTATTGAGGTGTCTTTGTTGTGTATTTTATAAATTTAGCATGGCTCTCTGAGCACCATGCCTACACCTGTCACAGATATCCTTGTTTCTGATCAATCGAAGCTCAAGGTCTTGTCTCATACATTATGTATAATGATGAAAAGTTTAACTCTGGGGAATAGATGACTTCTCCTGGTGTCTGACCCTAATTTGAGCTGTTTTGGTAGCTTTTGGGCCCCTTTGAAGGTGTTGTCTAGGCCCTCGATTTTGATTTGAATGGAGTTGAGAGGTTCACTGAACTGTTTGCCGATCTATTCGACAAACATATGCCTGTTCAGTAAACAGAACCATTTCAAGTCTTAAAATAAAATGAGTGCATGAAAAAGACAAAGCTGCAAACAAGTTATTAGTTGTGGGAGAATTAGGATTTGATGTTGTGAATCAATTAGTCTTTTGTTACAATATATAGGTGCATCTCAATGAATTAAAATATTATCAAAGAGTTCATTTTTTTCAGTAAGGCTAGGGCCACACTGAACAGTGCACCCACGTTAACCGGATGCCCAGAGCCCAGCCTGCTATAATGCACACCGTTAATGTCTGCCTGTTAACGCGGCTCCATAGTAACCCAATGTTTACCATGGATGCAGCTTCGTAGGAAGCCCCAGGCAGTGCGCTTTTGCAGAGCGCACAGGAAAACGTTGTCAGCAATACATAAAGTGAAACATGTATATTATATAGAGCCAATGCACACAGAGTGATCTATTTTAAGTGTTTATTTCTGTTATTGTTGATGATTATGGTTTCAACCAATGAAAATCAAAAGGTCATTATCTCAGTAAATTAAAGGGAGGATGAAGGGTTAAAAACCGCTCTGACATATTCCACGAGACATCAAATTGATTTATTAGTCAACATGTTTCAGGTCTCCCTGAAATGCCCTGAAACATGGCAATATGATATTGCTTTATCCTGAGGAAGGGACCAGGGAGCCCTTAAAGACGCTGATTAATAAATCAATATTATATTCACCCTTTGATGCCTCATGGAATACGACAGCACGATTTTTAACCCTTCATCCTCCCTGCTCTATGTGCACTATGCTGGGGACATCAGCAGCCGTGATCTGCTTTGATAGTGATTGTGACTCTCACAACCACACAAGGTGAAGCCTCTGACACCTATTTAGGGACTATTTTATCTCTCAAACGCGTCATCCTCCCTACTTTAATTTTCTGAGAAAATGACATTTGGCTTTTCATTGGCTGTAAGCCATAATCATCAACATTGACAGAAATAAACACTTGATATAGATTAGTCTGTTTGTAATGACTTATATAATATGTTTGTTTCACTTTATGTATTGAATTACTGAAAACAATTAACTCTTTGATGATATTCTAATTCATTGAGCTGCACCTGCAATTGTCTCTATTTTTCAGAATTCAATGAGAATTTACATTCAAATAAATTAAAAGAAAAAAAAAAAATCATCATGAATGTTGATGTTAAAACACATTATTATTTAAAGCTATATTATCCATAGGAAATATAATGGCAGAAAGATGAAAGGCACATTCTTATAGCGCACCAAGAACTATGCTGAATCACTTAAAGTAATGCTGCTGAAATACCGGAATGAAGATTTTAGCAATCTTGAAGCCTTTTAGACGGTGAATGTATAAATTCATCTGCTGTGTTTTATATTATTAACATCTCTACACCTCTGTCTTGTACATCAATATATCCTAAAGCCTTCAGATGCTTTTATATAGTTAGAATACATAAATTTGTTTTCATGGATTTCTCCACTTTTCGTGTGTCACGGCGCCTAAGGGATATGTTACCATGGCGACAAGCTAAGGAAAGAAGTGCTATTTTTAAATGTTCTCCGCCAATCCAACCCCAAATGTTTCAAACCTGTTTTTATCAAGAATATGTTGTAACGTAAAGCACCTGAGCTAAACGGGTTATTTTATTACAAATGGAGAAGTATTAGGTAATGCTACATGGATAATGTCACGTGGTGTGGAGAACACTTCTACCACTGTGACCTGTATCTACAGATTTCTGCAATGTTTTAAGACCTTGGTTATATCGCAGATATTCCTATCCTTTCCTGTGTGCTTATATTGAAATAGCATTGGATTTTTACTTCTTTGTCCCATGTTTAATATTTAATGCAGTGAATAGCAAACACTATACGATTGATAAAAAATGTATGTCTAAATTATTGTGCAAAACAATATGGCCCAAATTCTTGATGACAAAAGTCATTAAAGAGAATCTGTCAGCACGTTTTGGCTACCTCTTCTGAGAGCAGCGTAATGTAAAGAGACCCTAAATCCAACAATGCATCAATTAGTTTATCAGACGCAGCAGTTCTTACACAATCAGAGTTTTTAGATTAAATAATACAGCATGCTGAGAAAGCTAACCCCGTGTACACCAGGCTGTGTAAGTATAATGTCTATAGACAGTGAGGGCTGATAACAGGGGGGCCTGTCATGGCCACTTTACACATCCCGATATCGGCGTCCAACTCCGACCAAAAGTCGCGTGGTTCGTGCATTGGCCTCGATATCGTTCGTGTGTTGTATGGTTTAAATGTCCAATACGATGCACGAACGATGCCAAAACGATATCGGGGATCAAATGAGCAGGCTCTCCAACGGCCTGATATTGGATAGACGATGTGGCCGGATCGTGCTGTGTGACAGCCCAACAGCGATGTGGAGTACAACTTCCCCCATTCTCTCCCATGTTAAATGGTCGTTCCTGGTCGGTCGTACAAGGGGGGCATAGACAACGTAGTGGCGTTGCCTGCCGATATCGCGCTGTGTAAATCTCCGATGTGATCTTGGAAATCTGGGCAGAAAAAAGCGCGCTCCTGCGGCGTCGGATCCAATATCGGACCGACGTTGGGACGTGTAAAGTGGCCTTCAGACTACAAGGCATGAGGAAATATAGTCTGAGCAATGATGACATACTGGTGCTAAAACTACCATTGCAAGCTTACAACAGATTGCAGAGTTTGAATCCCACAGCTTGCTGTCTTCAGATAGCATATTAAAAACCTTCTGACAGATTCCCTGTAAGAGCTGTGTGCCTTTTATTGAGTTTGACAAATCTTTCATCTGCCATGCACTCGAGTTAGTAATGGACTCAGTCTTGAAGAACATGTCTATTATGTCTATTATAATTTACACCACTTCTGTAGTAAAAATGATGGTAATTTGTTAAAGACTTGCCCTTCTTGGCAAACTTGGTCCATTTTTGTAGCAGTTCTAGGATATACATCTGGCTCAAACTGTTTGATAAATTGAGGCCTATATCTTTGTTTGTTAATTGCTAGTTGCGCAAAATGTTGAAAGAATTGTCAAATGATACAGGATATTGGTCAATATGGATCACGTTTCTGGAATGACCTTTTAGGTGGTTTATCTGCAGTGAGGGGCCAGGCAAATGGATAAAAACACACTTTAAAATTCATTGGCCCCAAGAAGAAATCGACAAAGCTCATGGAAGATGCAGCTCACCTGGAAGGAATCGGCATGCACGGACCTGGTGTCCTGATACCGCCCAGCAAACAATGCATCTCTTCATTTTATCCATGAAGAAATCTATGATAGATCCACCCATCTACATAGTATCTATTTCTCCCCAGTTGACTGAGAGTAATTGAGGCCCTTTCTAGCATTGGAATCTTAATAAAACTGTTACTTCCGAAGCCCCTAGGATACATTTTAAACCGTTATTACACATAAAAATATGATTTGCAATTGGCTTAGAATCCGAATCAGAATATCGAGGCAGAACCTAAGTGTTTTCCCAAATATTTTCAGTTTGAAGTGCAATGAGTCCCCTCGGGGATCCCTCCCTTATAATTGGGTTAAGATGTAGGTTACTACCCTAGGCAGTTTTTCATCAGAGCCTAATAACTTCAGTTTATCACAAATCACTTATTAAAGTGGTTTTGTAAACTGTCAAAAACCTAGTTGTAAAAACATTATCATAGTTTTCCTATGGAGACAACAAAACATGATTTTGGGGATTTTTTATATATATTTTTTAGATTATTTACAAATTTTGAGCCAAAATCTACAAGAATAATGTGTGAACATGGCTTATCTTGTGTGTGTCTTCTTATTTATCATACAGTTAAAGTGATTTTAACCCAATATTTGAAGCCGGCTCAACAACTGAGCCTGCTTTATTACCAGCAGATGATGAATAAAATGGTAAATTATTTGGGAAAGGGTTAAAGATTACCTAGCTACAAGCTTCTTGCAGTAGGTTTAAGTGTCATGTAAACAGTCATTTCTTCCTCCTAAATAGTGAATAAATGATAAATGTTAAGGAGGATATGAGTAGCACTGTGGCTGGCTCTTTGGGTAAGGAATGTGGACCAACAATAGATAAGTGGTAGACATTGTTAAAACTGGCTTCTTTAATGGCTCCAAACTCTTCACAGATGTCAAGGTGCTCATTTTGCAGACTCGAAGTGCAGACCTCTTCATGTGGGCACATGGCAAGACATTGATTATGGAGGCACAAAAGAAGACAATTTATTTCCCAGATCCATACATTGTGCATACTTTCATAAGCTCCCGCATTGACTACTGAAATCTCCTGCTCTCTGGCCTCCCCCCTAGTGCACTTTCATGCCTCCAATCTATCCTAAACTCTGCTGCCCAACTAATCCACCTGTCTCCCTTTAATTCTTCTTTCTATCCTCTCTGCTAGGCCCTTCACTGGCTCCCCATTGCTCACACGTTTTAGTTCAAATCCCTAACCATGACATACAAAGCCATCAACAACCTGCCTCCTTCATGCATCTATGATATGATCTCCCAATACTTACCGTATATACTCGTGTATAAGCCGACCCGTGTATAAGCCGACCCCCCTATTTTTGCCCCCAAAACCTGGGAAAAACCTATTGACTCGTGTATAAGCCGAGGGTGGACCCCAGCACAGGTGTACAGCCCCCAGCAGTGTGGTATACAGGCCCCCCAATGGTAGTATACAGCAGCCTCCCCAGTGGCATATACAGGCCCCAGTAGTATATACAGCAACCCCAGTGGTATACAGCAGCCTCCCCAGTGGTATATACAGACCCCACCAGTATATACAGCAGCCCCAGTGGTATATACAGAAGCCCCAGTGGTATATACAGCAGCCCCAGTGGTATACAGGCCTCAGCAGTATATACAGCAGCCCCCAGGGGTTATACAGCAGCCCCCAGGGGTTATACAGCACCCCCCAGGGGTTATACAGCACCCCCCAGGGGTTATACAGCGGCCCCCAGGGGGTACCCAGCAGCCCCCTGGGGGTACCAACAGCCCCCTGGGGGTACCAACAGCCCCCAGGGGGTACCCAGCAGCCCCCAGGGGGTACCCAGCAGCCCCCTGGGGGTACCAACAGCCCCCAGGGGGTACCCAGCAGCCCCCAGGGGGTACCCAGCAGCCCCCTGGGGGTACCAACAGCCCCCAAAAGCTGGCACTGTCCCCCCTTGTAAGGGCCCCCCCCTCTGCTTATACATTACCATCCCGGTGTTCTGATCGGCGCCGCTCCTCGGTGCTTCTTCTTCATCCTCCCGTCCTCGCTGGCTGCATCCGGGATCTCCGGCCGTCGCGCGATGACGTCATATGCCTGCGACGGCCGGAGATCCCGGATGCAGCCAACGAGGACGGGAGGATGGGGGGCATATATGCACTGTTTCCCCCTGCCGCTGATTGACAGGGGGAAGCAGTGCATATATAATGAGCGGCCCCACGTGACGGGGCCGCTCATACAGCAGCCTCCCCCCGCCTCCTCCAGCCTCCACAGCCCCCACCACAGCAGCCTACCGTATAGACCCGTGTATAAGCTGAGGGGGGGACTTTTCAGCCCAAATTTTGGGCTGAAAAACTCGGCTTATACACGAGTATATACGGTACCTACACACAAGCTGTGATCCTCATAAGATTTCCTTCTTTACTCCTTTCTTATTTCTGCTTCCCATAACTGCATACAATATTTCTCTTGTCCATCCCCCATATTCTGGAACTCTCTGCCCCAACACATCCGACTCTCCCCTACCACGGAAGCCTTCAAAAGGAACTTGAAGACCCACCCCTTCCAAAAAGCTTACAACCTACAGTGACCCTCAGTCCAATAAACCAATAAACTGCTGCACAACCAGTTCTACACAATGCTAGTGTATACTCACCCATCCCTTGTAGACTGTGAGCCCTCGCAGGCAGGGTCCTCTCTCCACCTGACATCACTCACCGAGTCCTTGCAGTTAATATGATGGCAGACTCTGCAGGGAGAGGATGCTTGTTCTTTCCCTGCAGACTCTGGATAAAGGATTGTGAAGGGTTATGTGGGAGTAATAAAGATGGAGTTGAGATGTTTGTTTTTTCCTCTAATAAAATGTTTCTTCTCTGAGTGTTGTGTATTATTTACTATTTACTATTTACTAATGGTGGGGTCTAATATTAGCCTGACATTATGACTGTTAATTATTCTGGCTTTTAGTGCCAGCTGCAAATAAAAAAGCTGAAAGTATCCCCTTTCTTACCCAGTTTGGCACCGGCACCAGGAAGAGTCTGAGTACAGCACCAAAATATGGTGGCTGTAATGAATGTGCCATTTTCTGAGGTGCATGTGGGCTGCAATTCGCAGCTTGGGAGGGCCCATAATGTATGGGCCTGTCCACACTGAGGATTCCAGCCCCCAGCTGCCAAGTTGTACTTGGTTGGCAACCAAAAATATGGCGAAGCTCCACATAATTTTTTTTAGTTGTAGAAATAATTTAAAAAAAAAGGACATAGGCTTCATCATATTTATAGTTGCCAGCCAGGTACAACCTGGTAGCTTGACTGCCACCCAACCCCAGTTGCTTAGTGTTACTTGACTGTCAACCAAAAATACAGTAAAGCCCGACATCATTTTTCTTTTACAAAATTTGATGGAAAAAAGTTACCGTATATACTCGTGTATAAGCCGAGTTTTTCAGCCCAAAAATTGGGCTGAAAAGTCGCCCCCTCGGCTTATACACGGGTCAATGCGGTAACTCAGGCGGGAGGAGGCGGGGGGAGGCTGCTGTATGAGCGGCCCAGTCACGTGGGGCCGCTCATTATATATGCACTGCTTCCCCCTGTCAATCAGCGGCAGGGGGAAGCAGTGCATATATGCCCCCAAATGCTGGCACTCGTCCCCCTCCGTTATAAGGCCCCCCCCCCGGCTGCTTAAGTTACTATCCCTGTGTGCTCCGTCCTCGGCAGCATCCGGGGTCATGTGACAGGCCGGTCGCATGACGTCATCGCTACTGGCCGGGGACCCCGGATGCAGCAGAGGACGGAGCAGAAGACCAGGGATGGTAACTTAAGCAGCCGGGGGGGGTGCTTATAACGGAGGGGGACGAGTGCCAGCATTTGGGGGCATATATAACTCACTGCTGGGGCCTGTATATACCTGTGGGGCTGCTGTATACCTCTGGGGCTGCTATATACCTCTGGGGCTGCTGTATACACCTCTGGGGCTGCTGTATACCACTGGGACTGCTGTATACCTCTGGGGCTGCTATATACCTGTGGGGCTGCTGTATAACTCTGGAGATGCTGTATACACCTCTGGGGCGGCTGTATACACCTCTGGGGCTGCTGTATACACCTCTGGGGCTGCTGTATACCTCTGGGGCTGCTATATACCTCTGGGGCTGCTGTATACACCTCTGGGGCTGCTGTATACACCTCTGGGGCTGATGTATACACCTCTGGGGCTGCTGTATACCTCTGGGGCTGCTGTATACACCTCTGGGGCTGCCATATACCTCTGGGGCTTCTATATACCTCTGGGGCTGCTGTATACACCTCTGGGGCTGCTGTATACCTCTGGGGCTGCTGTATACACCTCTGGGGCTGCTGTATACCTTTGGGGCTGCTGTATACTCCTCTGGGGCTGCTGTATACCTCTGGGGCTGCTGTATACCTCTGGGGCTGCTATATACCTCTGAGGCTGCTGTATACACCTCTGGGGCTGCTATATACACCTCTGGGGCTGCTATATACCTCTGGGGCTGCTGTATACACCTCTGGGGCTTCTGTATACACCTCTGGGGCTGCTGTATACCTCTGGGGCTGCTATATACCTCTGGGGCTGCTATATACCTCTGGGACTGCTGTATACACCTCTGGGGCTGCTGTATACCTCTGGGGCTGCTGTATGCACCTCTGGGGCTGCTGTATACCTCTGGGGCTGCTATATACCTCTGGGGCTGCTATATACCTCTGGGGCTGCTATATACACCTCTGGGGCTGCTGTATACACCTCTGGGGCTTCTGTATACACCTCTGGGGCTGCTGTATACCTCTGGGGCTGCTATATACCTCTGGGGCTGCTGTATACACCTCTGGGCTGCTGTATACCTCTGGGGCTGCTGTATGCACCTCTGGGGCTGCTGTATACCTCTGGGGCTGCTGTATACACCTCTGGGGCTGCTGTATACCTCTGGGGCTGCTATATACCTCTGGGGCTGCTGTATACACCTCTGGGGCTGCTGTATACACCTCTGGGGCTGCTGTATACACCTCTGGGGCTGCTGTATACCACTGGGGCTGCTGTATACACCTCTGGGGCTGCTGTATACCTCTGGGGGCTGTTGTATATACCTCTGGGGGCTGCTGTATATACCCCTGGGGAGGCTGCTGTATATACCACTGGGGAGGCTGCTGAATATACCACTGGGGAGGCTGCTGTATATACCACTGGGGCTGCTGCTGTATACTACCACTGGGGCTGCTGTATATACCTCTGGGGCTGCTGTATAATACCACTGGGGCTGCTGCTGTATACTACCACTGGGGAGGCTGATGTATACCACACTGCTGGGGGCTGTATATTTGTGCTGGGGTCCACCCTCGGCTTATACACGAGTCAATAGGTTTTCCCAGGTCTTGGGGGCAAAAGTAGGGGGGTCGGCTTATACACGGGTCGGCTTATAGACGAGTATATACGGTATGTGGAGCTTTGCAGTTGCTCCCGAAAATGGCGCATTTATTGAAGCGCCACTTTCTGGTGCTGTACCGAGATTCTTCCAGTTGCCCTGGGGTCGGTTGCAAACTGGGTAATAAAGGGGCTAATGCCAGCTTTTATATTGGCAGCTGGCACTAAGCCCGAGATTCATAATGTCGTGCCAATGTTAAACCCGGTCATTAGGAATCTCTAGTAAATAGTCAAAAATACACTACACAGAAAAATCTTTTTATTAGGAAAAAAACACAAACAAAATCCAGACTCCATCTTTATTAATCCCACATAACCTCCATTGTAGTCCAAAACGATGGTCCCTCGACGCTTGTTTGCCTCTGCTACATCCAGAGACTGCAGCAAGGGATCAAGCATCCTCTTGTTGTAGTCTCTGGGGTCACGGTGATTGTGATTATCTGCCATACAGTGCAGCATCACTATGATCACAGAGACTACAACAAGAGGACACTTGATTCCGTATTGTAGTTTCTGGGGTCACAGTGATAGTGCACTGTATGGCAATGATAGGCCATACAGAGCACAATCACCGTGACCCCAGAGACTACAACAAGAGGACACTTGATCCCTTAATCCCTTGTTGTAGTCAGTGGGGTCATAGTGAAGATGTGACTCACCGTTGCCGGGTTCTCAGGTCTCAGGTGCTGACTGTGGTCACGGGTCGGTGCCTGAGGCTGAAGGGGCCCGGTGGTCAATGCACGGTTAAATAAAGATAAAGTTTGTTTTGTGATGCCACCTGTAGGTGTCCGGTGATAGCACAGGCGCTGCTCAGACCTCCGGGGTGATGTGCGGCAGCTTGGATGGGACCGCTCCCTACAGGGCGAGCGGGGGGTCCCCGAGGCAGTTATTGAAGTTGAGGGGAATAGGGTAGCGCGGTCGGTGTGGTGTAAGTGGAAGGAGGGACACGCACACATACATTCTTTTGGTACCTTTACTGATGTTGACGGGTACACTCGACCGGAGATGAGGTAAACACTTCTGGATTTTCCACAGCAAGCAGGGTTGTAGGCTTCCTTGTATCCGTGGTTCTACTGGAGTCTGGCGGGCATGAAACCCGACCAAACCGGTACTACACTTTCTTGTGTGTCTCTTCACACCCGGATTTGCTGCACTGAGGGCACTCTAGGGGATTCCTGCCAGGCTCTATGACTCCGGGCTCTCATTTGGTGGTGCTTCGGGTGTCCGGGGAGCTAAACCCCCTATTTGTGGTGCTAGTTTCTCTACAAAGTCTAGACTGCGTCCTTGTAGCTCGGACCCAGTGACCGGAACTCTGTTAGGGTGAGTCGGGGTGACTCCTCTGCCTCTACTTGGTACTTGCTTCTCTCCTGTTCCTGTGACCCCTATTCTAAGGGTCCACCACTTTCCAGGTGTCTCTGGTATGGGCCTAGCTCGGCTCCAGTACCAGGTGAGCTCACTCAGCTGTTTACAGTTCTCTAGTGACTGCACACTCTGGTGTTTCTCCCTCCAGGACCCGTATTTAAAGGGGGAACTGGCTTAAGGTAACCAGTGGAGCTCCCCCTACAGGTCTGGGGTGAAAGGTGTTGTTTGTTAGTGGGGTCTGCTTGCTGTGTACTTTCTATCCATGTCCCAAGAGATCCTGTGGTGCCCTGCACAGGGTGCCACAGATGCACTGTTTGGCAGATTATTGCCATACAGTACACAATCACCGTAACCCCAGAGACTACAACAAAGGATCAAGTGTCCTAGTGAAGTCTGTCATAGTGAAGATGCACTGTATGGCAGATCATTGCCATACAGTACACAATCACCGTGACATTAGAGACTACAACAACAGGGCACTTGATCCCTTGTTGTAGTCTCTTGGGTCATAGTGATGATGCACTGTATGGCAGATCATTGCCATAAACTTCACAATCACTGTGACCCCAGAGACTATAACAAGAGTACGCTTGATCCCTTGTTGCAGTCTCTGGTGTCAGTGATTTTGCACTGTATGGCAATGATCTACCATAGAGTTCATCATCACTATGACAACAGACTTCAACAAGAGGACACTTGATCTCTTGTTGAAGTCTGTTGTCACAGTGGTGGTGCACTGTATGGCAATGATCTGCCATACAGTGCACCATCATTATTACAACAGACTACAACAAGGAATCAAGTGTCCTCTTATTGTAGTCTGTTGTCATAGTGATAATGCACTGCATGGCAATGATCTGCCATATAGTGCATCATCACTATGACAACAGACTACAACAAGGGATCAAGTGTCCTCTTGTTGTAGTCTGTTGTCATAGTGATGATGCACTGCATGGCAATGATCTGCCGTAGACTGTATCATCACTATGAAAACAGACTACAACAAGGAACATAGTGTCCTCTTGTATTCTGTTGTCATAGTGATGATGCACTGCATGTCAATGATCTGCCATATAGCGCACTATCACTATGACAACAAACTACAATAAGGGATCAAGTGTCATCTTGTTGTAGTCTATTGTCATAGTGATGATGCACTGCATGGCAATGATCTGCCATATAGTGCACATCCCTATGACAACAGACTACAACAAGAGATCAAATGTCTTCTTCTTGTAGTCTGCTGTCATAGTGATGGTGCACTGTATGGCATATCAATGCCATACAGTGCATCATCACTAGGCAAACCCAAGTCTCAGAGATCACATGATTTCTGAGGCTTGGGTCAGCTGACCCAACATTGCCATAGCAAAGTCAGGTTACCATGGTGATCGGCTCATCGTAATTACATTACGATGAGCCAATCCCTGCCGGGGAGAGGTGAGTGACTGTGCGCTCCCGCTCCCGGACACTAAGTCTTATGATCACAGCAGTTATGGAGTGACAGAGCCTCGGAAGAATGGCGGCGGTGCAGGGCACGTGTGCCTGCCTTCCGCCAGCTTCTGCCCGCGCTTCTGTGCAGCCTGATCTCTCTGCATGGAGACCAGGCTGCAGAGAAGTGTCCTTACAGCTGGGCACAGTGATTCGCTATGTGATCGCTGTGCCCAGCTGTGAGATCGCTCCTGTCAAACCTGGTCTCCGTGCAGGGAGATCATGCTGCACAGAAGTGCCGCCAGAAGCAGGTGGTAGACGGGCACAATACCCTGCACTACCGCCATGATGCTTCAGCTGAATGGGAGTGATCAATAAATCACTCCCCATCAGCATGGAGGGGGCGATACCTGACCCCTTCAGTGCTCCAGCCTGTGGAAGGGGCTATGACAACCCCTTTCATAGTTGGAGGGAAGATCACTGTGATTGACTGTTCAAACAGCCAATCACAGTGATCGTGAAGGCAAGGTAGGGAATCCATCCCCCTGACATGAAGCCCCGGTGCTCTGTGATAAGAATCACAGAACATCGGGGCCCGATAACGGTTACCACGGCAACGGGTTGTGGTAACCGCCATGACGTTGTGGGACGTCACAGGTCGGGAAGTCACCGACTTCTATGACATCCCACAATGTCATAGGTCGGGAAAGGGTTAACCTTTTCTATTTCACCGATTCCTGCTACACCAAGGCATCATGCAAAAGAAAAAACAAAGGTTGCGCCACGCTGCATTGGGGAATCTAGATTAAGCGATATTCAGGATTTTCACTCACCTTTACTAGTTGTGCCGTATCCGCACAACTCGATTGTGGATATGTGGTGAGTGAAGGTTTATATTCACTGATCTTCTGATCTTTGGTGTTCCCCTTCAACGTTTTTAATATAAGATTCCTGCCTTCTCCATAGCTGGCTCGCGTGAAGGATCATGTGCCGATTTTAAGGATGGATAAATGTAGCCAGGTCCTGCTCCGGAGCAGCTCACAACACCACGCTCCCCGAAGGGAGATTGTAGATAAGCCGATGAATAAATGTGGTATAATAATAGTAAGCGCTGAGAGCTAAAACAGGATACACAATGCTCTTAAATATATTACCTTTGAGTTTTATTCATTCAACAAATAAAAGCCCTCCTGCCACAACGCGTTTCGACGCTGACTGCGTCTTCCTCAAGTGGATCCACTTGAGGAATATATTATACCACATTTATTCATCGGCTTACACCAAGGCATCAGGAAGATGTAAAGTGCTTCTAATGAATGTGTAAAATCTTGTGTGACTGAAATAGGCTGAAATAACTATGTGCCTCCCCTGGGTGAGAATACCAAAGCCAGGTTGTGCACTTTATCTTGGCTGGTATCACAACTGGGAGGTACCCCACGCATATTTTTTCAATTATTTTTTTTTTTTTTTCACTGTACTTTGGGACCCAGTAAGCTACTGTTTATGGCAACCAATCACACATACAGCCAGAGAGGGTGGGCAGTGCAAAGTCTGACTTTAACCAATCATGCGGGGAGTATTGAATGTGTATTATTATTATTATTTATTTATTTATTTATAGAACACCATTGATTCTATGGTGATGTACATGAGAAAGAGATACATACAAACAAGTTAAAAATACTATGAACAAACTAACAGTGACAGACTGCTACAGAGGGGAGAGAGGACCCTGCCCTTGCAGGCTTACATTCTGCAGGGCATTGAGGAGGGAAAGAGTAGGTTAGGTCTGCTCGAATGGTGATGGAGAGCCCGGGTCCAGTGGTGGTGGAACGCAAGGTGCAGTGGTGGTAGAGCGCCTGGTCCAGTGGTGGCGGAGCCCCAGGCCCAGCGGTGGTGGAGCACCAGGTCCAGTGGTGGTGAAGCAGTGGGTCCAGTGGGTCCAGTGGTGGTGAGGTGGCACTGTGGACATTGCAGGCTGTAGGCTGTTCTGAAGCTTAAAGGTTCCGCTTAAAGGTTCCGAATGTAGGGAGTAGTCGGATGTTTTAAGGGGCAGAATTTCAGAGGATGGAGGATACTCGGGCAAAGTCTTGCAGGCAGTTAGATGAGGAACGTATAAGTGTGGAGGAAAGGAGGAGGTCTTGGAAGGATCAAATATTATGAGTTGATAATATCGATAGTTTAGTTCAGAGATTTATGCGGGGGGCAGATTTTGGATGGCTTTGTAAGTCAATGTTAGTAGTTTCAATTGGATACGCTGGGTAATTGGGAGCCAGTGGAGGGATTTGCAGAGGGGAGAAGTGGAGGAGCAGTGAGGAGAGAGGTGTATTAGTCGGGCAGCAGAGTTAAGGACAGATTGGAAAGGTACAAGTGTGTTAGCAGGGTGGCCACAGAGGAGGGGGTTGAAGTAGTCAAGACAGGAGATGATGATCACATGCACTAGTAGTTTAGTAGATTAAGGGTTGAGAAAATGACGGGTTCTGGAAATATTTTTGAGTTGGAGGCAGCAGGAGGTTGCGAGAGCTTGAATGTGTGGTTTGAAGGATAAGGCAGAGTCAAGGATTACTTCTTGGCAATGGACTTCAGGTACAAGGAAAAGTGTGACATCATGTACTGTGATAGATAGATCAGGTAAGGGAGGTGCGCGAGATGGGGGAAAGATGATGAGTAGTGATGGGCGAGTAGTAAAATGCGCGGATGCTTGATGCTTGGGTCGACCTGAGCCCAATATTAACCTATGGGGAAACCCAGGCATTTTGCTGTCGGAACCCCCGATGCTCTGCAAAAAGCCTAAAACTTTCACTTTAGCAGCATATGTGCAGCAGCTTCTGGCTGCCTGTACATTCGCTGTTAAAGTGAAATCCAAATGACCAAAAAAAATAAAAAATCATACTCACCTGTTCGCAGACTCCTAGGACTCGTCCGATCGATGCCAGGATCTGTCGGTAATCAGCTAATGCTCTCACCTGACAGCATCAGCTGATTGGGAACTTCCACAGTAAAAAGCCGGCATTTTTCTGCCCAGACGGTTTAAACGATCAGCTGACAGCATCAGGTGATCATCTAATTTCCAGTAAAAAACTGGCTTTTTCCCACCCAGCTGGTTTAAAGGGGTTCTTTTGTTCAATAAAGATGAAGTCCCTAATTGTTTTGTGATTTTTTTCTAATAAAACTTTTTCTCTCTGTTTTTTTTTTTTAACTCTTTACTAGTAATTCATGGTGGTCATGTGTAATATTGGCGTGACCCCATGAATTTCATGCTTAGGGCCAGCTGATAATGCAAAGCTGGCCCTAACCCCATTACTACCCAGTGAGCCACCCAGCCCCAGGGCCGCTGGGTTCTTCTTTAGCTCAGCTACGTCTCTGGTAGAGATGTAGCTTAGCACCTGGCCGTGGGAACGTTCATTTGAGTTTATGCTGTCAAGCATGAACTCTCATGAACCATGCGACAGCACTGCAGCTATTTCAAAGGAACAGCTAATGCATCAGCTGTTCATTTGAAATAGCGAGCGGGAAAGCCGGTGGTGAAAAAACTTCACCGCCAGCTTCCCCGCCACCTATTTTAAATGAACAGCTGATGCATCAGCTGTTCATTTAAAATTGCCGGCGAGAAAGCTGGCGATGAAAATACTTCACCGCTGGCTTGCCTGTCCAGTGCTTCCCACCCCGCTGCCCGGTGCTTCGCTCCCTCGGCACCTCCCCGCCCTATCCTAAGTTAGAATGAGGTGGGGAGGTGGTGGGGGAGCGAAGCAGTGAAGCAATGGGCAGCGGGGAGGAAAGCACAGGAAGGGAAAGCCGGCGGTGAAGTCTCTTCACCGCCGGCTATCCTGACGTCTATTTTAAATGAGCAGCTGATACATCAGCTGTTCCTTTGAAATAGCCGGCGGTGCCGTTGCAGGGTTCATGGGAGTTCATGCTTGACAGCATGAACTCAAATTAACTTTCCCATGGCCAGGTGCTCAGCTACGTCGGAGGGGGAATAAAGATGGTGTCCCTAATGTGTTTTTTTTTTTTTCCCTGTGTTGTGTTTTTTATTAAGTCTTTATTAGAAATTCATGGTGGTCATGTCTAATATTGGCATGACCCCATGAATTTTGGGCTTAGGGCCAGCTGATAATGCAAAGCTGGCCTTTAACCCCATTATTACCCAGCGAGCCACAGGGGCCCCTGGAAGAGCTGGATACAGCGCCAGAAGATAGGCTCTTCTATGAACGCATCATTTTTTGGGGTGGCCACGGACTGTAATTCGCAGCGGGGGGGGGGGGAACGGGCAGAAACTTGGGCCACCATGAGCTGGGGATTCCAGCACCCAGCTGCCTAATTGTACCTGGCTGAAACCCACCTCAATTTATTTTTAGTAATTCATTAAAAATTTAAAAAATATATAAGTAAAAACACAAACACATTTAGGGACTGGATCTTTATTATCCCCTTGACCCTCATCTCTGTGCTGAACACTCTGGGCTCTGCTTCATCAGAGACGAGTGGTATGAACAAAGCTTTTATCAAGGTCCCTAAAGGAGAGCCCGGAACGCTGCGGCATCGTAAGGGAGGTAACTCAGGTCACCTGAGGACAGCTCAGGTCATGCCGCCACCTGAGCTGTCCTCGGGCGACCTTAGTTACTCCCCCACCCCTTACGATGCTGCAAGAAACAGAAATATAGGAAAGCCCTTTTTTTATATTATTTAATGAATTTCATGAAATAATAAAAAAAAAATGTGTGGGGCTTCGCGCCATTTCTATGTCCAGCCAGGTGCAACTTTCTGGCCCCCCCCCCGCTGCGAATTGCAGGCCGCAGCCACCCCAGAAAATGGCGAGTTCATAGAGGCGCCATCTTCTGGCGCTGTATCCAGCTCATCCAGGGCCCTGGCGCAGTGGCTCACTGGGTAATAAAGAGGTTAGGGACAACTTTGTATTATCAGCTGGCCCTAAGCCCGAAATTAATAGGGTCACGCCAATAGTAGACATGACCACCATGAATTTCTAGTAAAGTTTTTTTTTAAATAAACACAACACAGAGAAAAAATTATTTATTAGAAAAAAAAACAAAACAAGACTCCATCTTTATTAAAAAATGTTATTCCGTCAGACGTAATGCAATCCAGTTTTCTTCTTTAGCTCAGCTACACCTCTGGTAGAGTACCTCTACCGGAAATGTAGCTGAGCTGTACGCTGGGCGGCTGTGGGAAAGTTCATGTGAGTTCATGCTGCATGAACTCACATGAACCCTGACAGCACCACGGCTACTACAAATGAACAACTGATCTGCATCAGCTGATGATTTGAAATAATCGGCGGGAAAGCCAGCAGTGAGAAGACTTCACCGCCGGCTTTCCTGCTCTGTACTGCACTCCCCGCTCCCTGATGCCCCCTCATCGCTCCCCCCACCGCCTCCCCACCTGTTCCTGAGTTAGGACCAGGTGGGGGGAGCAGCTCCAGGGAGCAGAGAGGGGGCATCAGGGAGCCAGGAGTGCAACACAGAGCAGGAAAGTCGGCGGTGAGTTCTTCTCACCGCCGATGGCTTTCCCGCCCTGGTCCTTTGCTCCCCACTCCCCGCTGCCTCTGCACCCGATCCTTAGTTAGGACCGGGCGGGGGAGCAGCTCTAAGAAGTGAAGAGGGGGCATCAGGGAACAGGGAGCGCAGCACAGAGTAGAAAAGCCGGCGGTGAAGTTTTCTCACAGCTGGGTTCCCCGTCTGGGTCTTTTGCTTCCCACTGCCTGGTGCTGCTCTCCCCGTTCCCTGGAGCTACTCCCCCGCCGGTCCTAAGTTAGAAGAAGCTGTTTTTATATGTGTTCGACGAACATTCAACGAACATTCAACGAACATTCGACGAACACACACCCGATTCGAGGAATTGAATTCTAACACCAGAGTGGTGGCTCATCTCTAGTGCTAACAGAAAAGGGCACGCGTCTGTCCACCCAGAATGTGGACAGACTAACGTTCATAAAGATGAACAAGGCATGGATCTGCAAGGACTTTTCTACCCCTGTGTTATCCTGGGGAGACTAAAGCCTGGTATATTTTTGCCTAAAAGTAACCATTTAAAGTTTGCAACTGTGGGGCAATTGATGCCACTTTAGTGGTGTCTGTGCCCAAATTTTTGGAAAAAATTGAGACTCTTCTTGTAGTCCCCTAAATGCTCATCGTCTGCACGAGGCCTTACTGATACTGAGTAGGGATGGGTGAATCTACTCGCTAGGACTCGTTACTCGGCGAGTAGTAAGGGACTCGCAGGAATCGGTACTCTGCGAGTTTCCCAGCGTTTACTCGCACGATTCCAATGCAAATCAATGGCAAACGCTGACAAAACTAGGATTGCCATTGTCTTGCATTAGACTCGGCTACTGTGCCAGTGATAGCAGGGAAACTCACAAAGTAACTGCTGTTACTTTGCGAGCCGAGTCCAGCTGTCTTCTCTGTGCAGCTCCAGGGTCCTAGAGCCCGCCTGCTTACAGAGATGATGAAGCAGTGCTGAGATTGTTCTCAGTCTGCTCATTCCCTGTGCATAGACATCTATATCTATGCACAGGGGATGTAGCAGAGAGGACATCGCGTTTTGGACTGCGTCGGACAGAAGAGGATTTTTTTAATTAAAGATGGAGTCTCTAATGGCTTTTTTTTTTATTTCAAATAAAAATTTTTCTCTGTGTTGTGTTTTTTTAACCCTTTATTGGAGATTCTTAGTGGCTGGGTCAAACGTGGCCTGATATTAAGAATCTCGGGCTTAATACCAGCTTGTATAGCAAAGCTGGTATTAACCCCTTTATTACCCAGCATGCCACCGCCACCAGGGCCGCTGGAAGAGCGGGGTTCAGCGCAAGAGGATGGCGCTTCAATGAACGTGCCACCTTCTGGGGCGGCTGCGGGCTGCAGTTTGCAGCGGGGGTGCCCAGAAAGCTTGGGCATCCCTGCGCTGCGGATTCCAGCCCCCAGCTGCTTAGCTGTACGTGGCTAGACATAGACATTGCGCGAAGCCCCACGTATTTTTTTTTTTATTATTTCATGAAATTCATGAAATAATTAAAAATAAGGGCTCCCCTATATTCTTGTGTCCGGCCAGGTACAAATAGGCACCTGGGGGTTGGGGGCAGCCCGTCGCTGCCTGCTGGATCCGGCTGGTTCCAGAAATACGGCGAAGCCCACGTGAAATTTTTTTCTGACAAATCCATAAAACAATGTAAATAAAAGGGACTGCATCTTTATTAACCCCTGGACCATGGGCGAGGGGTTAATAAAGATGCAGTCCCTTTTTTAGGATTGTTTTATTGATTTTTCAGAAAAAAAATTACGTGGGCTTCGCCGTATTTCTGGAACCAACCGGATCCAGCAGGCAGCGACGGGCTGCCCCCAACCCCCAGGTGCCTATTTGTACCTGGCCGGATACAAGAATATAGGCGAGCCCTCTTTTTTTATTATTTCATATATTTCATGAAATAATTAAAAAAAAATGCGGCGCGCAATTTCTATGTCTAGCCAGGTACAGCTAAGCAGCTGGGGGCTGGAATCCGCAGCGCAGGGATGCCCAAGCTTTCTGGGCACCCCCTGCTGCAAATTGCAGCCTGCAGCCGCCCAAGAAGATGGTGCGTTCATTGAAGCGCCATCCTCTGGCGCTGAACCCCGCTCTTCCAGCGGCCCTGGTGGCGGTGGCACGCTGGGTAATAAAGAGGTTAGGGCCAGCTTTGTATTATCAGCTGGCCCTAAGCCCGAAATTTATGGCGGTCACGCCAATATTAGACATGACCGCCATGAATTTCTATTAAATTGTTTTAAAAAAAACACAACACAGAGAAATTTTTTTATTAGAAATAAAAAAAAGAGCCATTAGGGACTCCATATTTAATTAAAAAAATCCTCTTCCGTCCGACGCAGTCCAAAACGCGATGTCCTCTCTGCTCATCCCTGTGCATAGATATAGATGTCTATGCACAGGGAATGAGCAGACTGAGAACAATCTCAGTTCTGCTACATCAGGCAGCAGGTGGGCTCTAGGACCCTGGAGCTGCGGCAGCCAGCACACAGAGCAGACAGGACTCTTATCTGTGCGAGTTTCCCAGCGATTACTTGCACAGTAAACGAGTCCAATGCAAATCAATGGGAAAACTAGGATTGCTTCAGGCTGAAGCTTCCGAGACACATCTGTGATTTGTAAATCGCACACTACTCGCTATTACTCGCTTCCCCATTCATTAACATTGGACTCGCTAGACTCGCAACGAGTAGCGAGTCCTGGGCTCGGACTCGCTAGAGTCAAGCGATTCCGAGTAATTTAGGATTCGCCCATCACTAATACTGAGGCAAAAACCTCACCATATACTCATCGTATGCACGAGGCCTTACAAATAATGAGGAAAAACCTAACCAAATACTCATTGAATGCACGAGGCCTTACAAATAATGAGGGAAAACCTCACCAATTACTCATCGTATGCACAGGCCTTACAAATACTTAAGTAAAACTCATCAAATACTCATCGTGTGCATGATGCCTTACAAATACTGGAGTAAAAACGGATTTTAAAAGGGCATTACATGCCTATATCTGTGTCTCCTCCTACTTTTACTCATCCATCTCTTTTCTTTTCACATGTGTTTGTTGTATCTTCTGAGTAGGTTGTCACCTTTTGGACACCTTATAAGGTGTTTTCTATGTTTTCTCTGTGTTTGCCTGCCATTATTTTCAATGGAGTTCGACGGTGTTCGACGAACATTTCATGAACATCCGACGAACACACCCCCAATTCGATGAATCGAATTTGAGCACTAGGATGGTGGCTCATCTCTAATCTCTACTCTGTGCTGGCCTTTACAATATTGGTTCTCTGGTGGAAAAATGTGCAAAATGTTACATGACAATACACATGCCACTGATGACAGCTTGTCGTTTCGTGGCTAAGGTGAACAAATAATTGCTGCATTCACCGACAATTGACTGTGTAATTTCCCTGACAATTAACAGTGCTGAATACTGGGTGGCCACCTTGCTGGATGCAAGCTAATGGGACAAGGTATGATGGTTACTTTTATCACTGACGTATGACCAAGTTCCTTCTTAATCATGACCATAGTACCGCCAAGCTAAAATTTGGAAATAGAGTTACTTCATTATTCATAGTGTAGTATTCAGACATGGCTGCCTCTTTTAAACACTAATTTTGGTAATGTTTCTTGGATGTATGGGTCAACTGTGGAAAGAGTCTCTCTTTCGATCTTCATTGAAATTGGGTGCTCTGTGGTGGAGCTTGGGCTACCTTGGCTCTGAGGGTCTATATGGAAATCAGGCTCTTTAGAAATGTGCAGTACCGAGGCGCCTTAAGGGGCTATTTAAAATAAAGGAAAAGTAAAAAAAAAATTACAAATTTTTTTTTTTAAAATTAATTCAAATCATCCCCAAACTATTCAAAAACTATTCAATAAAACTATTAAAAAAAATACACATATTTGGTATTACCACATTAAGAATTGCCCAATTTGTCAAAATATAAAATCAATTAATCAGATTTGTAAACTGCATAACAGAAAAAAAAACGACAAAATTAAATTTTTTAGTCACTGCAACATTACAATAAAATGCAATAACAGGCGACCAAAACAGCGCATCTACCCAAAAATGGTATAATTAGATACATCAGCTCAAACCGCAAAGAATAAGCCGTCACACAGTCCCAGATCTAAAATGAGAATGCTACAGGTCGCAGAAAATGACGACAAAAACACTGTTCTTTTTCTTTAAATATTGATGATTTTTTTTTACCACTTAGATGAAAGTAAAAATATACATGTTTTACAAACCAATACTGACCTGGAGCATCATATCGATATATCAGTTTTACCATATAGTGAACATGGTTAATTAAAAAAAAACTATTGTGTAATTGCACTTTTTTGCTATTTCACCACACTTGAAATTTTTTTCCATTTTCCAGTACACTATATGGGAAAATTAATGATATTATTCAATAGTACAACATGTTCCAGAAAAAAAAAAACATGTCTATTTTGAGGGAAAAGTCAAAAAGTTATTGGAAGAAGAGGAAGGAAAAATGAGAACCAGAAAACAGAAAATTGCCCGAGGGTGAAAGGGTTAAGTCATGGTTGTTTGTTTGTTTGTTTTTGACCAAAAAAGCACCTTTACAAAGTATTCTGTTCTCTAGTCTGGTTATACAGGAAAATTCCAATACAACAATAAAAACAGATGTGGAATAAATAAATGTGGCTCATGCCATCTTGCTAGAACTACAAATATTTTTAATATCCCTGTCGGTCAGTTCCTGAGGACAAGGAGGATTTGCTCAACTGAAAACTCTTTTGAGGAGCGGGCCGGGGAACTTAGGACTAGATTCGAGGAGAGAGGATATAGTAAAAGATCTATCAAAATCGGCTACAATAGGGCCAAAAGTGTCTCCGCACACAACTGCTGGCCCACGGTGGGTCTGGAAGGTCAGAGAAAAACAAAATGGATGGAGTGGTTAGGCTCATTTCCACGTATAACCAGGACTGGAGAAGGATGAGGTCTATCTTGTCTAAACACTGGGCGGTGCTTCGGTCGGACAGTGTCCTCCGACACTGCCTTCCAGAATACCCCCCCATGACACCTAGGCGGTGTAGGAATCTAAGTGATCTATTGGTACACAGCCATTATGCCCCTAAGGTGCCATCTCTATTTGGATCCAGAGGACCACGAAAGGGATGCTTCCCCTGCGGCCACTGTGCGGCCTGTGCCAACATAGTGCGGGGACATACATTCGAGTCAGCTGACACCACAAAAAAGGTATACGATCAGGGACTACATTTCCTGTAGTACCACCTTTGTGGTGTATTATGCCAGGTGCAGCTGTCCTCGCATTTATGTTGAACTCACATCCCGCGAATTTCGCGTTAGAGTCAGGAAACACTGCCGCGATATCTGTGACGCAGCAAAGGCAAAGGATGAGGATGTGGCGGGTCTAAAAACGTTACCACGGCACTTTAGGGAGAAACATGGCTGTGACCCTCGGTTCCTTTCTTTCCTGGGGATCGATGCTATTCATGGGGGATCAGGGGGGGAGATTTACGGAAACGACTGGCCCAGTGTGAGACAAAATGGATCATCATACTTGGCTCTCTAGTACCGGTTGGTCTCAATGAGACAGTGAGCTATACACCATTCCTTTGAGTTCTACATAAAGATGATTTTACTTGATTTTAACTTTTGTTCTCATATATTTTCCCCATAGATTTGTCTGTCTTCACCCCTACCCATCTCCTGGGATGGATGATCCTGTGCCATGGATTCACGCTGCCACCTTATGCTTACATACCATCTGAACCTATGATCGTCTTTGAGAAAAAGAAAAAACTCTTCTAAGGCTTTACTTATATGTTGGAAGGGGTTGGACTTTATGGGATATTATGTGTATGATGTACAGTTAGGGCCAGAAATATTTGGACAGTGACACAAGTTTTCTTATTTTAGCTGTTTACAAAAACATGTTCAGAAATACAATTATATATATAATATGGGCTGAAAGTGCACACTCCCAGCTGCAATATGAGAGTTCCCACATCCAAATCGGAGAAAGGGTTTAGGAATCATAGCTCTGTAATGCATAGCCTCCTCTTTTTCAAGGGACCAAAAGTAATTGGACAATGGACTCTAAGGGCTGCAATTAACTCTGAAGGCTTCTCCCTCGTTAACCTGTAATGAATGAAGTAGTTAAAAGGTCAGGGGTGGATTCAAGGTGTGTGGTTTTGCATTTGGAAGCTGTTGCTGTGACCAGACAACATGCGGTCAAAGGAACTCTCAATTGAGGTGAAGCAGAACATCCTGAGGCTGAAAAAAAAGAAAAAATCTATCAGAGAGATAGCAGACATGCTTGGAGTAGCAAAATCAACAGTTGGGTACATTCTGAGAAAAAAGGAATTGACTGGTGAGCTTGGGAACTGTAAAAGGCCTGGGCGTCCAAGGATGACAACAGTGGTGGATGATCGCCGCATACTTTATTTGGTGAAGAAGAACCCGTTCACAACATCAACTGAAGTCCAGAACACTCTCAGTGAAGTAGGTGTATCTGTCTCTAAGTCAACAGTAAAGAGAAGACTCCATGACAGTAAATACAAAGGGTTCACATCTAGATGCAAACCATTCATCAATTCCAAAAATAGACAGGCCAGAGTTAAATTTGCTGAAAAACACCTCAAGAAGCCAGCTCAATTCTGGAAAAGTATTCTATGGACAGATGAGACAAAGATCAACCTGTACCAGAATGATGGGAAGAAAAAAGTTTGGAGAAGAAAGGGAACGGCACATGATCCAAGGCACACCACATCCTCTGTAAAACATGGTGGAGGCAACGTGATGGCATGGGCATGCATGGCTTTCAATGGCACTGGGTCACTTGTGTTTATTGAGGACATAACAGCAGACAAGAGTAGCCGGATGAATTCTGAAGTGTACCGGGATATACTTTCAGCCCAGATTCAGCCAAATGCTGCAAAGTTGATTGGACGGCGCTTCATAGTACAGATGGACAATGACCCCAAGAATACAGCCAAAGCTACCCAGGAGTTCATGAGTGCAAAAAGTGGAACATTCTGCAATGGCCAAGTCAATCACCAGATCTTAACCCAACTGAGCATGCATTTCACTTGCTGAAATCCAGACTTAAGACGGAAAGACCCACAAACAAGCAAGACCTGAAGGCTGCGGCTGTAAAGGCCTGGCAAAGCATTAAGAAGGAGGAAACCCAGCGTTTGGTGATGTCCATGGGTTCCAGACTTAAGGCAGTGATTGTCTCCAAAGGATTCGCAACAAAATATTGAAAATAAAAATATTTTGTTTGGGTTATGTTTATTTGTCCAATTACTTTTGACCTCCTAAAATGTGGAGTGTTTGTAAAGAAATGTGTACAATTCCTACATTTTCTATCAGATATTTTTGTTCAACCCTTCAAATTAAATGTTACAATCTGCACTTGAATTCTGTTGTAGAGGTTTAATTTCAAATCCAATGTGGTGGCATGCAGAGCCCAACTCGTGAAAATTGTGTCACTGTCCAAATATTTCTGGCCCTAACTGTACTTGCTTCCCTTTCTTTTTATTCTCCTCCCTTCTAATTGTTGAGTTTAGCCACAACTGACCACATTAGGTTCATAGACTCACAGTAGACTGCCTCTGTGTACCGCCGCTGCTATGGTGACGCGTCCCTAGCAAGCGGCGGTCGAGTGCAGGAGCTCCTTGGTTGTCCTGGTAACGCCACGTTCATCCGCGCGTCTTTACATGAACGCGTCAGCCGGATGTGACGTGGGGACGTTCCCATGCTGCCAAGTTGAAGCTCCGCCCACCGCTCGCGTCACTGTGAGGAAGTCTGGACGGCGTGCGCACATAAAAAGGACCCGCTGGCATGGCTCATAACACTCCCCCCGAAGTAGCAGGCAGTCTGCCTGCGAAACGGCTGTAGGGATCTTTCCCACAGCAGCTCCGGACTCACTTGTAGGCAGGTAATTGACCTATGCACTATACTTTTGCACTTTCTCTGGACCTTTGATATACTCTATACTTGATACTTTACTGTTTTCCTTTTGGAAAGCGACTATACTTGGTGACCTCTGGGATATGTGCAATATTTATGTGCTACTATTACTACTTTCAGCCAAATTAACTTTGTGAATATCCGGGGCTGTGCAATTGTTTTGTCCCCCTCTTGGTGTTTTCTGTAGTGTATCCAGATAATAAAAACATATATATGCATTGAAATCCTCGTCTCCTCTGGTCTTATCCGCTTGTTATACGAGGATGCTTGTTTCCCCATTGAATATCATGGGAGTAGACATTCATTGTTGAGTGATGGGTGTTATTATAAAAATTTTTAATATGGTTGCTAAATTAAAATCTATTCAAATTAAACAGTTTAATTGTGCTAGCATTTATATAGTGTATAATATGAATTGTACTTTATGCAATATCTCATATATTACTAAGGCAGCGTATAATCGAGCATTTAGAAGATTCAGTGAATGGATAAGCCCTAAATCATTCTGATTAGGGATGAGTGAGTATACTTGCTACAATTCGGTATTCGCCGAATAGTAGCCGTATTCGGGATACTCGCTACTCTCTGAGTATTTACCGTATATACTCGTGTATAAGCCAAGTTTTTCAGCACTAAAAATGTGCTGAAAAGTCCCCCTAGGCTTATACACGAGTCATATCAGCGGTATACAGCACCCCCCCATTAGTGGTATACAGGGCATACAGGGCCCCCCCTTGCTGCCGCACACCTGTAAAGTAATAGATCATTATACTTATCCCTGTCGCCGCCGCCACTCTGCACCACGCTCCTCTGACTTCATGCTTCTTCCTGCTTCCTCCTCCGGCGGGCGCAGGCAATGACGTCATTGTGCGCCGGAGGAGGAAGCAGGAAGAAGCATGAAGACCCGGAGGAGCGCACTGCAGAGCGGCGGCGGCGACAGGGATAAGTATAATGATCTATTACTTTACAGGTGTGCGGCAGCAAGGGGGGCCCTGTATGCCCTGTATACCACTGATGGGGGGGGGCTGTATACCGCTGGGGCTGCTGTGTACCACTGGGGCTGCTGTGTACCACTGGGGCTGCTGTATATACCACAGGGGCTGCTGTATATACTGCTGGGGCTGCTGTGTACCACTGGGGCTGCTGTGTACCACTGGGCCTGCTATATATACCACTGGGGCTGCTGTGTACCACTGGGGCTGCTGTGTACCACTGGGGCTGCTATATATACCACTGGGGCTGCTGTATATGCTGCTAGGGCTGCTGTGTACCACTGGGGCTGCTGTGTACCACTGGGGCTGCTGTATATACTGCTGGGGCTGCTGTATACCACTGGGGCTGCTGTATATACCACTGGGGCTGCTGTATATACTGCTGGGGCTGCTGTATACCACTGGGGCTGCTGTATACCACTGGGGTTGCTGTATATACCACTGGGGCTGCTGTATATACCACTGGGGCTGCTGTATATACTGCTGGGGCCTGTATATACCACTGGGGAGGCTGCTGTAATACTGCTGGGGCCTGTATATACCACTGGGGAGGCTGCTGTATACTACCACTGGGGAGGCCTGTATACCACTTAGGGGGCCTGTATACCACATTGCTGGGGGCTGTATACCTGTGCTGCGGTCCACCCTCGGCTTATACACGAGTCAATAGGTTTTCCCAGGTTTTGGGGGCAAAAGTAGGGGGTCGGCTTATACACGGGTCAGCTTATACACGAGTATGTACGGTATGTGTACTCGGGAGTAGCGAGTAGTCCTAATACTTTCGTAGTGTATCTATACACACTGCAAAAGTAGCCTAAAAGTGAGTAAAAACTGTTAAAAATAATAAACTTACATACTCACCTGTCTGATACCTGCAGCGGGACCGGCAGAGAAGCCATCCGATCGCTGAACAAGGACCTGTGACTCCCAGCCAATCAGATGGCCGGTAGCAATTTGGCCAATCAGATGGCGCCACGTCACAACCACGTGATTGCTAGCGGCCACCTGATTGGTCAGTTTGCAAGGTCCTAGATGTACTGTCAGGACCTTGCAAACTGGCCAATCAGGTGGCCGGTAGCGATCACGTGGTTGTGACGTGGCGCCATCTGATTGGCCAAATCGCTACTGGCCATCTGATTGGCTGGTAGTCACAGGTCCTTGTCCAGCGATCGGATGGCTTCTCTGCCGGTCCCGGTGCAGGCTTCGGACAGGTGAGTATGTAAGTTTATTATTTTTAACAACTTTTTCTCACTTTTAGGCTACTTTCGCAGTGTATCTATGGATACACTGCGAAACTATTCGTACTCCCTATACTCGCAATGAGTAGCAAGTACCGGTACCTACTCGTTGCGAGTATAGCGAGTACTAATATTAAGGTACTCGCTCATCCCTACTTCTGATGTGTCCCAACAATTTTTTTCTAGGTTCATGCTGTAAATTGACGTGGGCTTTGCCCTATTTTTGTATCCAGCCAGGTACAACTAGGCAGCTGGGCGCTGGAATCTGCAGCGCAGGGTGGCCCAAGCTTTCTAACAGGGTGACACTTGCATCTGCCCCTAGCCTGCAGGATCCATTGAAAACGTAAAAATTCTGAGGAAGAGCGCATAGCATTACCGGCATGTAACGCTATGCGCCGACTGTATATCCACTTACAATCCCCAGATTGCGCTTAGCTTCTGGTTGTCATAGGGATCAATACACAGGCGGTGCATAGTGTTAAATTCCGCAAACAGTTTGCCTAACATGCAAACGCCATTCAAATCAATGAAAGGCAAAATCAAAGGCATAGAAAACATATTCAAATGAGCACAAAAGCTGCCAAAAACAATTTAAACCATTTTAAAAGGGAGACCCGCTGTTTTGGCACAGCCATTAGCTTCTTAGACTATTACTTACCAAGCTTCAGCCCCACTGTCACCCTGTTCGTGAGCCCGCTCTTTGACCTCATACTGTACATATTCACTGCTTCTCACTGGGATTGGTTGAAGTCAGTCTTAGCCACACCCACCCTTTCTTCCAGCATCTGTTCTCGGTTGCCAGTATGGCAACCAAACGGTGTCAAATTACTGTAAAAATAAATAAATAATTTTAAAAACTGGAATGTTATCCCTCCTCCATTTTGATACCAGCCAAGACAAAGCAAACGGCTTGGGGTTGGTATTCTTACCCTGGCTGGTTTCTTGCTTAGCTGACATATCCTTAAGAGCTGATGACCTAATACCAGAAAGTCCAAGAACAAGCACATTCTACATGCTTCCCAAAATTCACAAACTAGGAAATACAGGATAACCAATCATTTCATGTGTGGGCACCCTCACCAAACTAATTTCTGCGTGGGTAGAGGGTGTTCTCAAACCCAGCCAGGTGGCCTATGTTAACTCCCCTTACAATGCTGCTGTGCTATGGCCTCGAGGGGTTAATAAAGATGCAGTCCCTAAATGTAATTTTTTATTTTTTTATTAATTTTTCCTAAAAATTTTGACGTGTGCTTCGTCGTATTTTTGTGTCCAGCCGGGTAAAGCAGGCAGGTACGAGCTGCCCTTATCCCCCAGGTGCCTATTTGTACCTGCCTGGAAACAGAAATAGAAGGAAGCCCTTTTTTTTAATTATTTCATGAATTTCATGAAATAATTAAAAAAAAATGTGTGGGGCTTCGCACTATTTCTATGTTCATCCAGGTACAGCTAGGCAGCTGGGGGCTGGAATCCGCAGCGCAGGGAGGCACAAGCTTTCTGGGCACCCTCAGCTGCAAATTGCAGCCCACAGCCACTCCACAAAATGGTGCGTTCATTAATGTGCCATCCTCTGGCGCTGTATCCAGCTCATCCAGGGCCCTGGTGCGGTGGCTCACTGGGTAATAAAGGGTTTAGGGCAAGCTTTGTGTTGTCAGCTGGCCCTAAGCCCGAAATTCATGGGGTCACGCCAATATTAGACATACCGCCATGAATTTCTAGTGATTTTTTTAAAAAAACACAACACATAGAAAAAATATTTTATTAGAAATAAAACAAAAAAGACACTTAGACTCCATCTTTAATTATTAAAAAATCCTCTTTCGTCCGACGTAGTCCCAAAACGCAATTTCAGCACTGCTATATCACTCTGCATAGACACACACGTCTATGCAGAGTGATTGCAGGCCGACAACTGACTATGACAGTCAGGGTTCACCCCAGGTCATAGCTCAGGCTATGACCGCGGGTGAACCCTGGTGTCACAGCCGAACTCTGCCGCCGGCCGCCGGAGATTGCCGAGCGTTGGAAGAACAGTGAATAAACCGGAAGTCATTCATTTTGACCTGGGCTTTGCCGTATTTTTGTGTCCAGCTGGGTACAGCAGGCAGGTACGGGCTGCCCCCAACACCCAGGTGCCTATTTGTACCTGCCTGGAAACAGAAATAGAAGGAAGCCCTTTTTTTTAATTAGTTCATGAAATTCATGAAATTCATGAAATAATTAAAAAAAAGGGCTTCCTTCTACTTTTTCTTTCCAGGCAGGTGCAAATAGGCACCTGGGGGTTGGGGGCTGGACACAAAAATACTACGAAGCCCACGTCAAACTTTTTAAGAAAAATTTATAAAAAAATAAAAAATTACATTTAGGGACTGCATCTGTATTAACCCCTCGAGGCCGTAGCACAGCAACTCAAGTCACCTGAGGACATCTCAGGTGGCATGACCTGAGCTATCCTTGGTGACCTGAGTTAACCCCCTTAGAATGATGCAGTGCTTTGGCCTCGAGGGGTTAATAAAGATGCAGTCCCTAAATGTATTTTTTTAATGAATGTTTCCAAAAAAATTTGATGTGCGCATTGCCGTATTCTTGTGTCCAGCCGGGTACAGCACGCAGGAACGGGCTGCCTCCAACCCCCAGGTGCCTATTTGTACCTGCCTGGAAACATAAATAGAAGGAGGCCCTTTATTTTTTATTATTTCATGAATTTCGTGAAATAATTAAAGAAAATGCATGGGGCTTCGGACTGTTTCTATGTCCAGCCAGGTACAACTAGGCAGCTGGGGGCTGGAATCCGCAGCACAAGGAGTCTCCCGCTATGAATTGCAGCCCGCAGCCACCCCAGAAGATGGCACTTTCATTGAAGCGCCATCCTCTGGCGCTGCATCCAACTCATCCAAGGCCCTGGTGCGGTGGTTCACTGGGTAATAAAGGGGTTAGGGCCAGCTTTGTGTTATCAACTGGCCCTAACATCAAAACGCTGGACAATGAAGGAGTACAGGTGAGAGAGACCCAACTCCAATCCAGCAGAGGCAGGGGAACACTCCCAAAGATCTGGGAATTTTTCACAGCCACTCCATTGGCACAGGCCCTTAGATGCGCAGTACTTTCACAAGGACTGCAAAGTTTGGAAAGATGCTGAAGGAGTACTTTGCCAACCGTACCAATGTTCTCCATGATTCCTCTGTGCCTTGTAATTATTGGATATCCAAGCTGGACATGTGGCATGAATTGGCTCTCTATGCCTTGGAAGTCCTGGCCTGTGCTGCCGCTAGCATTTTGACAGAGCGGGTTTTTAGTGCCGCAGGGAGAAGTATTACTGATAAGCACAACCACCTGTCAACTGAAAATGCTGGTAGGCTGACTCTTATCAAAATTAACAACGTCTGTATTGGGCCAGACTTTTCAACACCACCAAATGATAGCAGCGTAGTATAAACTCAAAGCCAGTGTCTTTTTTGGGGCGGTAAATTACCATGTTTCATTTCACCCCCACATATTGGCATACGCTTCCTGATTTTGGCTATTTGCTGTAGTCCTCCTCCTTCTCCTCATCCTCCACCACCATATCACCAGGGTGACCATGGTCCATGATACAACACCCACATAATAATTTTTAAAGGGTGTTTATGATGCCCGTAACAAAAGAAGTTATGCAGTATATTCATGTATACCTCCAGGGGTAAATGTTTCAGTCCATACTTAGTGCATGGGCATTACAAGTATAGGAGACCCGCTCCTTTGTAATAGGAACGTTTTTTTATGAGGCCGTCCTCCACATGTGTTCAAAGGGGCATCGGAGTGCCTCCCTATTATTGGCAGCACAGCATAGGGCAACACTATGGGAGAGCCACTTCCTAAAAATGGGAACATTAAAGAGGCCCTCCTTCTCCACATGTCTTCAAAAAGGCATTGGAGTGGCTCCCATTTTTGGCAGCCCTGCATAAGTCAAGAATATGGAAGACCCTCTTCCTAACATTGGGAACATTATTTAATGAGGCCTTCCTCCTCCACATGTCTTCAAAGGGGCATCAGAGTACCTCCCAATTTTTTATTTTTTTAAATCTTTAATGTTAAAAAAATAAAATACACCAACACTGTCTCCCAAGTGAGTATAAGACCTTTACATTTTCCCCAGGAAAATCTATTCTGGTTTCGTCTTTGGACATTTTATGGAGAGTCCGTAAAAGTGGCATAATACTCAGACAACATTGTTCACAGCAGTGACCTGGGAGTCAGAAATGCTTAAAGGGATCTTCTCCATGGTGTTCCCATGTAATTTGAGCACTGCTGTTATACATTTGTGACATTTTTGGGGTTTATGCAGACTTCCGGGGGTGCCACTGGAAAAATGCTTGAGTTTCCCAAAGATTAACATTGGGCTCGGTGCTCGAGTCAAGTACCCGAGCATCTTGTTATGCTCGACTCGAGCATCGAGCACCCGAGCATTTTACTGCTCACCCATCACTAATTCTGATATTATGGACTTACATGCGCCTGCATAGACACAAACCAGTGCGATTTATATATATACAACCCCTGGCAAAAATTATGGAATCACCTGGCTCGAAGGATTCATTTGTTTAATTTTGTAGAAAAAAAAGCAGATCACAGACATGGCACAAAACTAAAGTAATTTCAAATGGTAACTCTCTGCCTTGAAGAAACACTAAAATAAATCTTGAAAAAAAAATGAGCCAGCCAGTAACGGTTACTTTTGTAGACCAAGCAGGGGAAAATTGCTACATGATTCAGATATCCAGTGGCATTGAGGTTTCCATTGATGAAGAATGGCCCAACTATCTTTGTACCCCAAATACGACACCATGCCATCAATGGTTGTGTTTCAACAGTCTTGGAGGGATCTATCCACTGTGGGTTAGTGTCAGACCAATAGCGCTGGTTTTGTTTGTTAACTTCACCATTCTCAAAATGTTTTCCTCATCTCTCATCTGAAGGCAATTGTCTACGCTGTGAAGATATGAGATGTGCAGCATCTGAAACAACGGATACTGGAAGCCTGTGCTAGCATTTCTTCTGCGGTGTTGCTATCAATGTGTCAAGAGTGGGAGAAGAGGGTTTCATTGACAATCCAACACAATGCACTTTTATAAGTGTGGTCATAAACTTGTAAATACTCATGAAAGAATAAAATTATGTTAAAACCAAGCACACCATTTTTTTCTTAAGAAATTCTCAATAGGTTTGATGTGTCACATGACCCTCTTCACATTGAAAAAAATAAAGTTGGATCCAAAATGGCCAACTTCAAAATGGCCACCAGGGTCACCACACATCTGGAAAAGTTTTCCCTCTCCCGTATACTAATGTGCCACCAACAGGAAGTTGATATCACCAACCATTCCCATTTTATTTGGGTGATATGGCCCACCCTGTATATATATATATATTATCAAGGACGCAAAGTTACTTCATTTGTTCAATCAGATGCATTGGGAAACAAATAAATGTATACAGAGGAGTATATAAGCATTGTAAGTTGGAATTGATGTAACATTATTGTATTATAAACTAAATTGCAGAACATGTCAAGGGTATTGGTCCACGATATATAGCCAATAAGAATTTGACAGATTTCAATAAAGTTTGTGCTCTTTAAGGGTTTAGTTAGTATAGAAATCTGAAGATGACAAATTGATTTTACATTATTTTCAATAAACTGTTCTCTAAAGATATTTTTCATTATTTTTAAATTAGTCATATATATTATATTGATTGAAGCGTGCAATCTTTGGAATTTATTTCCCTGCATTCCCTAAGGTCCCATTATCTTGACTAGGATTCTGTTTTAACAAAGACATTGTTTCCATAGTAACAGATTTCTGAACTGCTAAAATAACTAGCGCATTTACAAATTCTTTGCTATTAAATGTGCTTGATAGTTATGTTTATACGTTTTAATTGGCTGAAAAAATTCTAGGTTTTTATCATTTATGAACAAGCTAGCATTGACATTTAGGGTGAAAAGAAAAGATCCAGAGATTTAGTTAATGTAAAATGTTCATATTTTCAGCGGGAAACGGTAATGGTTTACAAAACAAACAGTGGCGTGTTCTACAAAAGCGAATAAACACTGTAAAAAATCAATCAAGCCAATCTAATCACATTCATTTAAAAAATATCAAAACATCAGTTAGCTCAATCAAATGTTAACAAACATTCTATAAAAAGAACAGTAATGTAATCTTCAAATGAAGCTAGACAATCTATTGGTTTGCTAACCTTGTTTGTTTAAAAATTGGTCAGAATTGCAAAGAGACCCTTTTTTTCCGCAGCAAATCTTGCTCTCTTGAAAGTAGAAATTTGCTTCCAAAAAGCAGATCTTGAGCATTTCTGCTGCTTTTTTATTGCTTCTTGAGACCAAACAAAAGGAGATGAAAAATGTTAGTATTTTGCCTGCTCTCCTACATAATGAAGCTGAGCTGTCCACTACAGTTCTAGGATCTATAGATCACTTAAAAAACAATAAAATCATATCTGCTTCTCAGCTCTCATCCCTCCCTTAGGAGACAGAGAAATATAGCCTCATGCTGCTGCTGAGAGCAGGAGGTGTGCAAGGGGTGTGGACTCTGGAGGCTCCAGGATCATCTTACATTCCTGCCCCATCATACTTCTCTATGAAGAGGGGGTATAACAGGGGCATGGCCACCAGCCCCATGGTCACACTAAAATCCTGTCCCTGATATATCATGCAATGTAATATAATAACAAAGGTGTTTTCTATTTAAATAGCAACCATGTCACCAAGTAGATATAAAGATATTCTGTAATCTTTTGCTGCACAATGGTATGATGGTGCATAATGTGTACTGCCATGCATTAGGCCAGGAGCAGAGGCAAAGAACTGCATTGATCAGCACTTATGTGCATGTATCCAACCCTTAGTATCTAATCAGCAGTAGTTTGAAGGACTCCTTATAATATGTGTCCTTCTATATTTGAAGTACAGTTCTTTTAATTGTTTTAACTTTTGATGTCTTGAATATGTCTGTATTTTTAGTACCCAGTAAAATTATTATAATCAATAGACTGCATTGATGATCCCAATGTTTCATTTAGCTTTTTACTGTATAAATAGTTTTCCCTGCGTGTGATTGGTTGAACAGGACTTGGTGCTGCTTCGAAGTGGTAATTTCAGTTGCATTGATCAGCACTGCCATGGTCTCTCCTCCCCCATATCAACTTAGTAGCTTCCTGTCACCTGAAACTTTAGCACTATGCATGACTGAATTTCTCTGTCCCCAAAGGGAGGGGTGAGAGCTGATGAGCAGGTATGATTTTATAGATTTGTAAGCGATCTATAGATCCTAGAACTGTAGTGCCCAGCTCTGCTTCATCATGTAGGACGGCAGGGACAGTACAAACATTGTTTATCTCACCTGAGTTACCGGTAAATAAAATAAGTTTTATTCATCCCCAAACCATCAAAATTTAATAAAACATGCAGCAAAACAAAAGCAGCAAAAATGCAGATGCGTATTTTGCTTTTTTTTTTGCATTTTCTCATTGCTTTCAATGGTGAAAAATGGGGCAAAACTGCTGAAAGAACTGACATGTTGTTTCTTTAATAAATGCAACAGTTTTCCATTTCAGTCAGGAAAAAAAAGAAAGTGTGTGTTCATGAGATTTCTGAAATCTTATAGCTTTTATTATTGTAAAAAACAGCTTTTAATTTGCATAAAATTAATGAAAAAATGCAAAGTTAGAACACATGGTGATAAGTTCAAAATTAGTTATGGGAATCCTAAGAGAGAGGAAAAGGAGAAGAAAGTTAATCATCAAGGCATTTAAGCAGTTCCACCAGTACACATTGCTTTGTAAAAATATTCATCCCCTGTAAACCTTTCCATTTTTTCACATTACATTCACAAATTTACCGTATATACTCGTGTATAAGCCGACCCGTGTATAAGCCGACCCCCCTACTTTTGCCCCAAAAATCTAGAAAAACCTATTGACTCGTGTATAAGCCGAGGGTGGACCTCAGCACAGGTATACAGCCCCCAGCAGTGTGGTATACAGGCCCCCCCAGTGGTATACAGGCCTCCCCAGTGTTAGTATACAGCAGCCCCAGTGGTAGTATGTAGCATCCCCAGCAGCCCCAGTGGTAGTATACAGCAGCCCCAGTGGTAGTATATAGGAGCCCCAGCAGCCCCAGTGGTAGTATACAGCAGCAGCCCCAGTGGTATATACAGCCCCAGTGGTGTATACAGCCCCAGTGGTAGTATATTGCAGCCCCAGTGGTGTATACAGCCCCAGTGGTAGTATATTGCAGCCCCAGTGGTGTATACAGCCCCAGTGGTAGTATATTGCAGCCCCAGCGGTAGTATACAGCAGCCCCCGTAATCCAGGGACCCCCCAGCCTGACTCCGGTCACCTGTAAAGGAAACTATACTTATCACAGTGCCGCTGTCCGCACCCGCTCGCACCCGCTCGCAGCTGCCATACGCGATCCTCCATCTTCATGCCTCTTCTTCCTGTTTCCTGTGCTCGTCGCAGGGAATGACGTCATTGCCTGCGACGAGCACAGAAACAGGAAGAAGACGCATGAAGATGGAGGATCGCGTACGGCAGCTGCGAGCGGGTGCGAGCGGGCGCGGACAGCGGCACTGTGATAAGTATAGTTTCCTTTACAGGTGACCGGAGTCAGGCTGGGGGGGCCCTGCATTACGGGGGCTGCTGTATACCGATGTATACATCGGTATACAGCACTGACTCGCGTATAAGCCGAGGGGGGTACTTTTCAGCCCAATTTTTGGGCTGAAAAACTCGGCTTATACGCGAGTATATACGGTAAATGCATTTTATTGGGATTTTTTTTTTTATGATATCCCAACGCTAATTAGCAAGTATAAATAACTACTTATAAATAAAATCCTAAGTGACAAATTGCCACCAGAAGTCACCTACCGTATATAGTCGCGTATAAGCCGAGTTTTTCAGCCCAAAAATTGGGCTGAAAAGTCCCCCCCTCGGCTTATATGCGAGTCACTGTATACTGTATACATTGTATACAGTATACAGTCACCCCCCCATCAGTATACAGGCCCCCCCTTACTGGCCACAATCCTGTAAAAGAATACATTAGTATACTTATCCCTGCCGCTGTACCTCTGCCGCTGTCCTGCCGCCGACATCGCGCTCCTCCGGCTTCATCCGTCTTCTTCCGGCTTCCTCCAGTGGGCGCAGGCAATGACGTCATTGTCTGCGGGCCAGAGGAGGAAGCCGGAAGACGCTGGATGAAGCCGGAGGAGCGCGATGGCGGCGGCGGGATAGCGGCAGCGGGACAGCGGCAGGGATAAGTATACTAATGTATTCTTTTACAGGATTGCGGCCAGTAAGGGAGGGGGGCCTGTATACTGATGGGGGGGTCTGTATATACCACTGGGGCTGCTGCTGTATACTACCAATGGGGCTGCTGTATACTACCACTGGAGATGCTGTATATACCTCTGGGGCTGCTGTATATACCTCTGGGGCTGCTGTATACTACCACTGTGGCTGCTGTATATACCTCTGGGGCTTCTGTATAGTACCACTGTGGCTGCTGTATATACCTCTGGGGCTACTGTATACTACCACTGGGGCTGCTGTATATACCTCTGGGGCTGCTCTATACTACCTCTAGGGCTGCTGTATACTACCACTGGGGCTGCTGTATATACCTCTGGGGCTGCTGTATACTTCCACTGGGGCTGCTGTATATACCTCTGGGGCTGCTGTATACTACCTCTGGGGCTGCTGTATACTACCACTGGGGCTGCTGCTGTATATACCACTGGCGCTGCTGTATATACCTCTGGGGCTGCTTTATACTACCACTGGGGCTGCTGTATATAGCTCTGGGGCTGCTGTATACTACCACTGGGGCTGCTGCTGTATATACCACTGGGGCTGCTGCTGTATACTACCACTGAGGAGGCTGCTGTATACCATACTGCTGGGGGCTGTATACTTGTGCTGGGGTCCACCCTCGGCTTATACACGAGTCAATAGGTTTTCCCAGGTTTTGGGGGCAAAAGTAGAGGGGTCGGCTTATACACGGGTCGGCTTATACACGAGTATATACGGTAATTAGTAAATTGAATCCACCTGTGTGTAATTTATTCTTAGTATAACTACAGTTGCTCTGTGAAGGCTGCAGAGGTTTTTTTTTTTTAAATATTGGGGATCACCACAAAGAAAACACCATCCCCACTGTCAAACATGGTGGTGGCAACATCATTCAATAAGGATGCCCTTCTTCAGCAGGAACTGGGAAGATGGTTAAAGTTGAAAGGAAGATGGATGAAGCTAAATACAGGGCTATCCTGGAGGAAAATCTATTAGAGGCTGCAAAAGCCTTGATATTGGGGCATAGGTTCACCTTCCAACAGGTCAACAACCCTAAACTGACTGCCTGAGCTTCAAGGGAATGATTTATATCATAGCATATCCATGTGTGTTAATGGTCCAGTGAAAGTCTAGACCAGAATCCCACTGGGAATCTACGCTGACTTGAAAATTGCTGTTCACAGATGCCTTCATCCTATTTTGCAATGAAGAAAGGGTAAAAATGTCATCCTCTATATGTACAAAGCTGGAAAAGACATTTAGCATTTTGTTTAAACTTCACAAGTACTTGCTTAGGCTGCTTTCACACAGCGTTTTTGTGTTGTCCGAGGGGATCCGACTTTTTGCAGGACCCCTCGGACAGCAACGGATCCAAACTGATGCCTGCAATCGGATGCCAAATAGGCGTCTGATTCCGATATTTTGCAAGATCAGTTTGGATCCTCTCCCTCTCTCCTCCTCTCCCCGCTCCTCCTGTCACCTCGCTTCTCTCTGCCTCCTGTCACCCCTTTCTCCCCTCTCTCTCTGCTCCCTATTTCTCCCTCTCTTTCTCCCCTCTTTTTCCCCTCTTTTGCCCTCTTTCTCCCCTCTTTTTCCCCTCTTTTCCAGACCTTAAAAAAATAAAAAAAAATTTATTCTCACCCATCCATGAGTCCCCCGACGCTTCCAGCTATCTTCTTCTGATCCTTACAGGACCTGGCTTGATGTCACAGTCACATGACCAGTTACCGCAGTAACTGGTCATGTGACTGTGACATCACATCAGGTCCTATAAGCATCGAGCGCTGGAGGCATCGGTGGATCGCAGGACAGGAGAGAATAACGTTTTTTTTTATTTTTAACCCTTTCTTTTCACAAAATTTCTCTTCTGCAATGTATGAACATACATTGCAGAAGTGAAATTAGATGGCACATAGCGATTTTAGTGTACTGAGCATGCTCAGTACACTAATATCAGGTCCGAGGAGCAATCTGCTGTTTCCTCGGACCCGTGCTCCATAGGCCCCATGTTATTTGGCCGGATCAGGTTGGATCCAATTCGGTCCGATTTGATCCTCTGTGCCCAAAATCGCAGCAGTCTGCAATTTTGGCACAGCAAAAAATCGGACAGAAACGGATCCGACAACAATTGGATGCCATTAAGGGCAAATCCAGATCCGATCCGTGCCCATAGCATAACATGGGGGCCAAATCGGATCCGTGGCTGTCCGTTTTACAACGGACAGCCACGGATTGAACAATAACGCAGTGTGAAAGCACCCTTAGTGTTGGTATGTCATATAATATTTTAATAAAATGTATTTATGTTTGTGGATGTAATGTGACAAAACATAGAAAACATGGCTGGGTATAAATACTTTTTCAAAGCACTGCAGATATTGTAAGGACCTTCCAAAGATACCTATACAATTACCAGAAGACACATGCAACCAGCATACTGTTAGAAGCAGATGTAGATGTATAACGTTGTGTAAAAATATATGTTCTCATAGTCCTTCAAATTATGGTAGTTAATTGAAAACAAATAAATGTAACTAGATATAAAAATAAAAAATCTGAAATAAATAAACATAAAGAAAGCATAGAAAGCAAACGTACAGTATTTTGCCCCCCAAAAAATAGCAGATCAAAATAAGCAGTCTGGGGTACCAGATTAAATGACTGATCTAAAAGAGTATTTAGTTATATATAACTGTCCACTGATAATTATAAAACAGAGTGAAGACATTCAGAATCTACTTGATTAACATTCATTGTATAGGGTGGGCCATCTACAGTTAGGGCCAGAAATATTTGGACAGTGACACAATTTTCACGAGTTGGGCTCTGCATGCCACCACATTGGATTTGAAATGAAACCTCTACAACAGAATTCAAGTGCAGATTGTAACGTTTAATTTGAAGGGTTGAACAAAAATATCTGATAGAAAATGTAGGAATTGTACACATTTCTTTACAAACACTCCACATTTTAGGAGGTCAAAAGTAATTGGACAAATAAACATAACCCAAACAAAATATTTTTATTTTCAATATTTTGTTGCGAATCCTTTGGAGGCAATCACTGCCTTAAGTCTGGAACCCATGGACATCACCAAACGCTGGGTTTCCTCCTTCTTAATGCTTTGCCAGGCCTTTACAGCCGCAGCCTTCAGGTCTTGCTTGTTTGTGGGTCTTTCCGTCTTAAGTCTGGATTTGAGCAAGTGAAATGCATGCTCAATTGGGTTAAGATCTGGTGATTGACTTGGCCATTGCAGAAGGTTCTACTTTTTTGCACTCTTGAACTCCTGGGTAGCTTTGGCTGTATGCTTGGGGTCATTGTCCATCTGTACTATGAAGCGCCGTCCAATCAACTTTGCAGCATTTGGCTGAATCTGGGCTGAAAGTATATCCCGGTACACTTCAGAATTCATCCAGCTACTCTTGTCTGCTGTTATGTCATCAATAAACACAAGTGACCCAGTGCCATTGAAAGCCATGCATGCCCATGCCATCACGTTGCCTCCACCATGTTTTACAGAGGATGTGGTGTGCCTTGGATCATGTGCCGTTCCCTTTCTTCTCCAAACTTTTTTCTTCCCATCATTCTGGTACAGGTTGATCTTTGTCTCATCTGTCCATAGAATACTTTTCCAGAACTGAGCTGGCTTCTTGAGGTGTTTTTCAGCAAATTTAACTCTGGCCTGTCTATTTTTGGAATTGATGAATGGTTTGCATCTAGATGTGAACCCTTTGTATTTACTGTCATGGAGTCTTCTCTTTACTGTTGACTTAGAGACAGATACACCTACTTCACTGAGAGTGTTCTGGACTTCAGTTGATGTTGTCAACGGGTTCTTTTTCACCAAATAAAGTATGCGGCGATCATCCACCACTGTTGTCATCTGTGGACGCCCAGGCCTTTTACAGTTCCCAAGCTCACCAGTCAATTCCTTTTTTCTCAGAATGTACCCAACTGTTGATTTTGCTACTCCAAGCATGTCTGCTATCTCTCTGATGGATTTTCCTTTTTTTTTCAGCCTCAGGATGTTCTGCTTCACCTCAATTGAGAGTTCCTTTGACCGCATGTTGTCTGGTCACAGCAACAGCTTCCAAATGCAAAACCACACACCTGGAATCCACCCCTGACCTTTTAAGTACTTCATTGATTACAGGTTAACGAGGGAGACGCCTTCAGAGTTAAATGCAGCCCTTAGAGTCCATTGTCCAATTACTTTTGGTCCCTTGAAAAAGAGGAGGCTATGCATTACAGAGCTATGATTCCTAAACCCTTTCTCCGATTTGGATGTGGAAACTCTCATATTGCAGCTGGGAGTATGCACTTTCAGCCCATATTATATATATAATTGTATTTCTGAACATGTTTTTGTAAACAGCTAAAATAACAAAACTTGTGTCACTGTCCAAATATTTCTGGCCCTAACTGTATATGGATGCACCTAAATAAAATGGGAATGGTTGGTGATATCAACTTCCTGTTTGTGGCACATTAGTATATGGGAAGGGGGAAAACTTTTCCAGATGGGTGGTGACCATGGTGGCCATTTTGAAGTTTTCCATTTTGGATCCAACTTTATTTTTTTCAATGGGAAGAGGGTCATGTGACACATCAAACTGATTGAGAATTTCATAAGAAAAACAATGGAGTGCTTGGTTTTAACGTAACTTTATTCTTTCATGAGTTATTTCAAATGGATATCACCATTCATTCCCATGTTATTTAGTGTATCCATATAAATGCCCCAATTGCCTGGGTGGGCCATTTATATGGATAAACCTAAATAAAATGGGAATGACTGGTGGAACTGAGGTGGTTGACAGGGTAGAGGGTACTCGGATAACGGGATAGGCGGTTCTTCGTTGGGGGAATCACGGCTGGTTGGTTTCCGGTTCCGTGCCCTGGACCCTCAGTGGTAGGGGATTGGGGTGATGATGATGATAGAGGGGAAAGGAATGGTATTGTGACGCCACCTGTGGTACCTGGTAATAGGGTTACCAGCACTGCGGCCGGCCGCTGAGGTGGTTAAGGAGCAGTTCAGAGTAGTACAGCTCCCCACAGGTGGAGCTTTATCTCAGGGCAGTTGGGAGAGATGAGGGGAGTCATAGTTCTTACCCCTCTGATGATGCTGGGGCCCTCCAGTTGAAAGGATCACAGACACCGATTCAACTCAAACATCACTTTACTGGTACCGGGTAGATGATACAGTACACAGTCACAGGCTGATCGAACGGGGATGTAGCCATAGATTGTAAGGTGATCCTGTAGAGTCTGTTGATGATCCCTTTTAATGGTTCCTCTTTACCCTCTTTAACCTCTCCGATAAGCTCCTACGCCAGCCCACTGGTCTGTTACAGTTAAGTATGTTCGGTTCCTTACCGGTACGGACGGGAGCGACAACCAGCTAATCCTCCCGCCACCAGAATTTGGTCCTTTTCCTTAAAGTGTCCTGGACCTAATATAGGACTGACGTTGAGGTGCATTCTGTGGTGCTTCGGCTCCCTTCTGTCAGTCCCACAGCTTGCCGGTTTGCAACCCGGGATAGACCACTGATTGCCTCAGCTCCATTATGCCGATGTCGACCCCGGACTTCCCCAGCTGGCTCCAACCAGGCCTGGTTGGTCCCCTCCGTTCCTGGGTCACCTCATTCTAAGAGGCGCCCTCCTGTCAGGACCTCTGTCAGGCACGTCCTTTCTGGCTGACTTCCCAGCACTGTCTGACTAAAATTAGCTCAACTGTCACTCAAGTCTCCTGCTCTACTCTAAGCTCCACCCCCTGGACCTACAGAATATTAGGTCCCTATGCTAAGGGGGGGGGGGCTAATGTATGTGTGCTTAGGACAGACTCTATAAGGAAACCTCAAATCCACAGCTACGGAGGCACTACACCTTCTGTTTGGGGTGCAGTACCTCGATGTGGCACCTAGCCATAGGCACGCCACACACCCCCTTGGTGAATTACACTCGTCCGTGAGTATTAAAACCAAACCAGGTTTGAGTTGAAATTTTTATTAAAACTTTAACCGGGTAACGTTTAATTCAAACCAATAACAATATGCATTCTTTGCGATCTTCCCTTGCGGGAGGTACTGTGCTTTTAACGTTGCAAACAAAACATGAATAAGCATTAGTCCACATCGGCCCAACAGGGATCGGGTATCAGTCTCTGATTTAAAGTTCAATCAGAGTTCATCATTACAAAAAAGTGCACTCTATAATACCGCTGCAAGGAAAAAGGGCATTATATTCAACTATATACATCAGTTAAACATCTCAATCTTCATATTTGCTCACCCGGATCGCATACCACCCTCGGGGTCCAGCATGGCGTTCATATGTGATGGTATCGCCCCAATATAGATCTCGATCTGGGTGTCCTTGTGAAAGGTGGGACTCCACATCCCTCCTGGTGACGAAAACTTCAGAGTAGAGACCTTCTTCCCGGGCAAAACCGTACCCGGTACTCAGATTGAAGGTGGTGACAACTCCTTTCTTACGCTGATCAAGGGGCTGTGGTGGTTGGGTGGGGGCAAAGGCGCGAGCCTGGCGGGTCTCCATCTTGTTTGCCCACCATAGCTCGCGGGGCCCGGACACCTCTGTGCCGCCAGCTGGTTCTTCCTCTCGGTACTCCTCCCCGGAACTAGCCTGGCTGGTACGGCTTTCTTTCTCACATCCCTCTACGTTCAGGTCGGACTCCTCTGAGAATCGGATCAGACGTTCCGGTTCGGCAGGCTCCTCCTCTCCGGGCTGGTGGGGTCTGGTTCTCAACCCGCCACTTGGTTGTTTGATAGCAAGGGGGCGAGGAGACATTTTGGCGCCTCTTGCATGGCCCTTCCCTGATGAGGGGTCGAGGCACGCCCCTGGGCCAGCACATTTTCAGTCACATTTCCATGCTGCCATTTTGGGCCTACGCAGTGAAATGAAGTCCAGTAAATAAAAGTCCAATTTAAGGAGCACAGTACCCGGTTTTACAGGGCAAGGGATCCTGTTCGTGATGCCAGAACTGAGTCAGTCGACAGGGTAGGGGGTACTCGGATACCGGGATAGGCGGTTGCTTCGATGGGGGAATCACGGCTGGTCGGTTCCCGCTTCCGTGCCCTGGACCTTCAGTGGTAGGGGATGGCGGTGATGATGATGGAGGGGAAAGGAATAGTATTGTGACGCCACCTGTGGTACCTGGTAACAGGGTTACCAGCGCTGCGGCCGGCCGCTGAGTTGATGGAGGTGCAGCTCAGTAGTACAGCTCCCCACTAGTGGAGCTTTACCTCAGAGCAGCAGGGATGGATGAAAGGAGTCGTAGTTCTTACCCCTCTGATGATGCTGAGGCCCTGTGGGCGCCGGATTAAAGGATCATAGACACTGATTCAACTTAAATGTCACTTTACTGGTACCGGGTGGACGATACAGTACACAGTCACAGTCTGATTTAGCGGGCACGTAGCCACAGATTGTAAGGTGATCCTGTAGAGTCTGTTGATGGTCCCTTCTAATGGCTTTTGGGGTCTGTGTTCCTCTTTACCCTCTTTAACCTCTCTGCATAGCTCCTACGCTAGCCCACCGGTCTCTTACAGTTAAGTACATTCGGTTCCTTACCGGTACGGATGGGAGCGACAACCAGCTAATCCTCCCGCCACCCGAATTCAGTCCTTTTCCTTAAAGTGTCCTGGACCAATAGTACAGTCTGTGGTGCTATGGTTCCCTTCTGTCGGTCCCACAGTTTGCCTGTTTGCAACCCGGGATAGACCACTGATTGCCTCGGCTCTGTTATGCCGGTGTCGACCCCGGACTTCCCCAGCTGGCTCCAACCAGGCCTGGTTGGTCCCGTCCATTCCCAGGTCACCTCTCTCTAAAGGTACCTTCTCCCGCCGCAACCAGGGGAGACATTTTTGGCGGCGATATTTCTCGCTGGAATTATCGCCGCCAAATTGCCTCCTTATTGCGGCGTGTATTTCAGGAATTTGGCGGCGATAAAACCAATGTCGCCTGGTTTCGATTTCACTGCAGTGCTGTACGGGTTTTACTTGCAAGACTTCAGGCAGCTTACAGATGTTACAGTTCTCACGGGTTCTGCTGACCTGGGTAGTCACCAGGGGACCGGGACATCCTATTTGGGACCCTCAGTGATGTGCCTGTCGTTTCCTTTCTCTTGTCCCTCACCGTGCTCTCTCCTGCTTCCCAGTAGCGCTCCCACGTGCAGAGCCCTCAGCCAGCTCTCACAGATCCTCTCTGGAGGATTCCTCTCCTGATCCTCTGGAACTTATATGGGGCCTTTTGGGGGTTACGCTGGGCTTTTGGCCACGACTTCCTACAGAAGCTCGTGCGTCCTGTTTGGCGGCCCGGGGATGAACACCCGGCACCACTCTCGGAGCCGGTCCTCCATTCCAGGACTGAACCCCTCCGGTCGGTAGATATATCGGGTCTGGATTTGGGCGCACCGCAACACCTGGTGCCCCTGGGGTCCCTTTCCTCCCTGATACCTTCTCTGCCATCCTGTACTCCTCAGGAGCTCTGCTCAGACTCTCTCTAACTTTCTTGCCGCTCTTCCACTAACCCACCTAGCTCCTCCCACCAGGACTGGATCTCCCTGGCAACAGGTTCACCCACGTCCCACCTACAATAAGGTGTGTGGATGAGTAAATTGAGGGTCCCTTATGTGACATCCCAATCCCTAGTCACAGGAGTACCACGCTGTCTTTTATGTGTGCAGTACCTCCTACGTGGCGTCCCAACCAGTGGGCCACCACATTCCGCCTTGGTTAAACTCATTCGTCTGCGAGTGACCTGACCCGTTCCCAATACAAAGCTAAATTTGCATTTTTATTAAAATTACAACAACATTATGCAGTGGTTTTCTGCCCTTACGGGTGGTACTTTACTTTAAACATTACCGTGTCAATGGGACCAACAAATAAAAACAATTAAAAAAATATTTACTTCCGGTCAAAATGGGCCGGGTTTCAATACAGTCCCAGTGTTAATTGACTCTTTCACAATTAACAGTGTCCTTCCTACCACCGGGCTGTCTTAAAGGCACAGTATCACACTTTCACACATTCCTTTGGCTTAACCAGGTACAGTCCAGAGGCTCAACAGCATAAATAAAGGTCACTTGTTGTCCATCAGATTCAGAAAATAGCACACAAATATAACTATATACATCGGGTTTCATTGCTTTAGTCCACACATTTGTAAACGCGCAGGGCATACCAGCCTCTAAGATCTACATGCCGCTTGTAGTTTACCTGGTCATGACGGTAAAGATCTCTATCCGCTGCCCTTTTGGGAGGTGAGCCTCCACATCCCTCCAGCTCATGAATACCTCCTCTTACAGGCCCAGTTCCCGGATTAAACCCCACCCATTGTCCAAGTTAAATTCAACCACAGTACCTTTCTTTCTGTCTTCAGGTGACATCGGTGGTAGTTCTCGGGCCCGGGATCCAGCCAGCAAGTTCTTCTGCTCCTGGGCACACCATCTTTCACGGAAGCACTGCCTCTCTGCCTGGTCAGCCAGGAGACTCGACAAACAAAGTCGGGCTGCTCCGGGGCTGGAATCGGAGCATAATCTGGAGCTCCGGACATGGCAGCCGCACCAACTCATCCCACTGGCCGGTGAGATTGGAGCTGCCACCATCCCATGGGGGGTCCAGATGCCCCGACTTCCTCGGCGCTGCTGATCTCACCCTCCTCCTCTGGGTCGTCCACCTCCTTGGGATCCACGCTGTGGGCTGGTTCCTCGACCTCAGCCTCCACGAACACATCTGGCACCTTCACAGGGGTCTCCGAGACGTCCTCCTCGGGCTCAGCGTCGGCACTTTCATCTTGGTCAGGCATCATGGGGGTCTCTGGCTCAACTGCTGCAGGCGTTGGTCTCTCATCCGGGAGGACTGGTTGCGGGTCTGGTTGCTGGGCCTTGTTGGTAACCTCGGGCTCACCTGGTGTTTGGGTTCTTGCCTGTGCTTCTGGCTCTGGGCTGTTAGGCTTCTCCTGCTCAGCCAACAGGACAGCTCAGACTAAGTATTGGTGTTCCAGCGCCTGAAGGTCCAGTCTAGGGTTTTGTTAAGTTGGTTCCTTAATTCTCGCAGGACGGCCTCCCAGTATGCGGAATCCCCTTCATGGGACAGGAGGGAAGCCTCATAGTGTTCTTTGGCATCATAACAGCTCTCTTCCTCCACCTCATGGATCAAGTCTCTTAGCTGTCTTGCCTCCATCTTTGCAGATCCTTTGACCGTACCCGTGGTTCGTTGGCTGTCTACTGTCGCGCCCTTCCTGCTGCCTTGTATAGGTTCTGGCAGTAGCACTTTAGTCTCTGGCCCACCCCCTTGGTTTTCCAGTGGCATTTTGGGCGGGCTTGCAGTTTTGCAGCTCTGGCATGGCCCTCCCATGAGGAGGGGCCGAGGCACACCCCCCGGGCCAGCACATGTTGTTAAGTCTCTGACCCCGCCATCTTGGGGTGCATCAAATAAAGTCTTTTTAACACAGTTCAAGGTACACAGTACTCGATTTTACAGGACACGGGATTCTGTTTGTGTTGCCAAAAGCTGACCCGCCCAAGGGCCATGGGGTACCCAGTCTTGCAAGACTTCAAACAGCTTACAGATGCTACAATTCTCACGGGTTCTGCTGACCTGGGTAGTTACCAAGGGACTGGGACATCCCATTTGGGACCCTAGGTGGTGTGCTTGCCGTTTCCTTTCTCTTGCCCCTCACCGTGCTCTTTCTTGCTTCCCAGTAGCACTCCTGCGCATAGAGCCCTCAGCCAGCTCTCACAGATCCTCTCTGGAGGGTTCCTTCGCAACCTATACGGGGCCTTTTGGGGGTTACGCCGGGCTTTTAGCCACGGCTTCCTCCAGAAGCTCGTGCGTCCTGTTTGGCGGCCCAGGGATGAACACCCGACACCGCTCTCGTAGCCAGTTCTTCATTCCGGGACTAAACGCCTCCGGTCGGTAGATGTACCGGGTCCGGATTCGCGTGCACCGCAAGACCTGGTGCCCCTAGGGTCACGTTCCTCCCTGACGGCTTCTCTGCCGTCCTGTACTCCTTGCTCCCCACAGGAGCTCTCCTCAGACTCTCTCTGTCTTCCCACTCTTCCACTAACCCACCTAGCACCTCCCACCGGAACTGGGTCTCACTGACAATGGGTTCACCCACGTCCCGCCTGCACTAAGGTGTGTGGATGGGTAAATTTAGGGTCCCTTATGTGACGTCTCAATCCCCTAGTCACAGGAGTACCACACTCTTTTTTATGGGTGCAGTACCCCCTACATGGCGTCCCGACCAGTGGGGCGCCCCATTCAATTTATAGCAAATAACTTAATTGTGAATCAAACCTTGCTGGCAATCATAGTTAAACTGGCAAACATTAATATGATCCACTCATCATCACCACTTTCTAGGTTTGTCAGGTTCTAGTCACAGGTGTGTTACCTGGACATTATACATTTATAAATCTCTGTGATATTTAATTAACTATTTATTTATTCATTCTCATCCCTCTCCCCCCCTACCGCGCTACCCCCTCTCCGGACACTCCCCCACCCCCGCAGAAATCTTAGGCTCCTAGAATTCCACTCACTCTCAGAATCCCTCCTCCCCCTCTCAGACTTGGCCTCTTCCCAAGACGCTATCTCTGCCGCCTCCCTTTACAACTCCACTCTCACCACAGCCCTCGACCAGGCCGCTCCCCTCACACTTAACACAACACGAGTACAACGACAACCCTGGCTCACGACCCTCACCAAAAAACTCAGACGGACGACTAGGGCAGCCAAGCGGCAATGGAAGAAATCCCACTCCGCAAAGCACTTCGCCCTATACAAAAGTTCCCTCAATACCTTGATGACTGCCCTTGACTCCGCAAAACAAGCCTACTTCTCCTCCCTAATTACTGCTCTGTCTCACAACCCCAAACAACTCTTCAAAACCTTCAACTCCTTACTTTGTCCCCCTGCACCCCTTCCCTCACCCCTCATCTCTGCCAACGACTTCGCCACCTTCTTCAAAGACAAAATTGACAAACTCAGACAAAGCTTCGACCCACACTCCCCTCGCCCCATCCCACCTCCAGCCCACCCCCCTTCACCAAAACGCAGTTTCCCCCCCGTGACAGAGGACCACCTCTCCTCCCTTCTAGCACGATCACACCTCACCACCTGTGCCCTCGATCCGCTCCCCTCCCACCTCATCCCTAACCTCACCTCAGTCCTCATACCTGCTCTAACACACCTCTTCAACATTTCACTCAAATCCGGCACATTCCCCTCACCCTTCAAACATGCCCTAATCACGCCCATCCTAAAAAAAAACATCCCTTGACCCCACAACAGTCTCCAACTATCGCCCCATATCTCTCCTCCCGTTTGCCTCTAAACTTCTTGAACAACACGTCTACTCCGAACTGTCCTCCCACCTCTCTTCCTGTGCTCTCTTCGATCGCCTACAATCTGGCTTCCGACTTCATCGCTCCACAGAAACAGCCCTAACCAAAGTCACAAACGACCTTCTGATCGCCAAGAGTAAACGACACTATTCCGTCCTCATCCTACTCGACCTCTCTGCCGCCTTCGACACCGTTGACCACCCCCTCTTACTCCAAATTCTTGAGTCTCTTGGCATTACTGACCTCGCCCTCTCCTGGATCTCCTCCTACTTAACGGACAGGACCTTCAGCGTAACTCACTCTCACACCTCCTCCTCACCCCACCCCCTCTCTGTAGGTGTTCCCCAAGGCTCGGTCCTGGGACCACTACTCTTCTCCATCTACACCCTCGGCCTAGGCAATCTCATCGAGTCACACGGACTCCAATACCACCTCTACGCTGACGATACCCAACTCTATCTGTCTGGCCCTGATATCTCCTCCCTTTTATCCAAAATCCCTCCATGCCTATCCGCCATTGCATCCTTCTTTTCTACCCGCTTCCTAAAACTCAACATGGACAAGACCGAATTCATCGTTTTTCCCCCGAACAATTCCGCCCCGCTTCCTGACCTATCCATCACCGTCAACGACTGCACTCTCTCACCCGTCCCCCACACCAAGTGCCTCGGGGTAATCCTTGACTCCTCCCTCTCCTTCAAGCCCCACATCCAAGCCCTCGCCACCTCCTGCCGACTCCAATTAAAAAACATTGCACGCATCCGCTCCTTCCTTGACCACAACACAGCCAAGATACTTGTCCACGCCCTCGTCATCTCCCGCCTGGACTACTGCAACCTACTGTTCACCGGACTCCCTGCCACCTCCCTCGCACCTCTCCGCACCATCCTCAACTCTGCTGCCCGACTCATCCACCTATCTCCCCGTTACTCGCCCGCCTCCCCCCTCCACCGAGCCCTCCACTGGCTCCCCATCCCCCAGCGATCTCGCTTCAAAACCCTAACCCTGACCTACAAGGCCATACACAACCTGTCCCCTCCCTACATCTCCGACCTAGTCTCCCGCTACCTCCCCTCCCGCAATTTGCGCTCCTCTCAGGAACTCCTTTTCTCAACCCCCCCGCATTTCCACCTCCCACAACCGCACACAAGACTTCTCTCGTGCTTCCAGCAGACTCTGGAACTCCCTCCCCCACCACATCAGACACTCCCCTACCCTGGGAACCTTCAACAAAAACCTGAAGACCCACCTCTTCCTACAAGCCTACAACACACACTGAGTCCCAATCCACTGCACCACCTCACCTCTCTCCCCCTCCTACTGTCTCCCTCCCCACCCCTCTAGACTGTGAGCCCTCGTGGACAGGATCCCTGGCCCCATTGTACCCGTACGATTGTTTTGTCGATTTGTCGTCGTTTTTCGACCACTTGTCTTTGTCTACCCCCTGACTTGTACAGCGCTATGTATCCTAATAGCGCTATATAAATACCTAATAATAATAATAATAATAATAATTTACATTTGGGACGTATTCTTTTTTCCTCTTCTTCTCTCTCGTTAGTTTTTATTTAAAAAAAAATGTAATAAGTGTAATATAATAGAATAATTAGTGATGGGCGAATCTACTCGTTAGGACTCCTTACTCTGCGAGTAGTAAGGAACTCGCAGGAGTCGGTACTCTGCGAGTTTCCAAGCGATTGCTCTCACAGAAACGAGTCCAATGCAAATCAATGGCAATCCTAGTTTTGTCAGAGTTTGCATTCAGTATGTTTCTCAGTCGCTAAACTCGCTATCACATCGCTGTCTATGTAGCTGGATTGTCTCCAAATCGTTTAAACACTAGCACCGGTTAACGGATATCCGCTGTCAGCAGCGAGTCTAGGGCTGAGCGAGTCAATGACTCCTGTATACTGTATTCGGGACTCGCTGAATACAGAATATGTTAATGTTCCGAGACAGCCTAGCATGTTAGCAGCCTAGCATGTTAGGTCAGAAAACTGTGAAGATGGACAAGCATGTTAGCCATTCATATTCAGTAATGCCGCAGCCATCTTGGTTGTGGCAGGACTATGATTGGCTGCTGTCCATCGTGATGCCTATGTCATGTATGACAGGCAAGGCTGTATATAAGGCTTGCCCCCACCATTTTGGCTACATTCCTGTGACGATCTGAGCTAGTGCAGGGCGAGTAGGGAGACTTGGAGCAGATCAGAGATAGGGAGTGTCAGTGAGTGTAGGAAAATCACCTCAAGATTCCTCACATATAACCTAAGCCCGAAATTTATGGCGGTCACGCCAATATTACACATGACCGCCATGAATCTCTATTAAATTGTTTAAAGAAAACCAAACCACACAGAAATTTTTTTTTATTAGTAATTACAAAAAAAAGCCATTAGGGACTCCATCTTTAATCAAAAAAGTCCTCTTCCTTCCAACGTAGTCCCAAACGCGGGGTCAGCTCTGCTACATCCCTTTACATAGAATTTTTTATTATTTTTTTTAATATTCTTTAACAGCCGGCGTCTTTTTGCCGCTGGCTTTTAAAGAATAAAACGGGGAATTGCAGGTTTTTCCTCTGCTGCCAGACCCCTTATAGGGTCCAGCAGCACAAGAATCGCTGCAATACTCGCTTCCCCATTCATTAACATTGGACTCGCTAGACTCGCAACGAGTAGCGAGTTTCTGACTCGGACTCGTTAGAGTCTAGCGATTCCGAGTATTTTAGTATTCGCCCATCCCTAATAATAATATAAAGCAGTAAATGTGTTCATGAAGTCTAAATTATAATGTCATATAACACAGGGTCATTCAGATAATGAAATAGTTGAAGAATAAAATTATCATATTCCCTATTTTGCACTTATGAGTATAGTATTTAGTCACTAAATAAATGGGCTCCGCGCAATTTCTATGTCTAGCCAGGTACAGCTAAGCAGCTGGGGGCTGGAATCCGCAGCGCAGGGATGCCCAAGCTTTCTGGGCACCCCCCGCTGCAAATTGCAGCCCGCAGCCGCCCCAGAAGATGGCGCGTTCATTGAAGCGCCATCCTCTGGCGCTGAACCCCGCTCTTCCAGCGGCCCTGGTAGCGGTGGCACGCTGGGTAATAAAGAGGTTAGGGCCAGCTTTGTATTATCAGCTGGCCCTAAGCCCGAAATTTATGGCGGTCACGCCAATATTAGACATGACCGCCATGAATTTCTATTAAATTGTTTTAAAAAAAACACAACACAAAGAAAATTTTTTATTAGAAATAAAAAAAAAAGCCATTAGGGACTCCATCTTTAATTAAAAAAATCCTCTTCCGTCCGACGCAGTCCAAAACGCGATGTCCTCTCTGCTACATCCCCTGTGCATAGATATAGATCTCTATGCACAGGGAATGAGCAGACTGAGAACAATCTCAGCTCTGCTACATCATCTCTGTGCACAGACATTCATGTCTGTACACAGGGAATGAGCAGACTGAGAACAATCTCAGCACTGCTACATCAGGCAGCAGGCAGGCTCTAGGACCCTGGAGCTGGCAGGCAGCACACTGAGCAGACAGGATCTTATCTGTGCGAGTCAGCGATTACTTACAAAGTAAACGAGCAATGCAAATAAATTACAAAACTAGGATTGCTTCAGGCTGAAGCTTCCGAGACACATCTGCGATTTGTAAATCTCACACTACTCGCTATTACTCGCTTCCCCATTCATTAACATTGGACTCGCTAGACTCGCAACGAGTAGCGAGTCCTGTGCTCGGACTCGCTAGAGTCAAGCGATTCCGAGTAATTTAGGATTCGCCCATCACTAATCAGTGTCCATCAGATTTGTGTGCCAAAACCAGGAGTGTCTCCAAAACTCAGAACAGGTGTCAATCTTTCAATTATAGTTTTTCTCTGCAAGTTCCTTTCCTGGTTCCTCTCCTGGTTTTGGCACCCAAACACTGATGGACACTGATCAGTGAAAGACTTAAGTGTGAAGCCAGCCTTAGAAGTACCAGAAGGACTCCGTGTGGTTTAATTTTGGCAGTCATGTACAATATATGTTCTGAGATTCTACGGCGTAACGTTCTAGAGGTGAAACCAATATAATCTAATTTACATGCGGTTCACTCAATTTTATATACAATATTTTCAGTGACACAATTCATGATCTCTCAGATATCATAATTTTTTTGAGTTTTTGATGAAGAAAAACTCTGAGCATTTCACATGTATCCACACAAATTACAGAATTTCTGGTTACACCTGTAAGAACCAACCATTCGCAACCAATTTTTATTGTTTTCTTTTGCTCTCAATAAACTCCCATGTGTGTAGCCTCTTTTCAAAAACCTTTGTTTGAGGGACTTGCACTCAGCCTCATAAACTTCATCCTGGGTGCTGCACCTCTTGGCCCTGATAAATTCCCTGACGGGAATATTAGATATAATATCTGACGTATGATTGCTTGAAGTAAGTAAAACCATATTCCCTGATATTGACTTATGATATAGAGCTGTTTCAACCGTATTCTCAGCAGCATTCCCGTATAGTTTGATATCAAGGAACGAAATATCTGTACTACTGTGTTCATACGAGAAATTAATGTTACAGGGATTATTATTCAAATATTCCATAAAGGATATTACACTATCCCTATCACCCCTCCAAACAATAAGGACATCATCTATGTACCTAAAATAATGAATAATATCATCTGAAAATTGGTTTAAAAAATTGTAGATGTATTGCTCCTCCCACCAGTTCATAAAGGTGTTTGCTAGAGAAGGGCTGAATTTAGCGCCCATTGAGCAACTTTGTTTTTGTAAAAAAAAGTTTTCCATGGAACACAAAAAAATTGTTCAAGAGAAAATTAACCACTTCTATTACTGGTACAGAATATAGTATACAATACTTACTCATAAAGATTAGCGAGAGGCAGCAGGACTCAGAATGCCTTGTTCAGTCATACTCATTACCTGCAGTTACAGAGCCCATGTAACTTGCAAACAATCAGCACCTGGAGTCAGAAGACGGGAGATACTAACTCCGGGTGCTGCTTGGGTCAGGGGTCACATGGGCTCCTTGAGTGCAAGTCCTGACAGCGCTGGAACTCCTGCTGGCACTGGAGCCTGAAGTGCGTATAAAGCTATTGTCTTAACAATAAGGGCACACATTGGGAGTAAGATGGAGCAAGGAGGATGAATGCAATATTCACCTTGCATTGTATTCCTGCTGCACTGGCGAATATTGTATCACTTTGCAATCGGTCAGTACTCATTAGCTGATTGTGACACTGCACTGTGTATTTCTATGGAGGTGCACTTTTAGCTGTGAGTACGCAACTAGGGCATATTTGGGGGTAGCATTTATATTTCAAGTCTAACAGCACAACTACCTGTAGCCATAGTCTCCTGACATGCTGGTGTCAAGTATCTAAATGTTTTTCGGCGTATTACCTTTGTTAGGAGTGTCAAAACGCTGAAACACATGTATGGACTTGGAGTCAGCACAGCAAGAGACTATGGATACAGGTAATTATACTGTTACACTCTTCTCATCTTAGGATCACTCTCAATGGAGCCCTCTCTTTACCTTGCGTGACAGCTATTGTTAACCAACTTCATTTAGGAATAGTTTATATTCTTGCCACAATTGTCAAAACAAACTATTCCCCTCATGGACATGACTAATCGCACCTTAGGTACACGATATAGATACAGATAATCACGATCAAACGTCATGTAATTGCAAAAAAACTGTGATTTTTAATGATAGATAAAAACAGAGATTTCAACCACAGAACAAGCAGCAGTATGGCAGGCTGCACCACTGAGGCACAATAGGTTTACACAGAATCACATATTGTTTATAGGCCTGTTCCAACCAGAATGATAACACATCAGAAGTACATAAGATATTCAATAACCAAATGGCTGTACATATGTGTATTATATACAACTTAGAATCCAGCTGGGCACAATCAGCCCAGATACAATCAATCCTGGATACATCTATATACATACATGGCTTAATGCATATACAATTCTGATCATACGTGCTTTTTGCACTGCTAGAACCTAGTTCCATGCAGCTGCTGCATGGTAACCAGCATTAAACCAACATTCTGGCAGACTGCCCCATTGTAATTACCTATGATAAGGTGTTCTAGTGCTCATGTGCCACAGGACAGTGGTGCCCCTGACCCGACCCCTACGATCGTTACGGCTCCACCTTCATCAGGGGGTGACCACCTGGACTGTGTAGTGTGCTTAAAAAGGCTGGCCAGCCAATCGGGATCTCAAAGACCTGACATTGTAATTTAAAACATCACAAACCTGGAGGTAGTGGACATAACTGATTACACGTCATGGAAGCATAGATCACATGGGAAGCCATGTGACCACACACAACCAATAGAGATGCAGCATTCAGTCTGTGTATGTTCATCACTATGGCAACTGTCTTACATCATCCAGAGAGGCCCGAGGAAGCAAAATAAAACATATTAACCCCTCCAGAAATACCTAATGAATAATTTAATACCAAGAGGGCTGAGGTGCGAGTCGTTCCAACGTTCCCAGTCTCTGATGAGAGTTTTATCTCAAGATGGGAGGAGGCTTGTGGTATATGCTCCAAGGTGTTCATGGAGCTCCTAATTGAGTCCAATTCCAATATGATCTCCAATATCGATAAAGACATTGAAGACCTGCAAAATAAGTTCAATGCAGAATGTCCTGAGGATAAGAAAAAACTTGTTGACACATAGCTAGAGAAGGCTCTGGATGATTGTGTCAAGAAGATTAAAGATACACAGACCAAAAAGTACGCGAGGGATCTGCGGGATTGGCAATCGGACACCATGTACCTTTGGCGCAGACCCATTATAAATCCAGCATTGCCCCCTCTGCAGCCCAGCACTTCCACAGTGTCTATATCATCTCTGAGTGACCAGTCAGACGTATCAGTGTCTTCGATTATTACTAGATCTGGGATGACACTTCAGCGTAATAGAGCAGCCCCCTTTAAGCCGGACAGACGATATGGTGGAGCGGGACATAACAAGAGGGGCTCTAAGGTAATTAATCTCAGTTATCATCAGCTGTCGCGACATGACTTGTCCTTGCTGGAGAGAGGTCTATCATTTGCACCTGTTGCCAAATTTGATCCATTTCTGGCCACCAAGGACTTGCATCTTTTTGCAAGATCCTTGATCTTTAAGAAACATTTTTTTGACAGTAATAAATCCTCTGTTTTTTCAGCAGAAGAAGAAAAAATAACTTTAGAGGATTTGGAAGAGCTCTCCACAGAACACTCTACATCTGAAGGAGGTAAGATTCCTCAATCAATCCGCCCCCGCTCCAAGAAGTTCCCACCACTCTCTTCTTGTCCAAATGTAGACATGTTTGTTCAGGTGGTGAGTGAGATGTTTAATAAAATTCCCACACAGGTATATAGGGACAATCTCAGCCATCATGAACGGTTGAGATTAAATGAACTGCGGAGTCTCCCTGACGTGCTGATAAAGCCGGCCGATAAGGGCGGTAATACCGTCATATGGCCGAAGGTGATGTATGAGAGAGAGGCATATAGACATTTGTCTAATAGCACATGCTATAAAATACTAACATTTAACCCATTGTCCTCCTTCTCTGAAAAATTGTGTGAAATCTTACAAAGGGCAAATGATGGAGGTATCATCACAAAAGAACTGAAATCAGCACTGTTGGTGGAAGATCCCGTAGTTCCTACTCAATATTTTTTACCAAAATTACATAAAAATCCTGAGACCCCACCAGGTAGACCTATAGTGTCAGGGAGGGGGAACTTCTTGGAGAATGTTAATAAGTGGATAGATTCTAAGCTTCAGATTTTGGTGGAGAGTCTTCCTTCCTTTATTAAGGATACCACTGAGTTCTTAAAAAAAGTAGACTCTCCAGCTGGACAGCGATGCCGTGATGGCCACTGGTGACGTGGAATCATTATATACCAACATCCGTCACAGTGATGGGTTACGTGCTGTGCACTTTTTCCTTGGAATGTCGTGTTTGCCGGCGGACATCATCTCCCTTCTCATGGAGCGCCTTAAGTTCACCCTCACCCATAACTTCTTTGTGTTTAATGGGTCCTTCTTCCTACAGCTCCAGGGCACCGCTATGGGGGCGTCTTATGCGCCCTCGTATGCAAATTTGTTCATGGGGCTGTGGGAGAGGGACTTGTTCCTGTCGGATCGGATGTCATCGGTAGACCGGATCCCCTTGTGGGTCCGGTACATCGATGACATCTTCTTGATCTGGCAGGGACCACAAATTTATGGCATCTCTGAATGATAATGGTTTGAATATTAGGATTACTTACCAAATTAACAGGGTTGAGGTTGAGTTCTTGGATGTTTCCGTGAGGAGGGATGGGGATGGATGTCTGCGGACCGACATCTATAGGAAACCCACGTCGACCAACACTTTATTACATGCCACCTTGTCCCACCCACCATATATGGTCCGGTCGGTACCTGTGGGACAGTTTTTGCGTTTGAAGCGTATCTGCTCGTCAGAGTTGGATTTCCGCACTCGTTCCGAAGAGCTAAAACATAGATTTCTAGAACGGGGGTATAGTAGACGGTCGGTGAAACATGCGTTTCACAGAGCACTTCATAGTCCAAGGCAGGAATTGTTGTATGGTAAGAGTGGTAAGATAAGAGATGGTCGTACCAGGTTTGTGACAACGTATAATGGGCAATTTAGGAGGATTAAATCATGTTTAAATCAAGGATGGCCAATTTTGTTGGCGGACCCAATACTATCGCAGATTTTACCTCCACGCCCAATGATAGCAATACGTAGATCAAGAAACCTGTGGAACCATCTAGTATCTAGCCACTATGAGGGGAGTAAGTCGACCTTTTTGGATGCCATTCCTAGGAGGTTGGGTTGCCGCCCATGTAACAGATGCGTGGCATGCCCAAATATTATTAGAGCCGATACATTTACTGACTCAAAGGGATTAAAAACCTTCTCTATTAGAAAGTCTATAACATGTACCACTACGGCAGTGGTTTACTATGCCACATGTCCTTGTGACAAAATTTATGTAGGGCTTACAACACGACCCCTTAAGGTTCGAGTGCGAGAACATGTCCTGGGCATGACGGGGCAAAAGAATGTGAGGATGCATCACATCTTAGGACATTGCCAAGGCACTTTTGGGAGCACCACGATAGCCGAGGCGAGCTCCTCAAGGTACAGGGTATTGACACTGTGGATTTGGGGGTGCGGGGGGGCCCTATTGCTAAAAGGCTTGTAATGTTGGAAACTCGATGGATTTGGAGACTTAACACCTTACAGCCCAATTGATTAAATGAACATAATAGTTTTGTTCCATATTTGTGATTAATATACTTGGGTTGCCATTATCGGTACTGATCCTAATCAGGGTTTTTTATCTCCATGTTTTTAATAGGCTACAGTCTCGGGATTGATAAGATCCATGGACTATATATGATGAAGTCTGATCAAAAGTGATCACCATGATGTGGACAAAGTGCAACTCGATATGCGTCATTTGAAGCCTGAAAATAAATATGATGTGCATTGTGATTCGCTGTACAAGCTGACATACTGTGTGTGGTGGTAGAGCAAAGTATAGTTTGTGAGCTCCAATGGGGACAGATACCTGCAAACAATCTGGGTCTATAAATATATAGTGATAATGAGAAGATGTATTTACAAGGTTCTCCATTATGAGATGTGAGCAAAAGCTAGCACTGCTCTAATAACCACTTGCAGATTTACATGCACACTTATCTGTAGAGACAGGTTCACGAGGGGTTAATATGTTTTATTTTGCTTCCTCGGCCCTCTCTGGATGATGTAAGACAGTTGCCATAGTGATGAACATACACAGACTGAATGCTGCGTCTCTATTGGTTGTGTGTGGTCACATGGCTTCCCATGTGATCTATGCTTCCATGACGTGTAATCAGTTATGTCCACTATCTCCAGGTTTGTGATGTTGTAAATTACAATGTCAGGTCTGTGAGATCCCGATTGGCTGGCCAGCATTTTTAAGCACACTACACAGTCCAGGTGGTCACCCCCTGATGAAGGTGGAGCTGTAACGATCGTAGGGGTCGGGTCAGGGGCACCACTGTCCTGTGGCACATGAGCACTAGAGCACCTTATCATAGGTAATTACAATGGGGCAGTCTGCCAGAATGTTGGTTTAATGCTGGTTACCATGCAGCAGCTGCATGGAACTAGGTTCTAGCAGTGCAAAAAGCACGTATGATCAGAATTGTATATGCATTAAGCCATGTATGTATATAGATGTATCCAGGATTGATTGTATCTGGGCTGATTGTGCCCAGCTGGATTCTAAGTTGTATATAATACACATATGTACAGCCATTTGGTTATTGAATATCTTATGTACTTCTGATGTGTTATCATTCTGGTTGGAACAGGCCTATAAACAATATGTGATTCTGTGTAAACCTATTGTGCCTCAGTGGTGCAGCCTGCCATACTGCTGCTTGTTCTGTGGTTGAAATCTCTGTTTTTATCTATCATTAAAAATCACAGTTTTTTTGCAATTACATGACGTTTGATCGTGATTATCTGTATCTATATCGTGATAGCTATTGTGCTGATATATTCCTCTATCACTCTTTAGTGTCCTATATACAGTGTTAGTGGTATGGTCCGATGGACTATTTAGTAAAACAGGAGTTGGTGCCCTGATTAGAGATGAGCCACCACCCCAGTGTTCGAATTCAATTAGATTAGTCAAATTTGCTGTGTGTTCGTCGAATGTTCATTAAACGCATTGAACACCATTGAAAATGAATGTAAAACATGTTTTAACGTTAGTACCGGGCGGGGGGAGCAACTACAGGGATGGTGGAGCGCAGCACCGAGAGCAGGGCGCGACAGACACAGGCAGGGAAGCCGGCGGTGAAAAGAGGACTTCACCACTGGCTTTCCTGCTCTGTGCTGAGCTCCCCGCGCCCTGATACCCCCTCTCCGCTCCCTGGATCTGCTCCCTCCACCTGGTCCTAACTTAGGATCAGGTGGGGAGGCGGCGTGGGGATCATCAAGGAGCAGGAAGTGCAGCACACAGCAGGAAAGCCGGTGGTGAAGTCTCATCACTGGCTTTCCCGACGATTATTTCAAATGATCAGCAGATGCAGATTAGCTGTTCATTTGAAGAAGCCGTGGTGCTGTCAGGGAAAGGTTCATATGAGTTCATACAGCATGAACTCACATGAACTTTCCCCACGCCCGGGTGCTGCACAGCTCAGCTACATCTCTGGTAGAGGTTCTCTACCAGAGATGTAGCGAGCTAAAGAAGAAAACCTGATTGGACTACGTCGGACAGAAGAGGAATTTTTTAATAAAGATGGAGTCTCTAAGTGTATATATTGTTTTATTTCTAATAAAATATTTTTTTCTTTGTGGTCCATAGGAAAGGAAGATGGCGGCACTTGTGTTTCCTGGTTGCAAACCGACTTTATTAATCCACGTGTATTACATCCACGGGTGCAGGGAGGGAGGTACTGAAGCTACAGTCACCGTTTCCGGGTAACTTCCGCTTCCGCTTCAGTACCTCCCTCCCAGCACCCATGGATGTAAAACACGTGGATTAATAAAGTCGGTTTGCAACCAGGAAACACGAGTGCCGCCATCTTCCTTTCCTATGGATCATAATCTATACAGCTGAGCTGAGCTGAGCAACGTGTGCCTGGACACCATCTTGTTAAATGAAGGATTGAATACAGGTCAGTGCCCGGTTTCACATCTTTATGAATACTTCATTTTTTTCTGTGTGTTTTTTTTTTTTAAATTCAATAGAAATTCACAGCAGTCATGTCTAATATTGGCGTGGATCGGGCTGAATGATTGTTTAAAAGCCGGCGGCTTTTTACCGCCGGCTTTTAAACAATCATGCCCCCATTTCAGCCTTTTCCTCTGCGCCCAGACCACTTTATAGGGTCCTTTTGGTGAACGAACTGTTATCGAACATAGCCTCGAACTGCCGAATTTGAAACTAATTGTTCGCATTCGTCGAATGACTCGAACATTGCTCAAAACAGCTTGAATTTGAGATTTGCGGACATTTCGAATCGAACATCGCTCATCTCTAGCCCTGATATAATTAACTATAGTTTGTGAATATATTTAGATAGGTTTATTTTAATACACTATTGACACTTTAAGCACAGGTCACCTTTCTTTGGTACTAATCATTGCATTACATAAGGAGTGCCTAGATGAAATTTGTATAATATTAATAATAATAATAATAAAGAGAATTTTGTTTACGTACCGTAAATTCTTTTTTCTTTAATCATCAATGGGAGACCCAGACAATGGGGTTAGGGCTCTGCCCTCCGGAGGTCACACTAGGTACTACAAGTTTGTAGACACCGCCTCCTCCGCTTATAAACCCCCACCGTAGGAGACATCCTCAGTTTAGTCCATAAGCTGCGAGGAGAAAATAAACCACACCCGAAACATCGGAAGAATGCCGTGCACAGACGGTGTAACAACCCGGAAAAAACGCTGTCTCAACAGAGAACAGAGCAAATGCAAAACATGCAAAGGAACAACTGGGTGGGTGCTGGGTCTCCCATTGATGATTAAAGAAAAAAGAATTTACGGTACGTAAACAAAATTCTCTTTTTTCTGGTCATCATAATGGGAGACCCAGACAATGGGGATGTCCTAAAGCAATACCCCAGGGCGGGAAGAGTTCCTCAACAAGACGGATAACACATGGTTCCCTTTAAAGGTGGGCAACCGCCGCCTGGAGAACCAGCCTGCCCAAACTCGCATCCGCAGAGGCATGGGCATGCACCATATAGTGCTTAGAGAAAGTGTGCAGGCTGGACCAAGTGGCCGCCTGACACACCTGTAGAGCAGACGCTCTATGTCGCAAGGCCCAGGAGGCACCTACAGCTCTAGTAGAGTGTGCCTTCAAACCCACCGGGAGAGGCAAACCAGAAGACCGGTAAGCCTCCTGAATGGGAGCCTTGATCCATCTGGCCAAGGTCGACTTCGAAGCCGCGGACCCCTTACAGCGACCCATCGTGAGGACAAATAAGGAATCCGAACTCCTAAAGGAGGCGGTCCTGGACACATAAATGCGTACAGCCCTCACGAGATCCAGAGTATGGAGGTCGCGCTCAACCTGATGCACAGGAGCGGGGCAAAATGATGGAAGAACAATCTCCTGGTTTAGGTGAAACGTTGAAACCACCTTCGGCAAGAATTCTGGCCGTGGGCGCAACACCACCTTGTCTTGGTGAACCACCAGAAAGGGTGACTTGCACGAAAGTGCAGCCAATTCTGAGACCCTTCTCAGGGACGTAATTGCCACCAGAAAGACCACTTTCTGGGACAGACGAGAGAGAGAGATGTCTCTCAGTGGCTCAAACGGCGGTTTCTGCAGAGCCGCCAGGACCATGTTGAGGTCCCAAGGGTCCAGAGGTCGCCTGTAAGGCGGAACCACTCGAGATACCCCCTGCAGAAATTGACGGACCTTCGGGAGGAGCGCCAGGCGCCTGTCAAACAGCACTGAAAGTGCTGATACTTGACCTTTCAGAGAGCCAAGGGATAATCCCAACTCCAACCCCGACTGTAGGAATGCCAACAATGTCGGGATGGACAATGGCCACGGTGAGCGTCCACCAGAGGCACACCAGGAGAAAAAGATTTTCCACGTTCTGTGGTATATCTTCCTGGAAACAGGTTTCCTAGCCCTATTCATAGTGGCAACCACTGTAGGAGAGAAGCCTCTGGATGTCAGCAGCCAGGCCTCAAGAGCCATGCAGTCAATCTGAGGGCCCTGGAATTGAGGTGGAAGAATGGGCCTTGCGCGAGTAGATCTGCGCGTTCTGGAAGAGCCCACCGGTGTCCGCCTGACAGTTGCCATAGGTCCGGGTACCAGGACCTCCTGGGCCAATCTGGAGCCACTAGAATGGCTACTCTGCATTCCATCCTGATTTTCCACAGAACCCTGGGAATCAGAGCCAGAGGCGGGAACACATATGGCAGCTGGAAGCTGGACCAACTCAGGATCAGGGCATCCGCCCCCAGAGACTGAGGATCCCACGATCTTGCCATGTATTGGGGCACCTGATGATTCAGCCGTGAGGCCATCAGATCCACGTCCGGAGTGCCCCATCTGCCGCAGATGTCCCGGAAGACGTCTGGATGTAGAGACCACTCTCCGGCGTCCGTGCCCTGTCGGCTCAGGTAGTCGGCCTCCCAGTTCTCGACCCCTGGGATGTGAACTGCGGAGATCAGGCAGCCGTTTTCCTCCACCCAGGCTAGAATGCGGTGGACTTCGGCGAGGGCCTGAGCACTTCTGGTCCCTCCCTGATGATTTATGTAGGCGACGGCCGTCGCATTGTCGGACTGCACCCGAATGGGGTGTCCTGACAGGAATTTCTGAAACGCCAGGAGCGCCAGATAGACCGCCTTGATCTCCAGCACGTTGATTTGCAATGCCGACTCCGACTGAGTCCAGAGACCTTGAGCCCTGTGGTGCAAGAACACCGCACCCCAGCCCTTCAGACTGGCGTCTGTGGTCACCACTAACCATGACGGTTTTAGGAAGGACCGGCCTCGTGACAGGTGACGTGGCTGGAGCCACCACTGCAGGGAGTCCCTGGTCGGTTGTGACAGTGTCACCAGCCGATTCAGCGAGATCGTCCTCTTGTCCCATCTGCGAAGAATCTCCAGCTGGAGAGGACGGAGGCGAAACTGTGCGAACGGCACCGCCTCTATCGCCGCTACCATGCGTCCCACCAGTCTCATCAATACCCGTAGGGATGATTGTGGTGACAGGAGGACATTCTGCACTCCTGAGTGGATCGCTAGCTGTTTGGCTTGAGGTAGGGACACCAGGGCTGAGTCCGTGTGGAAGTCCATGCCCAGATACGTCAATGACTGGGTCGGAACCAGGGTCGACTTTTGAATGTTGAGAAGCCACCCGAACTGTTCCAGAGACTTCATGGTCGCCTCCAGGCTCACCCGACAAAGGTCTTCCGATGGCGCCCTGACCAGCAGGTCGTCCAAATAGGGTATGACGGCGTGTCCCTGCACATGCAGGAGAGCCATCATGGAGGCCATCACCTTTGTGAACACCCGCGGTGCCGAGGCTAGTCCGAATGGCAGTGCCACAAATTGGAAGTGCTCTTCCCCCACTGCGAATCTCAACCAGTGCTGATGAGCTGGTGCAATGGGCACGTGAAGGTAAGCGTCCCTGATATCGATGGACGCTAGGAAGTCTCCCTGCGACACAGCCGCGATCACGGAGCGCAGGGATTCCATGCGGAACTTCCGAACCAACACGTGACGGTTGAACAACTTGAGGTCCAAAACCGGGCGAAAGAGCCGTCCTTCTTTGGGACAATAAAGAGGTTGGAGTAAAAACCCCTGAACCTCTCTTCCGTGGGCACTGGGACCACCACTCCGTCTCTGCGGAGTCCCTCCAACACCAGGTGAAAAGCCTAAGCCTTTTCTGGAGATGGAACCGACCGATGGAATCGGGGTATTGGTTTTGACGTCAGCTCTATCCTGTAACCTCTTGAGACTACGTCTCGAACCCACTGGTCTTGAACGTGAAGGAGCCACCTGTCCTGAAATCGAGACAGGCGTCCCCCCACCTGTGGGGAGGCAGGACGAGAGAGCGAGTCATGTCGAGGCGGGCTTGGGGGTGGCAGCCGCTGCCCCCGCCGGCTTCTTCTGACGACTCTTGGAACGCCACTGAGTAGCAGGCTTGCCCCCTCGGTCCGAGCGAGCGGACGTCGTTGATGACTGTGAGCTGGAGCGAAAGGACCACTGCTTAGGGTTCCTTTTCACGGTATACCGTGGCTTAGGCTTATTCTGCGGGATCTTAGACTCAGCAGAATCCTTTATCAACTTGTCCAGCTCGGTGCCAAAAAGCCTGTCACCAGCGAATGGAAGATTCTGCAAAATCTTCTTAGATGTGGTATCTGAGTCCCAAAGATGCAGCCACAACAGCCTGCGGATCGCAATTGCATTGGCGGAGGCCACAGCAGAGCGAGTGGCAGTTTCCAAAGTTGCCGTCCTGGCGTAATCCGCATAAGCCCTTGCTCTGTCGGTAAGCGCCAGGACCTCTGGACTGGACCTAGCTAGTTCAGTGATACCATCCAAGCAGGTGGTAATCGCTTGTAGGGTCCAGACCGCGGCAAAATTAGGGGCAAAGGAAGACCCCACAGCCTCATAGGAAGACTTGGCGAGTTGCTCGACCTGTCTATCAGTAGCATCCTTCAGCGAGGAGCTATCAGAGGCAGAAAACAAGGAGCGTGCAGCAATCCTGGTCATGGAAGCGTCCACCTTTGGAGACTGCGACCATTCCTGAAGCACCTCCTGGGGAAAAGGAAAGCGATTGTCCTTGGGTTTACGGACATAACGCCGCCCAGGATGTAACCTGGGTGCTCTAATCACCCTTCCAAAATTAGTGTGGTCCATGAAGGATCCACTTGGTCTGGCCTCCGGCCGCAGCCATTGATAGACCTCTTTGGGGTGTACAGTCACCTCCTCAGGAGGAGTGACAAGACGCAATGTCTCATTGATGGAGGACACCAGATCCTCCACCCCATCTGGAGGTTCAGACACAGACCCGAGAGTGGAACCCCCATCATCTTCCTCACCATCAGAGGAACGCTCCTCCTCAGAGAGAGCCTGGAGCTCGGGAGAAGCCTCACGAGCTCGCTTAGAGGGTCTCACAGTAGAAGTAAGAGACACCCGGGGGTAACTGGGAGGAGTAGCTGGGTTTTCCAGTCTCCTATGAAGTGCCTCCAGGGATTGCGACATGGAGGACATCTGGGACAGCAGGGATTCATTGATCCTATTCTGCGTTTCCCATGGCCCTGGGATCACCTGAACCTCAGGGTATAATCCCGGATTTGCAGACTCAGTAGTGGCAGTCCGGGCCTCTGGGCGTCCACAGTTATTGCAGGACCCCTCCACCAGTGTCCCTTTGCATGTAGCACAGGTAATGGTGACCACCGCCGCCTTAGCAGCATGCTTCCCAACTGAGGACATCGCCACAGTGGGGAGAATATAAGCCAATTTGTCACAAAAAACAAACCGGGAAACCCGGTGGCTTACCGACCGCAGTAAAGCGGTAGGAGGAAGCGGTGTGTGTGTGTGACCTCCGCGAGTTCCGGTCTCCCCTGAAGTGCCGACACGTGCTGCCGATAGATCCCAGCCGGGAAGTGAGGGAGAAGATGGCCGCCGAGAGCAAAGTCGTGGGCGGCGCCGAGAACACGCGGGAAGCACACACACACGCCCATCGGTGATGTCACCGCAAGGGCTGTTTCCCATCCTCCAGGCAGCCTCATTAATGGAGGTGACTAGAGCCCGCAGCGCGGGAAAGTGTGAATAGCACATACACACACAGACTGTCAGCATATACAAACACCTGCAGTCCACAGCCGCAGCCCCTGTGACACACAGGGCGGTCAGCCAGGGTGACCCCAGCACAGGGCACACCGACAGAACCGCGGACCCGAGGGTACGCGCGGTCTGAGTGTCAGGACACATTAAAGTGTCCGACACTACCCCCAGGCACACAGGAGACGCACGGGCCTCAGTGCCTGTCCGGTCTGTAAGCACCATTTAGGGAGGCCTCGGACGGGGTGGCAGCACCAGTCTGGAGTGTAAGCACCATTTAGGGAGGCCTCAGACTGGGCTGGCTCCAGTCCGGTCTGTAAGCACCATTTAGGGAGGCCTCGGACGGAGCGGAGCTGTGCAAGGCTCCCAACTCCCATTCTCCAGAGCCCCCAGAAGGGATGGAAAAAGGAGTGCGACAGCGTACCGGGAGAACACAGAGTGTCCAGGCATTTTGCCCTCCGGTACCTCCACCTGCGTGTTCCACAAAGGGTGAGCGGGGAGACTGTCGAGGGTCCCCGACGGGACCATTTTACCTTGTCTTCAGACGCCATCACGTAAGCTGTGAGAATGCAGTGAAGTGCAAGCAAAGCGTGATCCTCCGAGCACACTAAGTTTAAAACTGAGGATGTCTCCTACGGTGGGGGTTTATAAGCGGAGGAGGCGGTGTCTACAAACTTGTAGTACCTAGTGTGACCTCCGGAGGGCAGAGCCCTAAACCCCATTGTCTGGGTCTCCCATTATGATGACCAGAAAAATAAATCTTTATTTAAATATTCTGCAGTGCTTTACAATACAGTGGTTTCTTTACGAGCGGTAATAGGTAACAATAAATAATATACAATACAGTAAGTAATTAAAGTAGAAATTCAATGTAAAAGAATCCAATACACTAAGCAGAGAATCAATGTAAAAGTACAATACAATAATTAAAGCAAAAATAAAGGTGACCCTGCTCAAAATAGCTTACAATCTGCAACAAGATGGGGGTTTCACAAAGTACAAGGCTTGTTACAGTGATGACCCAGGCATCTTGAGGGAGAGGGGGATAGAAATACAGTTACATGAATGGTCACCAAACATCTGTGTAGAGATTTTGGGTTTGGTGGAGTTTGAAGAAGATATTATGTCCAGAGAGATTTTACTGTATATAGCCCATTCACTAAGGACTTCTATTAGGGAGCATTATAGGCCGCCTTAAAAAGATGTATTTTTAGGGAGTGTCTGAAGCTATGCAAGTTGTGGATAGTCCTGATTTCTTGGGGTAGAAAATTCCAGAGAATTGGTGCAGCTCGGGAGAAGTCTTGGAGCCGGGAGTGGGAGGATCGGATTAGTGCAGATGTTATTCGAAGGTTATTTGTAGAACGTAGAGAATGGGTGGGGTGAAAGACAGAAATGAGGGAGGAGATGTAGGGAGGTGCTGCACCGTGAAGAGCCTTGTGGTTGAGAACAAGCAATTTGAATTGGATCCTGTAGTGTACAGGCAGCCAGTGCAGTGACTGGCACAGAGCGGAGGCATCCGAGTAACGACATCAGACATGATGTTGGAAACTGCAGCTAGACAATATTTGGCGTTCTTTAATACTGCAGAGGTAAGGTCAGGGGCTAAAGTGTATAGTTGTGTGTCATCAGCATAAAGATGGTACTGGAAGCCAAATCTACTGATGGTGTGTCCAATCAGGGCCTTGTAGAGAGAGAAGAGAAGAGGTCCAAGGACTGAACCCTGAGCGACCCCATTAGTGAAAGAAAGAGGGGAGGAAGAGGAGCCAGCGAATGATACACTGAAAGAACGATCAGCGATAGGAAGAGAACCAGGAGAGAGCCGTGTCCTATATGCTGATGGAGTGCAGCATAGAGTGTAGGAGATGGTGGGCAACAGTGTCTGTAGAGTGAATGGGGCGGAAAACAAGCTGTAAAGGATCTAGAAGAGAGTGAGTGGAAAGGTAAAGGATGAGACGGGTGTAGACCAGGCGCTCCAAGAGTTTAGAGATGAAGCGGAGATTGGAGACTGGTTATTTGTGCAGGATGGGTCAAGAGACGTTTTCTTTAATAATGGTGTAATTATTGAATATTTGAAGGAGGAGAGGAAGATGCCAGAAGAGAGGGAGAAGTTGAAGATTTTGCTTAGGTGAGTGGTGACGACTGGTGAGAGAGACTGAAGTAGGTGTGAGGGAATGGGGTCAGTGGTGCATGTTGTGGGACGAGAGGAAGAGAGGAGTCTGGAGACTTCTTCTTCTGTGACTGGGTCAAATATGGAGAGTGAGCCGGAGGAAATGTGAGGAAGAGTGAAGAGTAGCAGCACTTGGAGGCAGGGAGCTGATTTCCTGGCAGATGTTGTCTATTTTCTCCATAAAGTAAGAAGCCAGATCATCAGCACAGAGGTCAGTGATGGGGGCCTGCTCTTTAGGACCTAGGAGAGAGTGAAAGGAGAAAAGGTTTTTTTTTGGATTGTTGGCTAGTGAGGAGACCAGGGTGGGAAGTAGGTCTGTTTGGTGAGGTGAAGGGCAGAGTTGTAGGTTTTTAGCATGAATTTAATAATGAATAAAGTTTTCTGGTGAGCGAGTTTTCTTCCATAGGCGTTCAGCACAACCTAGAGCATCGCTGGAGGAATCGAGTTTGTGATATGAGCCAGGGATGTTTCGCTCTGTGTTTGGAGGTTCTGGGGGTGAGAGGCGCTGCTTGGTCCAGGGAGCTTCTGAGAGAGTTATTTAAGTGATTTACTGCCAGATCGGGACAGGAGAATGAGGAGATTGAAGACAGTGATGAGTGTAGAGAGTCTGTGAATGTATGAAGGTTAATGGCCTATAGATTTCTGAACGTGTGATAGGTAGGGGTGGGCGAGGGTTTGTAACCGTGAAGGAGAGAATATTATGCTCAGAGAGGGGAAGAGGTGAATTATCTATGGAGGAGCTTGAGCAGAGCCAGACAAAGACCAGGTCAAGGGTGTTACCATCCTTGTGTGTCTCCGAGGTTGAGAGTTGTGAGAGGCCAAGAGACGTGGTTGATGGGGCTGTTTATGGGAATGTTAAAGTCTCCCGGAATGAGGGTTAGTAATTTTGAGGACATGAAGTATTTGTATTATTCATTTCCTTACAGTACGTATATACTTTTATCATTTTATATATGTCTATATAGATGAACTCTTTGCAGGAATAAATTTACTTGTCTTTAAATTAATTTTAAAACAAAAATGTTTACGTAATTTTTGCATTTTTTTGCTCTTTTGCATTTTTGTACTGCCTATACAGTATATACTTTTTACATAACAAGTTTTTATACCTGTAGTTCATTGTATTTTGTCTAGGCTGTGCTGTGCCCTTGTTTGTTTTGTTTTCTCTCCTTATTGGACCTTGCAATTCTCCGTATTTTTTTTTTTTTTACATCGGATAGTTTTTATTAATAGTTTGTAATAAACATATTGAAATGCAAATCCAAGCGTATTATAAATCAAGATACAGTCAGTATATATTGCATAGATTATCATTTTCCCTTTCCCACCCACCCCCACCCATATTCCAGGTAACAGTACTCTACTATGCCCATTGTGATTCATCCATGTGAAGGTAATAAATGTGTAGTTATCTTTAAGGTACATGTTAGGAAACTAACACAAATATTTGAATGTCTTATGGTATGCTAGTTCTCTCACCAGACGAATTTTGTCATTCTCTGTATTTTTTATTAATTATTCAGGTAACTAAGAAAATGTTGGCTAATTAATAAAAGATTACATTTTCGCTTTTTTTGTGTGTATAGGGCCTCAGTTATTTTTCAAGGGCCAATTATTTATTATTTATGCTTGCGTAGGTAATTTCATCTGTATTATTGTTTACTCACCTATTTGATTTGGTCTTAATTTGGTTTATAATATAAAACTAGAATAGAGGTCTATTTGTACCAAGTTATTTGCTAGCTTTTTGTACCAGACCTGTTTTTTTCTAAAGACACTAGAAGGTTGCAACTAGAGATGAGATAATCAACCTGCAGAGGATCAAGCATGAGTTGAACTTTCCTCAAACATTTAGATTCATGGAAATTCGAACATTTTGCAATGATTTGTGGTTTAAAAGAAAAATTTGCCTTGCACCATTTCCCACACTATTGAAGCATCTGAGAGCAGGCGAACATTACATTAAGTAAGTGTAAAGTTAAAAAACACACATACGAAAAATAGATTATTTGAATAAAGACTCCCCCACACTTTCCCTCGTTCACCAATTTACTATTATGAATGTTCCCACGAGGTTTCACCATAATCCCCAATCCATGACTGCAGCTCTGGTGACTGTGAAAGCAGTAAAGTACAGGAATTCAAAGGCAATAGAAGCATGTCCATTGGTCAGTTAAATTAATTTACAATCTTGTAGATTCCTCGAGAGTCTGGGTGTCATTGGAGGGTAATCAGGCAGATATTTTTTGATAATATGATCTGATGTTAAAACAGCCCAATATTTCGTCATTATGGAACTCATAGTAACATAGTAACATAGTATTTAAGGTTGAAGGAAGACTTTAAGTCCATTAAGTTCAAACCATTGCCTAAAATGTTGATCCAGAGGAAGGCAAAAAACCCCATGTGGCAACACTAGGCTCCACATTGGGGAAAAAAATTCCTTCCTGACTCCAGATACGGCAATCAGACTAGTTCCTTGGATCAATGCCCTATCAAAGAATCTAGTATATATAACTGGTAATATTATAGTTTTCAAGAAAGGCATCCAGGCCACTCTTAAATTTTAGTAGTGAGTCACTCATTACTACATCATATGGCAGAGAGTTCCATAGTCTCACTACTCTTACAGTAAAGAATCCACGTCTGTGATTATGATTAAACCTTCTTTCCTCCAGATGTAGAGGATGCTCCCTTGTCCCCGTATCAGGCCTAAGAGTAAAAAGATCATTTAAAAGGTCTCTGTACTGTCCCCTCATATATTTATACATTATTATAAGGTCACCCCTAAGCCTTTGTTTTTCCAAACTAAATAACCCCAAGTTTAATAACCTGTCTTGGTATTGCATACCCCTCAGTCCTCAAATAACATTGGTCACTCTTCTCTGCACCTGCTCTAGTTCAGCTATGTCTTTCTTATACAGCATACACCGAAGACCAGAATTGTACACAGTATTCTAAATGTAGTCGCATTAGTGACCTGAATAGAGGTAAAATCATGTTCTCCTCATGAGCATCTATGCCTCTTTTAATGCATCCCATTATTTTATTTGCCTTTGCAGCAGCTGACTGACACTGGGCACTAAATGTGAATTTATCATCTACCCATACACCCAGGTCTTTTTCAGTGGTAGTTTTGCCCAGTGTTTTACAATTAAGAACATAATTATACATTTTATTTCCTCTGCCCAAGTGCATGACCTTACATTTATCCCCATTAAAGCTCATTTGCCATTTATCAGCCCAAGCTTCTAGTTTACATAAATCCTCCTGTAATATAAAATTGTCCTCCTCTGACCCCTGTGGTACTCCACTGTTAATTGTGACCCATTCTGAGTGTGTTCCATTAATAACCACCCTTTGTTTCCTATCACTGAGCCAGTTCTTAACCCACTTACAAATATTTTCCCCTATCCCCATTGCTCTCATTTTATGTATCAACCTTTTGTGTGGCACCATATCAAAAGCTTTTGAAAAGTCCATATACACCACGTCCACTGCATTTCTTTGGTTCAGTCCAGAACTTATGACTTCATAGAAGCCTATCAGCAGGGCCGCACCGTCCATTGGACAGTGTGAGCCCTGTCATTCAGGCGGCAGCAGGGAGGGGGAGCGGCAGTGCAGAAGGGGGCGGCGCCTCATGCACACAGCCTCCCCCTGTCATGGCGCCGGCCGCTCACCCCGGTAAGCGGCGACCCGCCGGGGGACAAGAATAGAAGGGGCGGCAGCGCTGGGCTTCACCAGCACCCCCCCGGTACTCACGGCCGCGGCCGGCAATCACTGCCGCGGCTCAGGCGGCAGTAGCGATGTAGAAGGGGCGGCAGTGCTGGGCTCCACTAGCACCCCCCCAGCCCTCCCCCCCCGTAATCGGTGCCGCGGCTCAGGCGGCAGTGGGGCTTGGTGCACCCCTGCCTATCAGATTAGTTTAACAGGAACGGTCCTTGTAAACCCATGTTGATATTGGGTCATGAAGTTATTTTTATTCAGATACTCCAGTATAGCATCTCTTAGAAAACCCTCTAGGATTTTACCCACAGTAGAAGTTAAGCTTACTGGCCTATAATTTCCAAGTTCAGTTTTTGTCCCCTTTTTGAATATTGGCACCACATTTGCTATACGCCAGTCCTGTGGTACAGACCCTGTTATTATGGAATCTTTAAAGATTCAAAATAATGTTTTATCTATGATGGTACTTAATTCCTGCAGTACTCTGGGGTGTATCCCATCCGGGCCTGTGGATTTGTCAACTTTAGTGATTTTTAGATGGCGCCAAACTTCCTGTTGGGTTAAGCAGGTTACATTTAATGGAGAGTTTTTGTTATCACTCACCATGTTGTCTGTCATGGGATATTCTTGTGTAAATACTGTTACAAAAAAGCAATTTAGCATATAGTCCTCCAATCTTGGTTATAGGTTGAGATGAACCTCACCAAGTTTCCCTCTTTTTCTTTTCCTTTATCAACCCTTCCTCCTCCCTCCCTTTGTAGGTTGAGCAAATGGGCCCTGAAGACTCTTCTGGCCCAATTATACCCGGCTCTTATCGACCACCCTCTCTCCTCGAATCTAGTCCTCTAGTCCTCAGCCTGTGTCTCAAAGAAGGCCTGGGTGGAACAGATCCACTTCGTCCTGAGGAACTGTCCAACAGGGATTGCAGATTTATTAGACCGGTTATGTGAAGATGAGGCTTGTAAGAGTTCACAGCCGTGGCTTTTCTGTAGACATCAGACTGTAGGGCAACTGTTTCACTAATATTCAGCCTGATGTCCAGAAATTCAGCCATGATATGGCTGTAGGTGTATGTTAATCTAACATTGATGGTATTCCTGTTTAACTCCCCCATAAACGTCTCTAGCTGCTCCACTGTGCCATGCCAAAAGAAAAGTAAATCATTGATATACCTCAGCCAGCACTGCACCTGTCTTTGGGTATGTTTTAAGTCCTTTTATACACAATAATAAAGCATTTAAAATCCACAAAAAAACATAAAAACATTTCTGTGAGCTATTCAAAGGTGTTGTCTACCAACTACAATGCTCACCAGTGTCACTAGCTCAAAAGTGCATTCAGCAAGATCCAGTAATGCTGATTAGTGGTGTAGTCACTACCAGATGCTTTTGGAAAGCTGTACAGAGTTAACTCAGGGCCAGACTTTAGTGGAAGGAATAGTGGAATAGTGGGGACCAGAGGGAATTGAGTACTAAACCCAAAAGCACTGCACAGATGTCTGGTGACCATTCATGTAACTTTATTCCTATTCCCCACTTCCTAAAGATGCCTGGACCATCACTGTAATAAGCCCCTGTACCTTGTGTAACCCAAATCATGTTGCAGACTGTGAGCTCTTTTGAGCAGGGTCACCTTTATTTTTGCCTTAATTATTGTATTGTATCTATCTACCTCATATATGTAAATAATCCCGTCCTTCTACAAATCTGGACTCTTGTATCTTCTTTCTACACCCCCATGCATTTTATAGCACTTTATCTGTATTTGTACAGATCCTGGCTGGTGAACGGTTCATGCAGCATTATGTGAATCCCCTATTTATCGTATTGATAGCTAAGCCATATATGACAGCATTTGTTACTATTACCTTTTGTGTCTCCCCTATGTCCTCATAGATTGTAAGCCTGAGAGCTGGGACCTCACTCCTAATGGGCTCAGTGATGTATTTATCTATTTTTTCTCTTATATGGTTTGTATTGTATTATATTTGTACTGCTGTTATGTATTTTATTTTGTATTGTATCGTATACCCTCTGAATTGTAAAGTGCTGCGTAATATGTTGGCACTATATAAATAAATATTGGTAAGTGTTGGGAGAAGTTGAAGCCTGGTGTGAAGAAGACAGGAATGACATTCATGAAGTAAACAGGATTTGTACAAGGAGTAAGGAAGTGGAAGTTTAACAGTACATAAGAGTCACAGCAACTAAGGCAACCTGCAGGAAAAAGGCTTTACAAAGTTAATCCATTGTCAGCAAGTCATGGGGAGACCTTAGAGAAGAAAAGGATATTCTCAGCTGTAAGCAAAATAAGAGGAAAGTGATGCGACCAGGGCTGGGGGGTACTCGGACACTGGGGCTGCTGAATAGGGAGTCACGGGTGGACGGGATCCCGGCGCCGTGCCCTGGTGATCATTTGAAGGGGACGTTGATGATGAGAGAAGGGTTTTTTTACAGGGGATCGTGACGCCACCTGTAGTTCCCGGTAAACTGGTACCGGCACTGCCAGCCGGCCGCTGAGGTGATGTTGGGGCAGCAAAGTGTGGTACAGCTCCCCACAGGTGGAGCTTTACCTCAGGGCAGCAATGAAGGAAGAAGATGAGGGAGGGCACTGATGAAGATGGTGCTGCAGTTCTTACCCCTCTGCTGAGCTGCTGCTGATGCTGAGCCCTCCAAGCTGCGGCGAGAAGAATAATGGAAACCAGTTCAAGTTTAACTCCACTTTACTCGGTACTGGCTGATGGCATAAACAAAACACGGTACAGTTTGGTTTACAGAGTGGATGTTGCCAGCTCAGGGTCCCCCTTATGGAGTCTCTAGATGTCCTCTCTTAAGTTGTTCAGGGTCTAATCTGTTCTCTAGAAGACAAGGTCTGTACTTTACCGGTCCGGACTGGACCCAAGGATTAAAGCCCCCGCCACCGGAATTCAGCCTATCCCTTTTAATGTCTTCTAGTGTTCTGAACCGATTCTTAGTCCTGAGGGGAGAGGTACCTTGTGGCGCTGTCAGCAACCTGGTTTCTATGGGCCTGCAGCTTGCCGGTTTTGAAGTCAAGGCTAAACTTCTGGCTGCCTCGGCTTTCCGTGTCGCTGGTGCTCCCTCAACGTGACCAGCCGGCTCCTACCAGTCCTAGTCCGTTGCCTTCTGTTCTGGGCCCCCACTTGAAGATGGGGCTCCCTCCTCTCGGCTGAGCTGTCAGGCCTGACATTCCTGCCTGCCTTCCCAGCACCGTCTCAGGTTAACTCAACTGTTAACTGTCCCTCTCTTCTGCATCTACCCCTAGGCTCCACCCCCTTTTGGGACCTACCAAAGTACTGGTTTCCCCTATACTAGTGGTCTATTCCTAGGTGTGTGCACTTTCAGACTCCACAGGTTAAGCCCTGAACTAGCAACTTACAAAGAATATTACATTTTATAATAAAGTGCAATATCACTCTGTGGCGCCTAGCCGCACGGGCGCCACACAGCATCTCTAGGATTGGCCTTTGTAAGGGATCACAGTAGAAAGTACAGTCACTGGGATCATTGTGGACACATTAACCAGTGTGACCCCCTGTTTCAGGAAGATGCAGGCAATACAACTTTCACCTTACTCATTTGGTGTCTCTGTTGCCATGAATAAAACCCTCTCTATTTCTCTCGAAAAGGAGCTGAACATGTAATATGCTTTCCCCTGCTCACCAGTTTGACTGTCAGGAAAAAGACTATGTTTGAAAAAGTTGGCTCAGCTTCCTCATTGCATGGTACAGTTGATAGCTAGTGGAGATCTATTACTCCAAAGTCCCATCTCTTTCACCAACCGCCAATTTCCAGTAGCTAGTCCTAGTCCCATAACTACAGTCTTGGGCTATGTTACAATTGCACTTCACTTGCATGCGTGGTTACCAATAAAACTAAAAGACTTGGGGTATGGTAGGAGATAATGTTATTTAAGAAATGGTGAGCTGGGGGCGAGGTTGATGTGGTATGGGGAGGCCAATGAAAGCAAACATCGATGGGAAGGTGGACGCATAGCAGATGTTATGATGAGAGGATACCAAAAGACAATTTTTAGTACACATGCCTTTTATTTTTTTCTTAAGATAAAGATAACCTCAATCATTCTGACAGTACACAGTACATCTATTTACACCTAGCAGCTCCATTCAAGTTGAATAGAAATGCATGTAATACATGAATAGCAGAGAATAGAGCTCTGCACTATTTACATAGCAGCCTGCCCTCCATGATGGAAATTGCTACATATGTGCAAGAGACAATTAAAAACTTCCTCAATATATCATTACTGATTTTTAGTTTGGTAAATTAATTATTTGATAATCCAGCTGTTTTTAAGTATATTTGTTCTTTGACGCAATGATTTCCCGGACAACAAGTCAAACGAGACATATTGTTGACACTCTTAATTCTGTTAGTTTAGTAAGTAGATTTCTATATTCAATATTGTTTGTTTTTCAGCTTCATAAATTTCCAATTGTGAGTCATTAAAAAAATATACACTAGATTGGTTTTATGTTTGCCGATGTAATAACTGTAAAACACTCAACTTTTCACTCAAGCAGAATTACGCTCTGCTTAAAATAATCTTATTAATTATGCAGTTGTTACAAATTTATAGTGATTGTTTATTACAGACAGCAAATATATAACCTAATCTTGAGTTTTTTCATTCTACCAAGGTCTTGTTATCATTTAAATATCATATTAAAGGGTTGCCCCATATAGAAATTTCATACTGTGTAAATCAAAGATTTGTAAAGATTTCATAAGATAAGGTTCATGCTATAATGTCAGAAATAGATACTCTCATTAAAGGCTTTCCGCTGTGCTGATATTAATGACCTATCCTAATATCAGATTGGAGGGGAGCTAATAACAAGCACTTCCATTGATCAGCTGCTAACAGCTCTGACAGCTGACGGACGTAAACAGTGGGACTATACGGAACTCCACTACTTAAAGGGTAAGCGCTATTTAAATTTTTATTCAATAATAATGTAGAGCAAGTGCTTATAAGAAGTTTTCAATTATTGTATTTTTCGGATTATAAGACGCACTTTTGTTTCCCCTAAATTGGGGGAAAAACAGAGGTACATCTTAAAATCCAAATGTTCCAAAAATAAAAATAATCTTACTGGGAGGTGCGGGGGTTGAGTCGGGGTGCATGATGTACTTTCCATTGGTTCACAGAAGGTGGAGGCAATGGCAGGAGCTGGGAAGGGGGTGCAGAAGCCTTCGATAGGCGCCGCAGTTATTATGTCCCAGTCTGCATTGCTGAGCTGTAATAAATGCTGGTGTCCAGACTTCCAGAAAACGGCCACAGATAGCAGTCTGCGCATGCTCTGCCTCCATGGCCATTCTCTGGAAGTCTGAAATCAAGCATGTATTGCAGCTCGGCAACTGCAATGCATGCTGGGACATAATTATGGTGGCACCCATCGGAGGTTTCTGCGACGCCCCCGCAGTTCCTGACTATTGCCCCCACCCTCTGTGAACCAGCGAAAACTGCATCATACACCCCTGTAAACCTCCCTCAGTAAGCCATGGGGGGCTATGTCCCAGGTTTGGGGACATATATATCAGGAGCAGGCACATATACCAGTATGGGGGCATGGATACCAGGATGGGGGCAAGAATTCCAGAATGGGGGGGCATATATATATATCAGAAAAGGGCATGGATACCAGGATGGGGGCTCAGATACCAGGATGGAGGCATGGATTCCAAGATGGGGGGCATTTATATCAGAAGGGGGCACATATACCAGGCTTGGGGACATATTTACCATGAAGGGTGCATGGATTCCAGGATGGGGGGCATATTTATCAGGAGGGGGCACATGTACCAGAATGAGGGACTAGTGCAAATGTTGAAAAATGCATGTGCTAATGCACTCATAGGCTCCAACGCAAAAAATGCATTGCAAAAGTGCAATGCGTTTGATGCTATGTGTTTTTGCAAGTGCACCAAAAAACATGGTATGCAGCGTTTTTTGGTGTCTTTGCAAAAACACATGCGTTTTTTTAGCATGGGAGTCTATGGGGAACACATGCGCTACAAATGAAAAAATATGCCATGAAAATGGCAAGGGGTAAAACAGGATCCTTTAATGCATCCTTCAACGGATGCAAGGTCCCAAATGTAACCCTAGCCTTAGGCTAGGGTTAGACCTGCGTCTGCCCCAAGCCTGCAGGATCCGGCAAAAACTTAGAAAATTTCTGCCTCAGCACATAGCTTTACCAGCAGGTAACGCTATGGCTAGGGTCACACTTGCATTGTGACCCTAACATGACAGAACCATTAAAAACTTCAAAATTTTCATTGCAGCGTATAGCATTAATGCTATGTGCTGCCAGGCAACATAGAAACCCGCTGTTTACCTTAGCAGCCAGTCACACACAAAGCTCCAGGAAGTGCGCTTTAGCTGAGCGCACAGGAAACGTGTCCTGAAGCATTTTCCTGTGCGCTGTTGTAAAGCACACATCCTTGGGCTTTGTGTGTGGCCAGCTGCTATGATAAATAGCGGGCTACTATGGAGCTCCTTTGCCTGTTGTATTTAGCGCTTGCGTCACTCTAGGGTCACAACGCAAGTGTAACCCTAGCCTATGCGCTGCCTCACTATTGATCCTTATGGTAAGCGGAAGCTTACCGCAGCTGCCGGCTCCACAGGATTTGCACTTTTGCAGAGCGCACAGGAAATGCTGTTTGCAGCGTTTTCCTGTGCGCTCTGCAAAAGCGCATATCTTGGAGATCTCTGTGGAGCCTGAGGCTGCGTTAAGTGTTCAGTTGCCATAGAGATCTATTGCCTGGCGGCACATAGCATTACCTGATGATAGCGCTATGCGCTGAGGCAGATATTTTCTAAATTTCTGCTGCATCCTGCAGGCTAGGGCAGATGCAGGGCTTACATCTGAAAATGGGCTTCAGACATATGCGCCGATGGAGCCATTGACTTTAATGGTGCAGACTGAGTAAACATGTGCTCTGTCCTGCACCATTTTCCATAGCATACTTTAATGTAGGCAGACACCCTAATGTAGCAGACTGCATTTGGGTCTGCCTGCCCTGATGGGACCACTGAACGCATGCCAAAGCACAATGTGAAAGCAGCCTCAGTGTTCCAAGCAGCTGTGATGTTTCACTGCTCAGCACTGTACACTGCAGTTTTGAAAGGAGGTCCAGACATCTGGAAAGCAGCAGTAATGAGATAACATTGGGCTGATACTGTAGTACCAATGCCAGGATACGATCCTGTTCTTACCGCTGGAAGATGTTACAACCACAGCCTTGCTATCACCACTATAGACAATGCTTAGAGTGCAGCAGCTGGTGGTCTGTGAGAGCTTGATTGCAGTGGTGACTTCTTCAAGAGGTGAGAACAGATGTTAGCCTAGCATTAGTAATGCAATGTCAGCCTGCCCAAGCCCCACCTGTTTTCACATCTGCTGGTCTGGTGCCTGGATCGGCTGTCACTGTTGAACACTGGAAATACTTAATACAGGGGCCTCTTTGAGTGGGAGAGTTTATACCCATAATGCTAGAATGCAAACAGACATGCCAAATAGGTGCAAGGTTTTTTATTTTGAAAAAACACACACCATATAAAAATCAGCAAGCTGATTATTGCATACAAATCATAATTAAAAAGTCACAGACATGAATCAGTCTAGAGTTTGACAGGATGTTGTATAGCCCTTAACTAGTGACAGTTATACAGCATGTATACGACGCGCCCCAGGGCTCGGTACTCGGCTCTCGGGCTGTTTCAGTCAGGGGGATGTCACGAGTGGCTTGCCTGAGGCCATGGCCCTGGTGGTCAACTAAATAAAGGGGATGAATAAATATGGGATAAATATGTGAGCCTTGTAGGATTTCACTCACAGTTACGGGCTCTGGTACCCGTTTTCCTTCCTGAACTGGCTCGCTTCTAAGCCTCTGTTCCTTCCCTCTGTTTTCTGGGATCTGTTCTGGGCCCCTCAGCCGAGGAAACCCTCCTTGCTCCAGCTCTTCCAACCGACTACTCCTCCTCTCCTTCAACTCACTCTGTTTCCCCTAGAAGCCACTATATACCCTCCCGGGGTCCCTCCCACCTACTATCCTAGTGTGTGGGTGTTGCTCTAGGGTTCCATCTAGTGACCATAGTCCCAATTGCAGTCGGGTGACTACACCACTTTTCTGGGTGCAGTACCCCTTTTGTGGAACCTACGTAGTTGGGCGCCACATATATGGAAATGTTGAACAGGAATCAGAACACTTTTGTAGTAGTACAGTGGGTAATTGCACAAAGAGATTGCTATTTAGGGATAATTTAGTTATATTATGGCTCTCAAAGGCTAGAATACAATCTTCAAAAAACCTTCTTTTGTCCCATATAACAAAAGGTCCTTTACATTTTCCCAGCCAACTGCTCATTCATATATGCATATTAACAGTCCTGCTTACCCATGTTGCAATAACTGTAGGGTCACCAGATGGGTATGGAATGCCCCAACGCGTTTTCCCTACTAGTGCTTCCTCAGGGGGCCCCCTCAATTTGTTTTGGTGCCGTTGTGGTGGTGTTGAAGCGGAAGTCCGCGAAACGGACCGTTGCTCCCCCTGCACCTCCCTGCCCTGCACCTAAGATGTAACTTGAAAAAGCACAATAAAGCCGGTATGTAAAAAAGATCTCCTGAGTGCCGCTGCTCTCATCACTTTTTGTTTGCAAGATTAACCCTTCAGCTGAGCAACAGGATTTCACTAACGCCGCTGTACGACACGAGAGACTCTAAGCAGGTCAGTGCCCGGTTCCTTCTCCATTTGCCAAAAAAGGTAAAAGAGACTTTCTACAGTGTGTGTGTGTCATTCCTCTCCATTTCCGGTGCCCATATAGACTGCTCCACCACTCCCTACCCTGACCTCAAGCTCCACTCCAAGCTGCCCCTTCACACTACGCTGCCCTGGAGGACCAGCTCCACCTGTAGGGAGCTTTACCACCCTAGCCGCATTACCATCGACCTCTGGAGGACTGTGGCGGCGCTGGTGACCGATCACCAGGGACTACAGGTGGCGTCACATGACAAATTCTAATCCAATGTACATACTCCACTTATTGAAGTGTTACCCAGGCCATGGGCTCAGGCGCTGCCACCCGTGACATCCCAGTGGAAACACCCACCGAGCCTGATACCCGAGTACCCCAGGGCCTGGGGCTTAACACTTCCACAAAGCACTAACTAGAGATTAGCCACCACCCCGGTGTTCAAATTCGATTCGATTTGTCGAATTTGATGTGTATTTGTCGAATGTTTGTCGAATGTTCATCGAACACCATCGAACACGTCGAATACCATTGAAAATTAATGTAATAAGTGTTTTAACATTAGTACCGAGCAGGGGGAGCACCTACAGGGAGGGGGGAGCGCAGCATCGGGAGCGTGGAGCAAAAAAAGAAACAGGAGGGAATCCGGCAGTGAGAAGAGGATTTCACCGCCGGCTTTTCTGGTCTGTGCTGCGCTCCTTGCTCCCTGATGCCCCCTCCCTGCTCCCTGGAGCTGCTCCCCCACCTGGTCCTAAGTTAGGATCGGGTGGAGAGGCGGCAAGGGGAGCGGGGAGCGAAGAAGGAGGGTGGGGAAGCCGGCGGCGGTGAAAATACTGCCCCGCCTGCTTTTTTTCTGTGTTCTACGCTCCCTGATGCCCCCTCATCGCCCCCCCACCACCTTCCCACCTGATCCTAAGTTAGGATCAGGTGGGGGGAGCAGCTCCAGGGAGCGGGGAGGGTGCATTGGGGAGCAGGGAGCGAAGGAGCAGGGCGGGGAAGCCGGCGGCGGTAAGAAGACATGTAGCATTAACTCACATGAACTTTCCCAGGGCTGCACAGCTCCGCTACATCTCTGGTAGAGGTTCTCTTCCAGAGATGTAGCTGAGCAAAAGGAGAAATCCTGATTGGACTACGTCGGACGAAAGAGGATTTTTTAATAAAGATGGAGTCTAAGTGTATTTTTTGTTTTATTTCTAATAAAATATTTTTTCTGTGTGTTGTGTTTTTTTTTTTTTACAAAATTAAATAAAAATAAAAAAGACACTTAGACTCCATTTTTAATTATTAAAAAATCCTCTTCCGTCCGACGTAGTCCCAAAACACAATTTCAGCACTGCTATATCACCCTCCATAGACACACATGTCTATGCAGAGAGATTGCAGGCTGACAACTGACTTTGACAGTCAGGGTTCACCCCAGGTCATAGCTCAGGCTGTGACCGCGGGTGAACCCTGCTGTCACAGCCGAACTCTGCCGCTGTCGGACGGAAGAGGATTTTTTAATAAAGATGGAGTCCAAGTGTCTTTTTTGTTTCATTTCTAATAAAATATTTTTTCTTTGTGTTGTGTTTTTTTTTTACAAAATTCACTAGAAATTCATGCCGGTCATGTCTAATATTGGTGTGACCCCATGAATTTCGGGCTTAGGGCCAGCTGATAACACAAAGCTGGCCCTAACCCCTTTATTACCCAGTGAGCCACCGCACCAGGGCCCTGGATGAGTTGGATACAGCGCCAGAGGATTCCATCCCCCAGCTGCCTAGTTGTACCTGGCTGGACATAGAAATAGTGCAAATCCCCACGCATTTTTTTTTATTATTTCATGAAATTCATGAAATAATTTAAAAAAAAAAGGGCTTCCTTCTATTTTTGTTTCCAGGCAGGTACAAATAGGCACCTAGGGGTTGGGGGCAGCCCGTACCTGCCTGCTGTACCCGGCTAGACACAAAAATACGTCGAAGCCCACATCAAACTTTTTGGGAAAAATTAATAAAAAAAATAAAAAATTGCATTAAGATACTTCATCTTTATTAACCCCTCGAGGCCATAGCACAGCAGCATTGTAAGGGGGGTTGACTCAGGTCACCTGAGGACAGCCGGCCTCGAGGGATTAATAAAGATGCAGTCCCAAAATGTATTTTTTAATGAATTTTTGTCGCCATATTTTTGTGTCCAGCCAGGTACAGAAGGCAGGTACAGAAGGCAGGAACAGGCTGCATCCAAACCCCAGGTGCATATTTGTACCTGCCTGAAAAGAGAAATAGAAGGAGGCCCTTTTTTTTTTTTCATGAATTTCATGTAATAATAAAAAAAAAAAATGCGTGGGGCTTCGCGCTATTTCTATTTCCAACCAGGTACAACTAGGCAGTTGGGGGCTGGAATCCGCAGTGCAGGGAGGCCGAAGCTTTCTGGGCTTCCCCCCCACTGCGAATTGCAGCCCGCAGTCACCCCAGAAGATGGCGCGTCCATTAAAGTGCCATCCTCTGGCGATGTGTCCAACTCATCCAGGGCCCGGGTGCAGTGGCTCACTTGGTAATAAAGGGGTTAGAGCCAGCTTTGTGCTATCAGCTGGCCCTAAGCCCAAAATTCATGGGGTCACGCCAATAGTAGACATGACTGCTATGAATTTCTAGTGAATTTTGTAAAAAAAAACACAACACAGAAAAAATATTTTATTAGAAATAAAACAAAAAAGACACTTACACCCCAATTTTATAAAAAAAATCCTCTTCCGTCCGACATAGTCCAACCAGGTTTTCTTCCGTAGCTCAGCTACATCTCTGGTAGAGAACCTCTACCAGAGATGTAGCGGAGCTGTGCAGCCCTGGGAAAGTTCATGAGAGTTCATGCTGCATGAACTCACATAAACTTTCCCAGACAGCACCGCGTGGCTAGTTCAAATGAACAGATGATCTGCATCAGCTGATCATTTGAAATAACAGGCCGGAAAGCCAGCGGTGAAGACACCGCCGGCTTTCCTGCTGTGTTCTGCGCTCCAGCACCATGACGTCCCCTCCCCGCTCCCTGGAGCTGCTCCCCTGCCTGATCCTAACTTAGGATCAGGTGGGGAGGCAGAGGGGGGTGATGAAGGGGCATCAGGGAGCGGGGAGCGCAGGACACAGCAGGAAAGCTGGTGGGGCAGTCTTCTTACTGCCGCTCACTTCACCGCCCTGCTCCTTTGCTCCCCGCTCCCTGATGCCCCCTCCCCGCTCCCTGGAGCTGCTCCTCCCGCCTGATCCTAACTTAGGATCAGGTGGGGAGGCAGTGGGCGGGGGCAATGAAAGAGCATCAGGGAGCAGGGAGCGCAGAACACAGCAGGAAAGCCGTCAGGGCAGTTTTCTTACCGCCGCCGGTTTCCCCGCCCTGCTCCTTCGCTCCCCGCTCCCTGGTGCTGCGCTCCCACCCTGTCCTGACTCAGGATCAGGATGGGAGGCAGCGGAAGGAGTGGAGGATGGGGATGGGAGGCAGAGGAGGCTTTTAAACAATCATGCCCCCATTTCAGCTTTTTCCTCTGCCCCCAGACCACTTTATAGCGTCCTCTTGGTGATCAAAGCATTATCGAACATAACCACAAACTGCCGAATTTGAAGCTAATTGTTTGCATTCATCGAATGACTCGAACACCACCCAAAACAGTATGAATTTGAGATGGGCGAACATTTCGAATCGAACATCGCTCATCTCTAGCACTAACTGCTCCTTGTTCCCCAATATCTGCATCTGAACATTTGCAGCTATGTCAGAAAAACCTCAATTCCTAAAAAAACTGTTGTGAAGGGACAGGGGCATGGACATGGATGTGGGCGTGGGGTTGTCCGTGGTGCCCGACACGGCACAAAGTCTGGCAGACAGAAGAAGATTGATGTATCCATGTTCCTGGGGAAATTTCCTGGTCTGGAATGTAAATGGGTCTGGAAGTCAGAAGAGCAAGAGCAGATACTGTCTTGGATGGCTGATAAGGCCTCTACGAAATTTTTTAGCAGCACCCAATTGTCCACGACCACACAGTCTCCTGTCCATACAGAGAATGCTGGGTCATCCTAATCTCAACCTGTTCTGTTCCTAGTTCATCACCCCCTCAGGAGTCACAGGAAACATTTGACCCCAACCTTGGCCACTCCAAGGATCTGTTGGTCCATATGCTTTTGTTGCCTCTGGCCTCTCACCGCACGACATTGAAGAGGAACGTGAGGAGATATCATCTGTTCATGGCCAAATATTTGAAAACCCACGACTAGAAGAAAGCCACTTTCTTTTTCTTTTCAATGTTCTTTTCATTGTAAAAGAATGATGCAGAATACAAACATTTAAGTAAGAAGACAATATAATAAGAATTAGTGAACAAGAAAATTATACAGCATAAATGAGAACAGAATTCTATTAAGGCATAACAATAGTCTGCGAGAAAAGTCGAGGGTCAATAACTCTGCAGTTGGTCGCTTGATAAGGGAAACGGAGCGACCATATTTGAAAATGGAAGGTGTCAATACATCTGTTATAAACAGAAGTTCCTTCCAGGTCAGCAATAGGCATTGAGAAGTAGAAGGAGATCTGTATGATCATATGTCCGGTATATTAGGAAGAGTCATTCCCTATTCCAGATAGAGGAATCAGAGAAAAAGTTCAGAGAGATAAGTGTTGGGGGAAGGGGGGGATGAGGAGAGCACCTCAGGTGGATTTATAAGGACAAGTTTAAGAGGCAATATATGTGTGAAATAGAGTTAGAGATCTATATGTAGTCCAAGCTATCCAGGAGTCATAGAATGACAGTAAGGTGTGATAAACTGCGGCTACAAGTTCAGATGTGTGGTAAAGAAGGTCTATTTTACAGAGTAATTGTGATTTATTGGGGAGTGTTGGAGAGTGCCAGAATGTGGGGATCAGTGACTTCCCTGCAGCTAGAATGAAGTTCTCCAACCTAGTTGCCTTTTTGTTCTCTGCCCAAAGTGGGAAATGTAGAAATACTATCTCCGGAGTAAATAGAGTCTGTGGAGCCTCGTTTAGGAGTCTCAACACAGGATTAGCCAGATCTTCCTCTAGTGAAGGACCTAGCCATGATAACCACCATATTAAATGGCCCTTTGAGTCAATATCCAGCTCTTTACAAGCTTAAAGATATGACAAGGGAGTACCAAGGCCAGGTATCCATCCACAGACAGCTGTTTCGGGGTGTTGCCCCTCACCAGTGTGGAGTAGGATTCTGGCTAGGTGGGAGCAATGCCTAGTAGACCAAAAAAACAAAGTATTCACTGATCTCAGGGAGACCAGTTCAAGAAAACACTGCGGCTCCACAGGTTCTATTTGCATATTCTAAATTCCCAGGGGGCAATGGGCCTAGGAATTCACTGTGTTGAGCGCTTTAGCCGGCTGCCCGCAGTGTTTTCTTGAACTGGTCTCCCTGAGATCAGTGAATACTTTGTTTTTTTGGTCTACTAGGCATTGCTCCCACCTAGCCAGAATCCTACTCCACACTGATGAGGGGCAACACCCCGAAACAGCTGTCTGTGGATGGATACCTGGCCTTGGTATTCCCTTGTCATATCTTTAAGCTTGTAAAGAGCTGGATATTGACTCAAAGGGCCACTTAATATGGTGGTTATCATGGCTAGGTCCTTCACTAGAGGAAGATCTGGCTAGTCCTGTGTTGAGACTCCTAAACGAGGCTCCACAGACTCTATTTGCATATTCTAAATTCCCAGGGGGCAATGGGCCTAGGAATTCACTGTGTTGAGCGCTTTAGCCGGCTGCCCGCAGTGTTTTCTTGAACTGGTCTCCCTGAAATCAGTGAATACTTTGTTTTTTTATCTCCGGAGTAAGGGAGACTTGTTTATTTACAACTGCCAGAATCATCTCTTCCACCATTCCCCAAGAGGGTTGAATGGCAAGGGCAGGTCCACCAAATGAGAAAGTAGGTGCCTTTTCCTTTCAGGCGACGCCAGCGTTCATCCACGTGATATAACGGGTGAAAAGGTAGAGGCTGATGGTGATGACACACAATTGCCATCTGGCCAGCTGACAATATTAAAACGGAAGGAGGATGACATGAATGACGAGGTGGTCAATGACAAGATCACTGATCTGACATCGACCGTTGGCACAACGCATAGCCAGCACAGCAGCACAGAGGAAGAAGAAGGAGGCGAAGCACCAAAAAGGCACTAAGGGCTACTGGTTTGAGCAGAGTGCGAAGTGTGTCAACTGTTGCCAAGAGCAATCCCTCTGTGCCCGAAGTCAAGGCAAGGGCGCAATCAGCCACTGGCTGGAAATTTTTTTCAGATAGTCCTTCTGAACCAAATGTTGTCATCTGTATCATCTGCCATACAAAGCTGAGCCAGGGCAAAGGCAACCAAAGCACCACCAGTATGCGGAAACACATGGCAGCTAAGTACCCTAGTTGGTGGGCGGAAAAATAGGGTACCAAATCGGTGTCTGCGGGTCAAACCACTGCCATGTCACCTGTGATCCGTCCTTCCCAATCTGCTGTGCAGGAAGCAGGTGATCATACCTCTTGCTCACAAGCTATGGATGAACAGACACCGGACACAACAAGCTCATCCACTTGTTTGTCTCAGCCAAGCATCCAGTTGTTCGTGCCCCAGATCTATGAAAGGAAGTGTAAATGAAAGCCATGCACCCTCAAGCCCAAATCCTGAACATGCACATTGCCAGCTTGTCATCCTATGCTGAATTACCCTCCACATCACTCCCAAGGTGGGAGCTGTGCAGCAGCGCATCGGCAAAGCGGCAACATGCTATGCTGAAGCTCATCTGCTTAGGTGAAATGCCACACACTGCAGCAGAGCTGTGGCAAGGAAAAAAACAGCAGACTGATTAGTGGCTCTCCCCACTGCAACTCCAACCCGGTCTGATTTTCTGCGATAATGGACGTAACCTGGTGGCAGCTGTAAAGCTTGGGAAGCTAGTACATGTGCCATGCATGGCTCACATGCTGAACCTAGTGGTGCAGAAATTTATCAAAACATTCCCTAACTTGCCATACCTACTTGAGAAGGTGCCCCGTATTTGCGCCCATTTCTGCCATTCCTCAACTGCTATTACCGGGTCTCGCAGCGCTTCAAAAGCAATTTAATTTGCCAAACCACTGACTCATTTGCGACCTGCTGACACGGTGGAACTCAACATATCATATGTTGACATAAGTGAGCAGCAGAGGGCACTTGCTGAATACCAGCTTAAACATGCCGATCAGACTGAGACTCAGCCAAGACACATAACAACTGTCGAGTGGGTATGGATTGCTGACATTTGTGAGATGCTTAATAACTTTGAGTACTGCACCAAGCTTGTAAGTGGTGATCAGGCTATTATCAGCGTAACCATCCCTATGCTATGTCTGCTGAAAAATGATTTCCACCGAAGAAAAAGCTGGGCTTTGTAGTCCGCGCTGACCTCAAGAAACTTCCAGTCCAGTAAAGGGTTAATCAGGTTCTGATTTATTTGCCTACGCGTTTCGTGGCTTTAAATCTGCCACTTCATCAGGGCTATAACATACAATGTCCACATTACAAGTATATATACTATTTTGTTATCATACCACGCCCAGTGTCAGGTGGTTCCTGTGGAAACACCCACTTGGTGCATGCAACACAAAACACATAAATACAATCAAATCTTTTATATTTTTTAAAACTTTCTCCATAAAATTTAAATCTCTGTTTATTACCAAATATAAAGCTATTACAAAATCATTATTTTAATAAGAACGTCCGCTGCATTTGAACCCACTTTTTACCAGATCTAAAAAGCATTCACTTCTCTTAGCTCCATGCATCAGTCCCCTGGACCATATGTCCTTTGATAAAAGTTGAACCTAATTTATTATAAAACTGTTCTTAAAAACCTCTAAAACATACAAAAATTTTTTTTTGTTTTTTTTATTTTTTATTTAATATATATAATATATATATATATATTGCTTGAAAACCCTATTTGATATTTCCTTTTGAAATATTTATCAATCAAAAGATAATGTTAAGTTCCATTAAGTAACTCATTATCCACTAAACCACCATTAGGCTAGAACTCAGATGTATAATCCTGGATTATACCATTGCCATTATCATCCAGGAATTAGATCAGATCCAATTCAGGATCAGTGATTACTTATGTTTTTTCAGTCCAGGGAACCTGTACCATTCATAGTTGCAAAATCAACAGAAAAATATACAGAAAAATATGTTATTTACCATAGTAGGACCCTTTTTATACAATTTACTTTCAGAACAAATCACTAATTTCATTGAGACCCGCCGGTTGTAGTGTGTTCAACTTATAGATCCAATAAGTCTCTCTCTTTTTTAAAATATCAAATCTATTCGGTAAATATTCTGGAATGTGATCTATAGGAGTCACTTGTAAGGATACATTTCCACGATGTACCTCAGTACAGTGACGAGATAACCCATGTTTCATAAATCCCTTTCTAATGTTATCTCTGTGCGAATGTACTCTTTTGTGGAGAGGCTGGGAAGTTCTCCCCACATATTGTCTTCCACAATCACACTGTATTAAATACACCACATAACTGGTTACACATGTTAACCTGTGCCCAATTTTATACCGTTTATCTCTGTCTTTGTCACTAAAAGATTGGAAGAAGTCTATGCTGTTGCTTATAGAAGCACAACAAAGACAACCCCTTCTCCCACATCGAAAAGAACTGTTACGTTCATTTGGTTTCTCAAAGGACCTTACTGTATTATTCTGCGTTTTTTCCCTCAATCTACTTGGTGCTATAACATTTTTAACAGTGGGCGCTCTTCTATATACAATTCTAGGTTTTTCCGGAACAATTTTGTTCAAAACTGGATCATTCAATATTACTCCCCAATGTTTCTCCAAAATATATCTTATTCGGTTTTTCTGTTTTGAAAAGGTGGTAATGAAATTTGTCTCAAAAATTCTTTTATTATTTACCTTATCACTTCCTTCCTCCATAAGATCTTTTTGTGACAAGTCCTTTACAGCTTTATATGCTCTTTTAACCAGCTTTTGTGGGTAATTCCTCTCCAAAAAATTTTCTTGGAGTATCTTGCCCTGTTCTTTCTCAGAAGTACAATTCCTCCTTATCCTCACGTATTGGTTTTGGGGTATGTTCCTCCACCATATTTTAAAATGTCCACTATCAAAGTGGACATATCCATTAGCATCCACCATTTTGAAGAAATTTTCAGTTCTGATCTTTTTAGTTTTGTCAATAAAAATACATAGATCTAGAAAAGTTATGCTTTCTTTATCTAATGTTGGGGTGAGCTCAATTCCCCAACTCTTACCAGTTATTATTTCAAGAAACATATTCACATCATTATCCACATTATTATAAATGATAAATATGTCATCTATAAACCTCTTGAACAATATTAGGTTCTTTCTCCATTGGTTATGGAGGATATGCCAGGACTCGAAAGCAGCCATAAACAAATTTGCATAAGTAGGTGCTGCCCTCGAGTCCATGGCTGTCCCCCGCACCTGATGGTATATTGTTTGATCAAACTGGAAAATATTATTATTCTCAAGTATGAAGGCCATACTCTGCACTAGAAACTTTTTCTGTTTCTCCGGTATATTAGATTCTCTATCAGCATACATCTCAAAACATGATAGACCAATCTCATGTTGGATGTTAGAGTACAATCCCGTCACATCCATTGTCACAAAGGTATATCCGTCTCTCCAAGTCAGTCCTCTTAACTCATGTATAAGTTGTGCAGAATCGCGAAGATACTGTAGCTACCCAACCTTCTCACTATGGGGTTCATAATATAATCAACATAAGCAGATAAATTCGAAGTTAAGGATCCAATTCCTGCTATTATTGGTCACCCGGGAGGATTTTTTAGGTTTTTATGCAGTTTTGGTAGATGATAATATACTGCTAATTTTGGGTCTTTAATATTTAAAAAGTTCCTTTCCGATTTATTTAAGATCCCATTCTTGTCTGCTTGAGTTAGTAGGTTTCTATATTTTCTAGTCGCCTCCTTATATTTATCTCTATTTGATATCGTGTATGTTTCTTTGTCAGATAATATCTCATAGCTTCTTCCAAATATACATCGTGATCCTGTATAGAGATCCCTCCACCCTTATCTGCAGGTCTAATAACAATTGTTGTATCATTTTTTAAAGAGGTTAGACCGTCCACTTCATATTTAGAAAGGTTTTTCATTTTCTTACGCCCCAGGTCCATAGATTCGAAATCCTTCAACACCAAATCAGTGCAGGTACTGAGGTGATGACCTTTATTTTGTATTGGATAAAAACCCGATTTTTCCCGTAATCTAGTGTGGACTATTCCATCCTCCCCTCCCGATTGTCCTTGTTCCTTTTTCTGATCTAACGCAAAATGGCGCTGTAAGGTTAATTTTCTTACAAAATGTTGTAAGTCCATATATAGATTCACATCTTTGGAGCCGTTGTCCGGGCAAAATGATAAACCTTTATTCAGAACAGAAATCTCCCCTTCTGTAAGCCTATGTCTTGACGAATTGAAAATATTACCAATCCTTTCAATTTTCTCACTCTCTCCCAGGTCCCATTCCTCTCTGATCAACTTTATTTGTTCGCAATTATTTTCATCTCTATCTTTAGTCATTAAATTGGTCTTGATATCTTTTGTTTTACACTTTTTATTTCCTCGTGTCCCTCTTCTGCATTTTTTCTTTTTTGGGACTTTGGGGTCAGGTATTTTATGATAGTATTTTGTTGTCACGTGATACTTGGTAAAAAAGACACAGATGGGGATCCGGTGTTTGAATTATCAATAGTGATCCTACTGGTTTGTATCTGATCTGTTTTTTTGCTGTTATTCTCCTGATTGCCTTTATTATCTTTCTGGGGATAATCTGTCCTCTCAGGATCCTCCTCAGCCAGAGGGGCCAATGGAAGTTGGGAATACAATTTCTCAAAACCTTCTTCAGTTATGGGAAGGTCCAGGAGACTAGACTCTCCTGCTGGTTCTTCTGCTGCTAGTGATATTAAAAAATCTAGTGGGGTGACTTGGCAAACTGTGTTCAAATCCAGCAGCCTATCCCTCTTTATTTTTTCAATCTGCAATTTGACCTGTTCCAAATGTCTATCGCTATCTATAGGTACCTGTACTTTCTTTTTTTCATATTTATTCCACTTGTTTCAAATCCTTTTTGTCCTTGTGTCTTTATTTAATATTCTCCCTTCATTATTACTGTTATCCCCCTTATTAATGACAACCACAGTATTAATAGGTTCCTTGAACTTGCATCTCGTGTGTGATCTCACATGTATTGACACTATGCATCAGTGGAGAGGTAACCAGTTCCTTCTGCAAAACTGGTTCAATTGGCAACCCATTGTTTCCCTCATTATTAGTCTTGGTGGTATGTTTCCCTTTTCTCTTCCCTTTATTTTCTCCATTCTGACTAACAGGTGTTTCTTTAAATACACCATCAGTATTGGCAGACACTGATTCATTTGATTCATTTGCAGTTAGTTCCACTTGACTGTATCTTTCAGTATTTACCACCTTATTCAAATTTAGATTTAAGTCATTATGGGGAGTTACTCTCTCCCCTTGTACAGGTAATTTGTAGGGACCCATAGGTTTTTTATCTGTTTTTCTAGCTTTCTTATAATCATCCCTGTCTCGCTGTAATTTTTTTGATTTTTTAGTAATTAATTCCTGCTCCAATCTCAGGACCCTTGCTGCTATATCGGAGTTAATTTTATTAAACTCCGGGTGTGTACTATATATCAAAATTTCCTTGGATAGATTAATAATTTTTTCCACAAATTCCTCAACAAGAATAATCCTCTTTTGAAAGAGACACCCAAGTAAATTGAACATACATTCTCTCAAAATAGTCTCCCATTCCTCAGTGAACTTCAAGTCCTGTGGGAAAGGGGATTTTCTGTCAACTCTCAAGCCTCTGGGGCACAATCTTTCATCCATATAAATCGAGAGGAAGCGAGCATCTAGCTGGTAATGCAACTCGTCTTTAAGAAGGTCTTCAAACTTATTAAATTTCTTTTTCATAAGTATAGTCTCTTCATTAGAAAAGATAATTTCAACATCATTATGATTTTCCTCGTACAAACTGCCCAAACCAATGGACTGAATGATCAGTCTTTCCCTGGATGATAGTCTGTGTTGGAAATAATCCATGTCACTATGAGTCCCAGTGCTGCTTTCCTAGAAAGGGGATTTTCAGAAGAATCCTCCAAACTCTATAAAAAAGGATAAATAGGGAGCGCACATAGGGCGTTATCGTCTTAATAAATAGTCCAGTCCCCCCAATCGGTGTGACTCACCTGCGGTGGTTGTGAGAGCCACAACAAACTGAGAGAGCCTGGTAATGGTCGCTACAGGAGCCCACTGAAGATAAATGATTTCCACCGAAGAAAGAGCTGGGCTTTGTAGTCCGCGTTGACCTCAAGAAACTTCCAGTCCAGTAAAGGGTTAATCAGGTTCTGGTTTATTTGCCTACGCGTTTCGTGGCTTTAAATCTGCCACTTCATCAGGGCTATAACATACAATGTCCACATTACAAGTATATATACTCTTTTGTTATCATACCACGCCCAGGGTCAGGTGGTTCCTGTGGAAACACCCACTTGGTGCATGCAACACATAACACATAAATACAATCAAATCTTTTATATTTTTTAAAACGTTCTCCATAAAATTTAAATCTCTGTTTATTACCAAATATAAAACTATTACAAAATCATTATTTTAATAAGAACATCCGCTGGATTTGAACCCACTTTTTACCAGATCTAAAAAGCATTCACTTCTCTTAGCTTCATGCATCAGTCCCCTGGACCATATGTCCTTTGATAAAAGTTGAACCTAATTTATTATAAAACTGTTCTTAAAAACCTCTAAAACATACAAAAATTGTTTTTTTTTTTTTTTTTTATTTAATATATATATATATAGTGCTTGAAAACCCTATTTGATATTTCCTTTCGAAATATTTATCAATCAAAAGATAATGTTAAGTTCCGTTAAGTTCCATTAAGTAACTCATTATCCACTAAACCACCATTAGGCTAGAACTCAGATGTATAATCCTGGATTATACCATTGCCATTATCATCCAGGAATTAGACAGATCCAATTCAGGATCAGTGATTACTCGTGTTTTTTCAGTCCAGGGAACCTGTACCATTCATAGTTGTAAAATCAACAGAAAAATATACAGAGAAATATGTTATTTACCACAGTAGGACCCTTTTTATACAATTTACTTTCAGAACAAATCACTAATTTCATTGAGACCCGCCGGTTGCAGTGTGTTCAACTTATAGATCCAATAAGTCTCTCTTTTTTAAAATATCAAATCTATTCGGTAAATATTCTGGAATGTGATCTATAGGAGTCACTTGTAAGGATACATTTCCACGATGTACCTCAGTACAGTGACGAGATAACCCATGTTTCATAAATCCCTTTCTAATATTATGTCTGTGCGAATTTACTCTTTTGTGGAGAGGCTGGGAAGTTCTCCCCACATATTGTCTTCCACAATCACACTGTATTAAATACACCACATAACTGGTTACACATGTTAATCTGTGCCCAATTTTATACCGTTCATCTCTGTCTTTGTCACTAAAGGATTGGTCTGCTGAAAGAATCACTGCATAATCTAAAAATGGAATCTTTGAGTGCCCATCAGCTGGGTATGGAGCAAGATTTCACAATGGGTGTTCCTATCCAGCCCAGACAATATCATCAAGTGTGGCACCCCACTAAGAGTGCATCCCAAAAGGGTACTGCACCCCTGACTGAAGGTGTCATACACTTTGTTTTGGTAATGGGTAGAATAAACCAGAAGCTCCAGCTCCACATGCAAACACCTAGTGTTAGAGGACCAATTAGATGCCCGTTACTAGGGTAACCGGTCCTGGTGGGAGGAGAGGTTAGGTAATAAAGCAGTGAGAAAAGCAGGAAGGAGTTAGAAGTGCAGTAGTGCAGTCAAGTCGAGTGGAGGAGAAGAGTTCAAGTTCAGTCAGAAGGGAGCTGCAAAGATCAGTGCAGCAGATGAAGCAGAGTTGAAGAGCTAAAGAATAACAGAGAGAAGCTAACGGGGAGGGCACCTCAACCTGGTGACCCAGAAGAGAAAGGGGCCAAGAATAGAACGGGTAACCAAATGCCCTAGCCCAGTCCAAACCCGGAGTACCGGCTCCGAAGTGGTCCAGCTGGCTACAACCCTAAACCGCAGTGGTCGATGACTTTCTAGGAGCACGATCCAACCGCCCTACAACCAGCACGGTCCTCACCAGAAGCGCCAAACAGAGTTGGGGTCTCCATGGAGAGATAAGAGGATCTCATATATCTCGACGGGCCTGGTCTAACAAGTGGGATCCATGCAGGGCAGCAGAGCAAGGGACAGTTAGCATGATAGAGAAGGAACACCAGTGGAGTTTCAGAGGGACACTGCTCATGCCAGAACCACCAGGTCCACTACTCTGCAAAGAGAACTGCATTACCTTTTATGCCTGCAGAATACCGAAGTAAATGCCCGTTCAGAGTGAGCAACTAGTCAGTGATTTCTTCCTTGAACTGTGATTTACCTGCCTTGCACCACAGTGACTGTGCTGCCGTACTCCACCATCTATTCCTACTTCCAACACCCAGGGGACCCCGCTCCTCCTGTAGGGAGCTACTCCATCTTGCTGCCGCCCATCACCCCGGAGGTTCCCGCAGCGCCGGTGCCATCACCGGGCCCTACAGGTGGCATCACAAGCCAACTTTATTTTATTTTTATTTTATTTTATTTTTCCCTTTTTCATTGACCACCAGGACCACAGCCTCAGGCACCGCCACCCGTGAACTCCAGACTGCACCTGAGATCTGAGTCCCCTGGCCTGGGTGAGTCACAGGCAAGATTGGAGGATGAAGATGATGAGGAAGACAAGGAGTGAGAGGACGCCTTTTTCAGTGGTACTGAGGGGAACCCTCAGGCAACAGAGGGGACGCCTCACCCCAGCTTTATGTCTATCCAACATGGGTGGGCTGGAGAGGAGGAGGTGGAAGAGAGTCAGTGTGAGGAGAGGATGGGTATTGTTCCTCCTTCTGGGGTCACAGAATATTTACCTCTTTGCAGCTTGGCACATATGGCACACTTCATATCTGTCTGTGCTAAGACTCTCACATGATCCACATTTTCAACAGCAACCTATACTAGTTGACCACCTTTCTAGACCCTCAGTACAAGGACAAATTTCCTTCGCTACTGTTGCAGTCACCAAGGGATTTCACAATTGAATCCTTCAAGAGGGCTGTTGTCGATCATTTGATGGCAACATCACCCTCAGACAATGCTGCTAGCAGAGGTACCAGCACTATGCAAAATCATACATTATTGGGGAGAGACACATTCAGCAGGTCCAAAAGAGGTGGTGGTAAAATGTCCACAAACTGGGCCATCTTCAATAAATTAGCTCATCGGCAAGGGCTAGCTGGACCAGTAACAATGTCAAGGAGGGAGAAATTGAACAAGATTTGTCAACGACAATCTAAGTTACCATACCTGCGTCCTTCCTGACGCTTCTGTTCCGTTTAATTACTGGGTATCCATGCTGCATATTTGGCCAGACCTCTCCTTATATGCCTTGGAGGTGCTGATCTGCCCTGCTGCAAGTGTGATGTCTGAGCGTGTTTTCAGTGCCACTGGGAGAATCATCAAGGATACATGTACACGGCTGACTACAGAGAATGCAGAGAGGCTGACTATGATAAAATTTAACAAGGACTTGATTTTGCAACAGTATTTAAGCCCTGACAGCATCCCAACCTAAAGTCACCCAAAATGTTATTTTATGCAACTGGTGATCACGTCCATCCCTTCCCATACAAACCCCTTTTCTTTTTCTTACAAATGTTTTCAACTCCTGCTTCTGCCACATGTACCTCCTGGTCAATAAGCTAAAAACAATGTTCCGTTCATTAATATTTCCCATCAGAGGCACTTGAGATGAGACCCTCCTTCCCTCATCAATCATAATACAGCCCCATGGGCTAATTTTTGGAGACACTATGGCTATGCCTGCACATTGGGCACTGCAACTACTGTGCTAGTAGCCCTAGCTTCATAATTGTTTTGCCCTTGGGGCCTGCTTCCTTCATCAACCATGATGCAGCCCCTTGGGCTAATGTTTGGAGACACTATGCCTGCACATTGTGCAGTGGCAGTGGGACAACAAGGACAGTTGTCCAAGCTTTATAATTGTGAAGCCCTTGTAATGATGATGATGGGTGGCTTCTTCCTGCGTTAACCATCACACAGCCCCTAGGGCAGATCACTCTACTTACACCACTTACAGACTGAGCTGTCAGAACTTCGCCTCCATCATCACTCGCTTTTACGGCACTTCTGATAAATTACTGCATACATGGCATACGATTACATCTCTGCCAGCAAAAAACAACAGGACTTCAAATAGTGTTTTCACATTCTAGTGAAGCAGTGGTGTAAAACCACTCGTGCAGCCCCTGACCAGATGTCCCCATGTTGTATACATTTGTTTACAGCATACATTTTTTTAACATTTACACATGCTGTGTTTTTTTAACGCATGCTTTTTTTCTACACTGTCCAGTTGGACAGTGAAGAAAGATATTTGTAAAAAAATAAATTAAAAGTGGTCCCTGATGCTTTCCTTTTGTTTAAAAAAAAATGACGTGGGCTTCGCCATATTTTTGCATGCTAGCCAGGTACATCAGGCAGGTACGAGCTGCCCCCACCCCAGCTGCCTAGTTGTACCCAGCTGGGAGCCAAAAATATAGGGAAAGACTTTTTTTAAATGATTCCATGAATTTCATTAAATAATTTTAAAAATATGTGGACTTCGCCCTATTTTTTGTCCAGCCAGGAACAACTAGACAGCTGGGGGCTGGAATCAGCAGCGCAGGGTGGCCCAAGCTTTCTGTTTCCCCCCCCACTGCAAATTGCAGTCCGCAGCTGCCCTAGAAAATGGCACGTTCTTCTGGCGCTGTATCCAACACTTCCAGGGCCCTGGTGCCAGGTGGCTCGCTGGGTAATAATGAAATTATGGCCAGCTTTGTATTATCAGCTGGCCCTAAGCCCGAAATTCATGATGTAATGCCAATATTAGACATGGTCACCATGAATTTCTATTAAATAGTTAAAAAAAACACAAAACATAGAAAGAACATTTTATTAGAAATAGAACAAAATACAATTATTGACGCCATCTTTATTGAAGAAAAAAACCTCCGATGTAGTTCAAACGATATCTTCTTCAGCTCTCCTACATCTCTACCAGCATACACATGTCTGCTGGTAGAGATGTATCTCAGCACTCGGCCGTGGGAAAGTTCATCTGAGTTCACTGAGCTCAGATGAACTTTCCCACGGCACCCCAATCACTTCCAGAAGTAAGGTGAGATCAGCGCTCACTTCAGGCAGTGTTGGCGGTGACGTCAGAGTCAGGGTCACACCGGCTATTTCAAACGAACAGCTGATGCATCAGTTGTTTGTTTGAAAAAGCCGACGGGCTTTTAGAAAAAGCCTGCTATTGCAAATAGCCAGCTATTTCAAAGGACGTTTTACCGCCGGACACTTCAAGCGATCAGCATCAGCTGATCGCTTGAAATAGCTGGCGGTCTTTTTTAAAAAGTGATAGTGTTCCCATTTCAGCCTTTTCCTCAGCCCCCAGACCACTTTTTTGGGTCCAGCAGAAAATTACTTGCATTTCCCATTGACTAACATTGGACTTGCTACTCGTACTGAATACCCAAGTATTACGATCTACTCGGTACGAGTGTAGCGAGTCTGAATATTTGATTGCTCGTTCATACCTAGGAGAGAGCCCTTTACTTGGTGTTACTTTCCATGTGTTACTCCACTATATGTATTAAAATGAACACTGGAAATAATGGTGACAGAGATAAATTTCATCTCAGCACACAGTCCTGGGCTGCAAAAAATGGCATCTAATTCTCCTAATAGTTCTGAAGTGAGCAGGACAGGAGCAGTACATATTTCACAGCTGATACAGCCACCATATAAGAGAAATGTTCAGACACCGACCACAGACTCCTATGAGCTGTCTGCCATATTTACTGTTCCTAAATGTTTTTTATTAACAATAACATTTTTATAAAATTTTTGAACAGTTCCAAAAACTAGAAATGTATCGACAGGTTCATTATGGCACAACATGAAAAAACAGTTCTAACAATAGTACTTATGAAGTATCACACTTGAACCTGGGGAAGAAGAGAGGAAAAAGAGAATATTAAACAATCCTCTACATTGGGATAACGTGAAAGTTGAGGATGAGAAAAAAAAAACAAGGGGAGAAAAAACAGGGTACGGTATACTCTCCAAGTTAAGACTCTCAAAGAATCAACCAAGTGACCTGGGTGGTCTAAATCTTTACATGTAATAAGCGTAACAATCTACTCTATAATTGCCGTAGGCAAAATCGTGTCGGACCCCGAAAACGCCGTGGCTATGTCACTATGTGACGTCACCACGCGCAAGCAATGGCCGCGAAGCGGCCATTGCGAGTCGCTGGCCGAAAATAGAACCAGAGGCTCGGCCACAAACTTAGCGATTTACCGCTGAGGTAGCGCGAGCAATGGCCGCGAGGCCATTGCGAGTCGCTACCTCAGCCGCCGCCTCTGCCGCAATTCCCTATACTTTCAATGGGGATCTATTGCGAGTCGCTGTGTAGCGCGAGCAATGGCCGCGAGGCCATTGCGAGTCGCTACCTCAGTCGCCGCACCTGTCGCAACTCCCCCTATACTTTCAATGGGGATCTATTGCGACTCGCTGTGTAGCGCGAGCAATGGCCGCGAGGCCATTGCGAGTCGCTACACTTGCAGGTTGGTGTAAAGATGTCATTGGAATAATTGGATTATTATTTGAAAATCTAAAAAAAAAATTAAATCACAGCTAGTCTTTTATATATATATATGAAACACGTGCACTTTCTATGCATAATTTACAAAGTACTCAGAATAGTTTTCTAATAACTGGACACGCACTCCATCTCTGTTGAATTTTGTCTCTTTTGGAAGCGTCCCATGCAATAATCAGATCATATGAAAAAAATGAGTCCACCCTTTGCCAGACGTCCTCTAATGTGGGGACTGTGTGTGACTTTCATTTGGAAGCAAGAGCTTGTCTGGCAGCAATTAGTATATAGGAACATAGTGATCTATTAGCATAAGGGAGGTCAGTAATATCTATGCTTAATAGAGCCAGCATTGGGTGCAGCTGGACACTGCCCCCAGCACAAGCTGACAATATTCTAAATATATTTTCCCAAAAGTGACTTATTTTACAACAGGACCACCAGAAGTGCAAAAGTGTGCCTATTTCACTGCTATTCTTCCAACAAAGGTGGGAAGTTCCTTGGGACAAATGAGCTATGCAATTAGGGCGTAGGTACCATTGGAGTTTATTTTTTTTTGAGATTTCCAAATGGTTTATGCATGAAAAACATTTAATGGACCAGGATATGGCTAATTGCCATTGTTCTTGGGTAAAGGATGTGCCAGATCATTTTCTTGTTTGGCCATATATGGAAGCTTATTTTGGTCTTGGGGACAACTTAGATAGTCATAAGCAACTGAAACCCCTCTTGTAAACTTTTATTCCCCCAAAAAAAGTGTTGAATAGGAGAAGCAGCTACTTGAGAGAAAATTGTTGGATGGGAGGATAGAAAACTTTTCAATTGAACATAGGAAAAGTAAAAATTACTAGGGAGTCGTTATAATGTCGACAGGTCTTCAAATTTTTTGAGAGATGCCCCTGAAATTATTGCCTGTAAGTTAGGGACACCCTAGTCGTCGGAGTGATGAAATTGGGAGAATGGGACCACCAGATCAATGCTAGTAAATGAGATATATTTCAAGGGGATGTGAAACAACTTTCTAGAGACCAACTTCCTCCACACTTTAAGAGCATGTTCCAGAGTGAGTGAGCAGGTTTGCGATGCTAAACTCTGCCTCCAGCGTTATTCTAGTGGATTGGAGTTTGGTAGTTGACCTTTCCATAACAACCCATGAGTGGTTGGACCTAGGGTCTCACGATTCATTAAGAGCATCCCAAACTGCCCTCCCGACATCTTATGAAATAACAAAGTTCTTTGAAATCTGTTTTTTTTTTTACCAGCCTAGATGAAGCGGAGTAGTAAGGATTGGATCTCATCTAATGTTTTTTTTTGGTATGGGCAGTGGAACACATCTTAGAACGTACAAGATTTTTGGCAAAAAGATCATCCAGCACGTCTGTATGCGTGCCATCCAGGAAAATTCTAGTGCGCTTATTCTATTTAGTTCTGGCTTAATAGAATACAGTAAATCTGAAATATTTTTAGAAATTAGATTAATGGAGGGGGATTCTAGTTGGATTCCCAGATAGGTAGTAGAGTTTTTAGCCCAAGTAAATGACAGTAAGCTTTTAAAACTGTTACTCACTCTAGGCGGACAGCCAATCGGGAGGACCATCAACTTTGAGGAGTTCAAATTGTAGAATGATACTTGTCAAACTGAGAAAGGATAGACAAGAGGGCCTGGAGAGATTTTTCTGGATCTGTTACCGAGACAATTACATCTTCAACGTATAGTCCAACCAGGTGGGTCGTACTCCCTATCTTTATTCCTGTGATATCATCGCAGGTACGTATTTTCTCCGCCAGCGGCTCCATTACCAATGTAAAGATTGCAGGTGACAACAGACACCCCTGACGGATACCATTAGAGATATCAAAAAGGCCAGAGCTAAAGCCTGCTGCCAATACTTTGGCACTCAGGGAGATGTACAATGCCATAATGGCTTTCTGAATATGTCCAGTAAGCCCAAATTTGGCCAACACAGCCTCCAGGTATCCCCAGTACACTCGATCAAACGTTTTTTCTTGTGGTTTCTGTTAGTGAGTGAGGAACATGCAGATATATGAATTAAGTCCAGTTATTAATCATTATAGGAGCCTATGGTCAGGAGCAGATCTAAAGCACATCTGCCCTGTTTGATGCCTAGGCACCGCCCATTCTGCTCTTAAATGTTGAGTTCTGATATTTTCATATCAAGAAATCATAATGCTGACCCAGAATGAATGATGAATAAATTAATAAAAATATAAATTTCTTTACATTCTAACGTAATGCTATTTTAAAAATATTTGTTATATTTAAGAATCAATATGCGTGTAATTTACCTTTAAAGCTTATTAGTATTGATTCCTCAAATAATAAAAACATGTACCGGTAATTCCAGTAACAGAACTTATTCTGCTAATTCTGCATTGTCTAACTAGGACAAACTAGAAGACATTTCTTGTAAATAATTCTCTGCCAATGGAAAAAATAATAGACTAATGCAAAGTAAAGGAATCATTAAAGATTATACTTACAGATTAATCATTGAACAATAAAGCATGAGAAAAAAATCCTTAGTAATATATAGTTTAAAATATTCCCATTTATCTTAATCATATAACAAGTGCATTTCTACCTTAAAGGGGTTGTTTTTCACAGAAATACTCTTATTTGAAAGACATTGTAGTAATCAGCTGTTCGGTGCAGTTCTGTCTCCACAGATCCCTTGCAAATAAGTAATTTTACTGTAGGATGCATAACATGTTAGCTAATTTTCCAAGAAGTGTAGCGTTTCCTTGGATTGTTGTGTACTGTTATATAGTGCTTCTGAAAATAAACACAGTAAACACATGGGTTTAATGGAATCAACCACCAGGATTTAACCCCTGTAAATCAGTGCAGCAGGTGATAAATGTGTGCAGCATGACATCACTATTTGGGTCTTATTGTTATCCTCCCATGAGGGCTTGTCTTTTTGCTGTAAGTCAGCCCTCCCCTCTCATCCAGAATTATCCAGAGGAGTAGGGGCGTTCAGCTTGCAGCAGAAAGACAAGCCAATAGGGGGGAATAAAAAAAAACATCCTCGCCGGGATGGATGTGGAATCTCTTTACAGCAACATCCCACACCAGGATGGATTAAATGCCTGCAAAACCTTCCTGGAAAACACAAGGATTGATGTTGACTCTGTGGTGAAGCTTGCAAAATTCATCCTCACACACAACTACTTTACATTTGACAACAGCATATATTTACAGGAGCCTGGCACCGCAATGGGAAGCAAAATGGCACCACAATATGCAAATCTTTTCATGTCCAAGCTTGAAGGTGACTTTTTATTTTCTTGTCTTATCAGACCTCTGGCCTATTACCGTTATATCGATGACATTTTAATGTTCTGGACAGAGTCTGTGCAACAGCAGAAGACGTTCCATGAACACTTTAATCAGTTTCATCCCACCATCAACTTAACAGTCAACTACTCCTGCACTGAAATCAGCTTTCTGGACACGATCATCAAGCTACAGAACAATGAAGATGAGACATCCCTGTACCGGAAACCAATTGACCGTCCAACATATCTCCGATGGGACAGTTTTCATCCAAAACACATAAAAAAAACTCTATTGTGTATAGCCGGGCCACCAGATACAATTGGATATGTTCTAACCCTACAGATAGAGACAATCACCTTGAGGACCTCAGAAAGACATTTTTGAACCAGATCTACCAACCAAGAGCAATTTTCATAAAAATATAAAAGTTGGGGTTTTTAAACTGCACTGCCAATCATTTCAATAATATTCAAATTCAAACAGTTGGCATGAAGGTAATTTTTATTCTACCCGTTTCAAGGTTCACAGACCTCTTCATCAGGAAAACCACCGCTGTACCAATTTTTCCTGATGAAGAGGTCTATGAACCTTGAAACGCCTAGAATAAAAACCACCTTCATGCCAAATCTTTGAATTTGAATATTATTGGAATGATTGGTAGCGCGGTTTAAAAACCCCAACTTTTATATTTTTATGAAAATCGTTTTATTAAAGGGGAGACTGCAGCAGCCAAAATAAAAGTATTGACGATTATAGTGGTTGTGACTTTCACAACCATACCAGGTGAGCATATTACTTTAAACAGAAAAAGTTTAATTTGTGTTGGTAGCGCCCTATGGTAGCACCTGGTTTCTTTTTCAGATTTCTGCATCTAAGAGCAATTGAAAACCAGATTACAAGAGCCACCAGAATATCAGGGAATCATTTCCTACATTACAAAACTAGAGAAGAAAACAACTGAGTTCCCCTTGTAGTCACCTACAATCCAAGTCTGGAGGTGCTAAGAGGAGCCGCACAGAAACTGCAACCACTCCTACAAAAAGATGCCCGACTAAAATCAATATTTCTGGATCCCCCACTCTGGTGTTTTAGACAACCTCCGAATCTAAAAAGCATAATTGTCAGAAGTGCCCTGTCCTCTCCAACAGCAACAGGAGCCTTTCCCTGCAACCAGAACAGGTGCAAAACTTGTCCATCTATAATGACAATGGACAAGATAAAGATTCCGAGCACAGATCAGGACTACAAGATCCCAGATAACTTCATCTGCACCACAAGCAATGTGGTGTATTTAATTATATGTACCAAATGTTCAACAGGTGGCATGTACGTAGAGGAGACCGGACTACAATTCAGAACAAGAATGAATTCTGATCGCCACACAATAAAAGAAAAGCGTATGGACCTACCTGTAGCAAAGCATTTTTGCATCTCTGACCACATGGTAAAAGACATGAATATGCTCATTTTAAAAAGTAACTTCAAATCTCAGAAAGAGAGATGAATTTGGGAATACAAATTGATAACGACCTTTGACACATTCAAAACAGGATTGAATGTCTCACATGGATTCTATTACGTATTGACTGCCTTGCTGTATCGAAGTGCTGCTGCTGTGGTTTAAATGAAGCCTTTTTTTCCCCTGCTCTCAGTGTGGCTAGAGGAACCTAATGAGTGGGACCTGAGAGTGAAGGTGTGTGTGATGAATAAGACTCATGCTTAGGTGACCCGAGGGGTGTGCCTGGGCTGGTTGCTTCCCACCTCTCGGCCATAAATGGGTCAGATCACATCCACATGATGTTGCTGATTCAGTTCACTTCTGGACTGCGACCTGTTGCGAGCAGACGCTGATCTGAAGCTGCTGTTTCTTCCTCCATTGGAAGCTGATGGGTTCTTTGGTCCATGTGTGGAGGTAGGGATTTATGCCTAGGGCTTCTCAGGAGTTTTAGGGTCTTAGGCTGGCGACTCGGACCTCCTCACCTTCAGAGGAACCTCTGAGTACAGAGTGAGTCAGGGACCCCAGTATCAGGTCCAGAGCATGCTCCCCTGACTCCCTACGCCCAGCTCTGTCCTACTTCTAGGTACCCCAGCCCCCTGATTGACAGATTCATGCGTTTTTACATTAATTGAAAGGGCATTTGGGGGATATCACATCTTCGAACAGACCCAGTTAGAGGACAATGAACTTTGGACACTTCTTATGTGAACTGTCTTGCATGGATTTATAGCTTTCTACACTCACTGAGGAATTTTCAGGTTCCACAGGTTTCAAAGAACAATAATACAATCTGTTCCTCTTATCTCAGAATTTTGATTTTACCTCCCCAGCTCCTCTCCCCTCCCAAGACTGACTCTGCTTTACGTCACCTGTCGTATTTACTGCATCTTTCCACCCTGTATATGTATATATGTGTGTGTCTTCAGAATTTGTGTCATTATCAGCCTGATAAAGAGGTCATATTGTCTCCAAAGCTTGCTTTGTTTACCCTCTTTTTAGTTAGCCATTAAAAGGTATAAACCACTGAGGACTCTCAGATTCTAATATTTTTCTATCTACTAAATAACAGGTAAATAGTGGATGTGCTGCCTGTTTTTTTTTTTATTTTCTTATACAAGATAACAGGGTATAAACATTTTTTACCTTACCAAATAATGATATCATGTTGAACACGTCAATCACCTGCTGTATTAATTTACAGGTAGCTAAATTCTAGTGGTTGGTTCCATTTAAGATTTTAGAGTGGTGACCACAACTTAGCAATGACTTTTTTTTTCTCCACAGAGGGTAGTTATACCTAGGGATGAGCGAGTAGTGAAATATTCGGACTCGCTATACTCGTAACGAGTAGGTCCTGATACTCGATACTCGTTACGAGTATAGCAAGTGCAATGTAAGTCAATAGGGAAGCGAGTAAGCCGAGTAATTCCTCAGCTGCTGGAACCTATAAAGAGGTCTGGTGGCAGAGGAAAATGCTGCAATTGCCCACATGATTGTTTAAAACCCGGTTGTAAAAAGCCACCGGGTTTTAAAGAATCATTAAGCCCCCTACTCGCTTCCCCGCCACCTGACAGCCTGATCCTCCACTACCCCCCACCGCCTCCCCACCCGATCCTGAATTAGGAGCGGGAGCGGGGAGCGAGCAGCAGGGATGGGGCGCGGCGGGGAAGTCGGCGGTGAGAAGACCTCACCGCCAGCTTTCTCCTTCTGTTCTGCGCTCCCCTCTCCCTCCTGCCCCTTCCCGCTTCCTGGAGCTGCACTTCCCGCCCGGTCCTAATTTAGGATCAGGTGGGGAGGTGGCGGCGGTACTGTAGGATCGGGCTATCAGGCAGTGGGAAGCGCAGAACCCAAGGAGAAAGCCGGCGGTGAAGTCTTCTCACTACCGGCATTCCCGCCGGTAGTTTTAAATGAACAGCTGATTCTGGTGAGTTGTTCATTTGAAGTAGCGAGGCTGTCAGTGTTCACGTGAGTTCATGCTTGCCTGATTGTTTATGAACTTTCCCACGCCGGGGTGCACAGCTCAGCTACATCTCTGGTAGAGGTTCTCTACCAGTGATGTAGCTGTGCTAAAGAACAACCCTGGATTGGACTATGTCGGACTGAAAAAGGTTTTATAATAAAGATGGAGTCTAAGTGTCTTTTTTGTTTTGTTTCTAATAAAATATTTTTTCTTTGTGTTGTGTTTTTTTTTTTTAAATTCACTGAAAATTCATGGTGGTCATGTCTACCTTTGGCGTGACCCCATGAATTTCAGGCTTAGGGCCAGCTGATAACACAAAGCTGGCCCTAACCCAGCAGAACAAACATGTAAATGAGTTAACCCACAAAGTGCATTTTAGTTAAAGGAGTCGACCAATACTTAGACAACCCCTTTACATTGCCATGTGCAACCCATAAAAATAAAAGAGCCTATACTCAACTCTCGTGCAAGTATGGTTCCAGAAATATCAGATCTCTTGGGGCCCACAAAACATTGTTATAACACGTGAGCCCCACAAACAATCAGCGTTGCTTCCTTTTCTCTGCCTTCCAACTCGGGAAACAAGTGGTAGCAACAGTGCTCATTTCCTGTTAATTACTTAACCATCTAAAGGTGGAGAGAAGGTATACGACTGTGTTCTAAAAATTAAACATGGGCCCCAGAATAAGGAGTTGCAGATAAAGTGCGTCATATTACAGGGATAATCATTTAGTTAATTTGTGTTGCATATCTGTGGTGTTGAATATAATAATAATAATAATAATAAAAAAGCTTTATTTATATAGCGGCAACATATTCCGCAGCGCTTTACAATGTAGGGGTTAGAGTACAGAAAATATACAGTAAGTAACTACAGTAGAGAACAAATAAAGTACAATAATCGGATACAAAACAATAGGCATAGAATCAATGTAAAAAAGAAAATACAATAAATAAAGCAAGAAATGAAGGTGACCCTGCTCAAAAGAGCTTACAATCTACAACGGGATAGGGGTTGCACAAGGTACAGGGGCTTATTGCACTGATGGTCCAGGCATCTTGAGGAAATGGGGTATAGGACTAAGCTTACATGGATGGTCATTATACAATCTGTGTAGACCTTTTTGGTTTGGTGGAGTTTGTAGAAGAGTAATGTCCAGAGGGATAGCCCATTCACTGTCTACAGTGCAATGGACTTCTATTAGGGAGTATGATAGGCCGCCTTAAAAAGATGCATTTTTAGGGATCATCTGAAGCCATGCAATTTGTCGATAGTCCTGATTTCTTGGGGTAAAGCATTCCAGAGGTTTGGTGCAGCTCTGGAGAAGTCTTGGAGCCGGGAGTGGGAGAATCGGATTAGTACAGATGTTAGTCGAAGGTCATTTGAGGAACGTAGAGAGAGCGGGTGAGGTGATAGACAGAGATAAGGGAGGAGAGGTAGGGGGGTGCTGCACTGTGAAGAGCTTTGTGGGTGAGAACAAGCAATTTGAATTTGATCCTGTAGTATACGGGCAGCCAGTGCAATGACTGGCACAGAGCAGAGGCATCTGAGTAACAATTGGCCAGATGGGTGATCCTGGCTGCTGCATTAAGGATGGACTGGAGAGGAGAAAGTCTGGTGAGGGGGAGGCCGCTTAATAGAGAATTGCAATAGTCAAGGCGGGAATGGATTAGGGCAACCGTGAGGGTTTTTGTTGTTTCCAGGGTGAGAAAGGGGCGGACTCTAGAGATATTCTTCAGGTGTAAGCGACAGGAGCGGATGAGACATTGTGTGTGGGAGGAGAAGGAGAGATCGGTGTCAAACATAACACCCAGACAACGAGCCTGCTGCCTAGGCGTTATCGTGGTGCCGCAAACTGAGAGAGAGATGTCCAATTTAGGGAGGTTAGTGGATGGGGGGAGCAGAAGAAGTTCAGTTTTGGAAAGGTTTAGTTTCAAATAGAGAGTGGACATGATATTGGAAACTGCAGCTAGACAGTCATTGGTGTTCTTTAATACCGCAGGGGTAAGGTCAGGGGCTGAAGTGTATAGTTGTGTGTCATCAGCATAAAGATGGTACTGAAAGCCAAACCTGCTGATGGTCTGTCCAATCGGGGCCGTGTAGAGAGAGTAGAGGAGAGGGCCAAGGACTGAGCCCTGAGGGACCCCAATAGTGAGGGGAAGAGGGGAAGAAGTTAAGCCGGCAAAAGATACACTGAAAGAGTGGTCAGAGAGATAGGAGGAGAGCCAAGAGAGAGCAGTGTCCTTTATGCCAATGGAGTGCAGCATAGAGAGTAGGAGCTGATGGTCGACAGTGTCAAAAGCTGCAGAGAGATCAAGGAGAATAAGCAGAGAGTGGTCACCATTACGTTTTGCTGTCAGAAGGTCGTTGGTCACTTTGATGAGGGCGGTTTCTGTAGAGTGAAGGGGGCGGAAACCAGACTGTAATGGATCTAGAAGAGAGTGAGCGGAGAGGTAACGGGTGAGGTGGGAATAGACCAGGCGCTCCAGGAGCTTAGAGATGAAGGGGAGATTGGAGACTGGTCTGTAGTTATTTGTGCAGGTTGGGTCGAGAGTGGTTTTCTTTAATAATGGAGTAATGATCGAGTGTTTGAAGGAGGAGGGGAAGATGCCAGAAGAGAGGGAGAGATTGAAGATTTTGGTTAGATGAGTGGTGATGACTGGAGAGAGGGACTGGAGCAGGTGTGAGGGAATGGGGTCAGTAGTGCATATGGTGGGATGAGAGGAAGAAAGGAGCCTGGAGACTTCTTCTTCTGTGACTGGGTCAAATGTGGAGAGTATACGGTATAATGTGAAAGGCTTCTATTACTTTACTTTTTTAACAATAAAATTTCTGTCTGTTTAGTTTAGGAATACACTGTGAAAGAGGGAGAAATGGTTCACATAGGGTCTTATCTGTGTAGTGAAGGATATAGCTCGGTGTGTGATACACTCACCTTTGAAGGTTGTGCCAGTTCACAATACCTATTGTGAGCCAGGCTGCTGCACCTCCTAAAGGATCCAAGGTGTGTAAAAAATGAAAAGGAATTTCCACGTGCGCTGACCCGGGTATTGATTGGACTTTAAGGCTTGATCCAAGAATCTTTATTTGTAAAATCTCAACGTGTATTGTGAGGTTCTCCTCACTTCATCAGGAGATACAAGCATGCTTGTATCTCCTGATGAAGTGAGGAGAACCTCACGATACGCATTGAGATTTTACAAATAAAGATTCTTGGATCAAGCCTTCAAGTCCAATCAATTCCCGGGGCAGCACACGTGGAAACTCCTTTTCATTTTTTACACACCTTGTCTGTTTAGTTTGTGACACTTATGTGCAAAATTATTTTTTGTTAACTCATTTTATTTTGTTACAGCTAAGAACAGTCAGTTACTATTCCAGGCAATGCCAGGTATTACATCCAGGGCCGGCCTTATGTTGAATGGTGCCCTGTGCGAATTTGCCTTATGGTGCCCCCACGCCATTACTTACTCAGAACACATGAGCATACATGTTTGTACATGATCTATTCATGGTCTTCAAGGAGAGCAGGGAGGGGCGTTCCTATGCTAGGGTCAGAAAAAATCAGGGACCCAAACCCCAAGACCTATATCCCCTCCCACCTGGCATTACCAACCCTCCCATATATAGAGGTGTCACCTGTCATCTTACAGGAGGAGGAGGTGAGCTGTGATATCACCTATTGTGAATGGTGGATCCTGTGTTATCTACTGTATATAGAGGTGTTATCAGTCATTGTACAGGAGGTGATCTGTGACATCACTTATTGTGAATGGTGGATCCTGTGTTATCTACTGTATATAGAGGTGTTATCAGTCATTGTACAGGAGGAGGTGAGCGGTGATATCACCTATTGTGAATGGTGGATCCTGTGTTATCTACTGTATATAGAGGTGTTATCAGTCATTGTACAGGAGGTGGTGAGCTGTGATATCACCTATTGTGAATGGTGGATCCTGTGTTATCTACTGTATATAGAGGTGTTATCAGTCATTGTACAGGAGGAGGTGAGCTGTGACATCACCTAATGTGAATGGTGGATCCTGTGTTATCTACTGTACATAGAGGTGTTTTCTCCTATACATAGCAGTGCTGATGATGCACTGGTATAAATGGCACCGGTGATGAGACAAACGCAGCTTCAACACTAACAAGACTATTAAGTTATTAAAAGTATGAACAATTTTCTAAAACGGGAACTAAAGTTCAAATCACGCCTTTTTTTTGTAACGTTGCAATAAAATACAATAAGAGGCGAACAAAACATTGTGTCTACCCAAACATGATATCAGTAAAAACATCAGCTCAGGGCCTAAAAAACAAGCCCTCACATAGCCCCAGATCCTGAAAAGTTACAGCATTACAGCTACGTTGACACGCTGTGTATTTGCAGCAAGTGTTTTTCTTGAAAAAAAACCTCCATATAGAATACTGCACCCCACAGTCCTCCATATAGTATAATGCACCCCACAGTCCTCCATCTAGAATGCACACCCAAACTCCTTCATTTATTATAATGCACGCCACAGTCCTCCATATAGTATAATGCACCCCACAGTCCTCCATCTAGAATGCACACCCAAACTCCTTAATTTATTATAATGCACGCCACAGTCCTCCATATAGTATAATGCACCACACAGTCCTCCGTATAGTATATTGCACCCTTAAAGCATGACATATAGTACAATACACCCCCACAGTCCTCCATATAGTATAATGCAGTGTACTCACTGATTAAGAAGAAAAAAGTAAATACTCACCTCTCTTCTCGCTGCTCCAGTCTCCTCAGCATCTGCTCTGCACGTCTCAGCACAGTGGGACTCACTGAGGACATCATCGTGCCCCGTTGTGCTGAGCTGCAGAGGGCAGACAGCGGCGGCCGGGACTCGGGAGAAGAATGCTGCTGGCAGAGGCGGCTGGGACTATAGTAGTGAGAGCAGGATCCGCGGGGGGCTACCACTGGTACACACACCTTGTATGCACTCGGCTCCACTTCATACACCTTGTATACACTCGGCTCCGCTCCGTACACCTCGTCGCTCTGTACACACGCAGCTCCGCTCCGTACACCTCGTACACACGCGGCTCCGCTCCGTACACCTCGTACACAAGCGGTCCGCTCCGTACACCTCGTACACACGCGGCTCCGCTCCGTACACCACGTACACACGCGGCTCCGCTCCATACACCACGTACACACGCGGCTCCGCTCCGTACACCACGTACACACACGGCTCCGCTCCGTACACCACGTACACACGCGGCTCCGCTCCGTACACCACGTACACACGCGGCTCCGCACACCACGTACACACGCGGCTCCGCTCCGTACACCTCGTACACACTCGGCTCCGCTCCGTACACCTCGTACACACGTGGCTCCGCTCCGTACACCATGTACACACGCGGCTCCGCTCCGTGCACCACGTGCACACGCGGCTCCGCTCCGTGCACCACGTGCACACGTGGCTCCGCTCCGTACACCTCGTACACACGTGGCTCCGCTCCGTACACCTCGTACACACGTGGCTCTGCTCTGTACAACTTGTGCACACGCGGCTCCACTCCTTACACCTCGTACACACTCAGCTCCGCTCCGTAAACCTCGTACACACGTGGCTCCGCTCCGTACACCTCGTACACACGTGGCTCCGCTCCATACTCCTTCTACACACACGGCTCCGCTCCGTACACCTCGTACACACGTGGCTCCGCTCCGTACACCTCATACACACGTGGCTCCGCTCCGTACACCTCGTACACGCGTGGCTCCGCTCTGTACACCTCGTACACACGCGGCTCCACTCCTTACACCTCGTACACACTCAGCTCCACTCTGTAAACCTCGTACACACACGGCTCCACTCCGTAAACCTCGTACACACGTGGCTCCGCTCCGTACACCTTGTACACATGCGGCTCCACTCCTTACACCTCGTACACACTCAGCTCCGCTCTGTAAACCTCGTACACACACGGCTCCGCTCCGTAAACCTCGTACCCACGTGGCTCCGCTCCGTACACCTTGTACACACGTGGCTCCGCTCCGTACACCTCGTACACACGTGGCTCTGCTCTGTACACCTTGTGCACACGTGGCTCCGCTCTGTACACCTTGTGCACACGCGGCTCCACTCCTTACACCCCATACACACTCACCTCTGCTACATTCACACTCACCTCTGCTACATTCACACTCACCTCTGCTACATTCACACTCACCTCTGTTACATTCACACTCACCTCATCCATTTCTTCACTTCATGCTGCTTGGTGGAAGCTGCCCTGCAAACTCGGAGATGCTGATCATGTGATCCCTGACTCCTCCCCCTTCATTGACATCATCACAGGTCCTGTAAGCACAGGCCTGTGCAGCTCCACAGGTGGGCTCACACTGCAGGGTGGGGGGGGGATAACGAAGCGGCCAGGACTATAGTAGAGGGAGCGGCATCAGCAGGGGGCCGCGCTACCACCAGGTGCCCCTGCGGATGCCGTCCTCTGTCTACTAGCAGCCGCACAGATCTAGCAAAGCCCCTGGGAGCGGGAGCAGGGCAGCAAATAACGGTGACAGCTGTCTCCCTGCGGGGCCCCCTGGAGCGTGGCGCCCTGTGCGGCCGCACGACTCGCACATGCCTAGGGCCGGCCCTGATTACATCTACTGGTATATATAATCTTCCAGGGGCGGACCTGCCGTGGTGCAGCTGCTTCAGCTGTACCAGGGCCCTGACCGTCTAAAGGGCCCCTCAAGCACCTGTAGGGGGCCCTTCATAGCCGCCCCCCGTGACCCTGTGTCAGAGAAGAGGAGGTTAACTGAGGAAAGCTTCCCCTGCTTCCCAGACCTGAAATGCGCGGTTCGGCGCAGGTAGGAGCCGCTCGCCAACCCCCCTGAATATAGGATGATAAGATCTGGAGCCTCCTAGTTCACTGCAGTCCTCACAATATCCTTTGACAAGCCACATGCGGACTACAGGCCATATATTGTAAAGGCTTGCATTAAGAGGAATATAGGTTGTGGTACACGGGTTGAGATTAGGGCATTCACTAACTGATCTGTAGTATCCTGCTGGGGTGTGGCGAAGGAAAGGAGATTAGTTGAGGCAGAAACAAGTACATTTTTAAGAAGTAAAGCGACTGTGTGTGAATGTGCTCTGTGTTGCAAAGGAAACTTTGGTGTAGTTAAGGACTGGTCATCTACTATACTAAGTTACTACCAGGTGGCTGTTTAGTGAAATACTGATTAATTTGGTCAGGTGTAGTGATGGGCGAATCCTAAATTACTCGGAATCGCTTGACTCTAGCGAGTCCGAGCACAGGACTCGCTACTCGTTGCGAGTCTAGCGAGTCCAATGTTAATGAATGGGGAAGCGAGTAATAGCGAGTAGTGTGAGATTTACAAATCGCAGATGTATCTCGGAAGCTTCAGCCTGAAGCAATCCTAGTTTTGTCATTTATTTGCATTGGACTCGTTTACTTTGCAACTGTAATCGCTGGGAAACTCGCACAGATAAGAGTCCTGTCTTCTCTGTGTGCTGGCTGCCAGCTCCAGGGTCCTAGAGCCTGCCTGCTGCCTGATGTAGCAGAGCTGAGATTGTTCTCAGTCTGCTCATTCCCTGTGTACAGACATGAATGTCTGTGCACAGAGATGATGTAGAATTTCATGAAATAATTTAAAAAAAATGTGTGGGGATCCGCGCAATTTCTATGTCTAGCCAGGTACAGCTAAGCAGCTGGGGGCTGCAATCCGCAGCACAGGGATGCCCAAGCTTTCTGGGCACCCCCCGCTGCAAATTGCAGCCCGCAGCCGCCCCAGAAGATGGCGCGTTCATTGAAGCGCCATCCTCTGGCGCTGAACCCCGCTCTTCCAGCGGCCCTGGTGGCGGTAGCACGCTGGGTAATAAAGGGGTTAATACCAGCTTTGTTATACAAGCTGGTATTAAGCCCGAGATTCTTAATGTCAGGCCACGTTTGACCCAGCCACTAAGAATCTCCAATAAAGGGTTAAAAAAACACAAAACAGAGAAAAATTTTTATTTGAAATAAAAAAAAAAGCCATTAGAGACTCCATCTTTAATTAAAAAAATCCTCTTCCGTCCGACGTAGTCCAAAACGCTATGTCCTCTCTGCTACATCCCCTGTGCATAGATAGATGTCTATGCACAGGGAATGAGCAGACTGAGAACAATCTCAGCACTGCTACATCATGTCTGTGAGCAGGCGGGCTCTAGGACCCTGGAGCTGGCAGCCTGCACAGAGAAGACAGCTGGACTCGGCTCGCAATGTAACAGCAGTTACTTTGCGAGTTTCCCTGCTATCACACGCACAGTAGCTGAGTCTAATGCAAACAATGGCAATCCTAGTTTTGTCAGCGTTTCTGACAAAACTAGGATTGATATTGATTTGCATTGGACTCGTGCGAGTAATCACTGGGAAACTCGCAGAGTACCGAGTCCTGCGAGTCCCTTACTACTCGCCGAGTAACGAGTCCTAGCGAGTAGATTCGCCCATCCCTAGTCAGGTGGTCTCCCTCATTGAACTTTCTAAGGCTGGCTTCACATAGCGGGTTTGATCCGATCCGTGGCTGTCCGTGTAAACCAGACAGCCCCGGACCGGATTTTGACACCATAATATCCTATGGGGCCGGATAGAAGCCGGATGGCAGCTCTCTGCCATCCGGTTTGTATCTGTCCGGGACAGTCCGGGAGAATTCAGAATTCTTTCACGGACACAAAAACTTTGCTTGCAGCGTTTTTGTGTCCGAGAGGAAAATATCTCCTCTAATTGCCTACTCTCAGATTCTCCCAGATGCCCAGGTCTGGGAGGATCTAGGAACCGGACACTTGCGGCTGCATGCCGCTTTTATTTCAGGACCGCGGCTAGCTCCGTGCAAGCCGCGGTCCTGACTCATCAGCAGCGGCAGCGGCGTGCGGAAGCACACCGGACCCGAGGGCATATTAGCCCTCCAGTTCTGTGTGCTGATCCGATCCAGGGCTGTCAGATTCACCCTGACAGCCATGGATAGGATCAAATCTGCTATGTGAAGCCAGCCTTAGATCTGGTCATGGCCAAACAAACTTATCAGTAGCATACACCCAGCAAGGACTACATCTTCATGTAATGTGTCGGGGCAGAGGAGACGAGTACTTTGCCCACAGCTGCTGCTCCGCACCACAATACAGTTGTAGCAAACAATCAATTGAGTTTATTTTATTTGTTTCACTGTTCTCTGTGAATATGCAGGATATACTGTATTTCATTCTAAGAAGCCTAATTATGAGGTTCTTTAGCGAGACACCACATTTAAGATTGGTTTCTCAACCTATCAATAACATCATATACAACCTAGACAACACTCTTAGGCTGTATTCCCAAGGAATGCACCAATGGTGGACCTTTTTCAGCAGAGGTCCTGTTGTGATATTTACCACTACGTCTATAATTGCAAAAGAGGCGTGGAGAAGTTGAACATTTTCTAGAGTAATACTCCATAGCATAAATTGACATTCTGCTGGTCTCAAACCTTTAGCTCCTGTCAATTGTCCATGAGCTTTCATAAAATCTTTGCTGGCACTGTAAAATGCAGGAGATTTTCCGCAAGCACAGAGGAAAATTTGGACAATGCCTACAATGTTGTAACTTAGGGTTAAATGAATTTACCTTTGCTTGGCTAAGGGTGTTTAAGTTAATAGAAAAATGTATGTTATGTTTCTTACTATTTTATCAGTTTTGCTTCTTACTGTGCCACAACAACGATTTTAACAAGAGAAACAAAAAGGCATTTCACAAATGTAAATAAAGCTGTTTTACCTGCTGTCAGGCACTCTTGTTGTATAAGATTTTTATTTTTCAGAAATAGAATGAAATGTCTGAACCATATTGATTTTTTTCCAAAGACAGACAATTGCAGGTATATGACAAGAACAATGTTGTGAAATAGGAAACGAAAAGCCGAGGCTGACGATTAATTAGAATGAAGCATTCCTGGAGTCTGTTTGTCAAAAAAAAAGTTTTAAAAAAGTCTCTAAAATAAGATAAAAATTAATGTTTTTATTTTTGCATTTCAAGCACCTAATGACAAAAAATACAACTTAGTAAATAGAGTTACAAAATAATCTGTCCATCCAGCAAACATTGGGTTAATTATCCTATTTTTGGCAGTGACAAAGTCATGTTGGACCTCAAAAAAGGAAGCAGAATTTGTGACATGGAGCTCATCTGAGTGATTGATAAGTAGACAGTTTAAGAACCATATTTGAAAGACATGTGTTTTCAGAGCAGATGCTTCTTTCTGAGTTTACATGAATTACTACTGTTTTCTTGGTGGGCATTTTGCCTGGATAATGGCATAAAATCTTAATTAAAAGGCACTCTAGTGTAAACCAGCATAATATAAATAACATTAAGCCTTCAGTACAGCTGTAGTGGCTCCAATCATTTTACGTAGACACTTATTGATTTTGAACTAAACTGTTAGAAAAACCTGGGACTACATAAATACTTCAAACACTCCACTTCAGTTTTGTAGGTATTTTTGAGAAAATATTTGGGAGGTGGAAGGTAGCTTGAATCTCTTTGCTGTATGTAACTGGACGCCGCAGATTTTTTTGTCTTTTGCAGTCTTTGTGAATGTTTTAAGTAAAGAGAAGGGGGAAAGAAAAGCCCCAAAAAATAAGTCAATACCATCTAAGGCTGGGGTTCCACATAGAAGTCCGTTTTTGGAAGTGATTTTCATCACCAATCCGTTTTTTTTGGGTGCTTTTTGAGCCTCCTGCACTCCTGAACGTTTTTGGACTTAGTCATTTTTTCATTAAAAACGCATGCGCGTTAACGCATGCGCAAACACAAGTGCCAAATATGCCATGCGTTTGCGCATGCGTTTCCCATAGGGCCCCATGTTAAAAAAACACATGCGTTTTTTAACTGATGCCAAAAACGTTGCATGCAACGTTTTTGGCTCAAAAACGGACAGGGCAATGTTTTGACCTCCAGAGAAAAACGGACAGGGTGTTTATTACATCCAATCCGTTTTTCTGTCAGTTTTTGGACTTAGAAAAAAAAATTAACAAAGATAAAGCCAAAAACGGACTGAGGGCTCATGTGGAACCCCAGCCTAATAGAAAAATAGAAGCAATAACAGTCCTCAACTGGAAGCGATGTGTGCAGTCACAACATCCATAAAAGTGAGGAAAATGGCCACTGCTGCCCCATGGCTTGAATAAATGGTTCCTCGAAATGTAAAATGGAAAAAATGGTAACTGTCATGTTTCCATTTTTGCCAAATATCTTTTTTTCCTTGCCTACTGGGCATTGTCACATTATGCAATGTCGATGTCTGGATCAATAATCGGGGTGCTCAGGCAAGCCCGTTATTCAGTTAAGTTTAGCGATTGCACCAGCGCCACGGTCCAGTCCTCGTTCTGCATGTTTCATGGCTGTTAGCCAATCAACATACAGGGATTTCCTGAAATACATAATAATTTTGTAGCCATGTTAACTGGCCGCATCTTGTCATCAGATCTTATTTAAGGCCCATTGACGCTATGCTCATTACACTGTTATCTACAATCAATGTAGGGATAGCTGGTGGAGCAGGGATAATTTTGGATTACAGACATATATGTAGGTAAGTCTTAATACTCCTATATTCATACTATTGCTGCAACTTAAAATCAAAAGGTCTTTTGATGGCTAAATACTGGCCTTTATTCTACTAAAACTGCTGTTATCTGTACTCAATGTATGGATAGCTGTGGGAGCAGGGATAGTTTTTGATTATAGGCATATAGGCAGGGTTTATTGCCTCACAGTTTCTCTATAGGTATACTGCTACTGCAACCTAAAACCAAAGTCATTTTCAGAGCTAAAAACTGTCTTTTATTCTAGTAAACTGCTGTTACCTGCATTCAGTGTAGTGATAGCTGGTGGAAGTTAAATAGTTTTTTGATTAGAGTTGGCATATAGGCAGGGTTTATTCCCTGAGGGTACCTTTCTATGCTACAACCACGGGAGACATTTTTGACGACGGTATGTCGCCCTGGAATTATCGCCGTCAAATTGCCTCCCAATTGTGCCGTGTAATTTGGGAATTTGGCGGCGATATGTCGCCTTGCTCCTGTCGCCTGATTTCAGAGCACTGCTCTGAAATCAGGCGACCGGAGTAAGGCGACATATCGCCGCCAAATTCCTAAATTACAAGGCACAATTGGGAGGCAATTTGACGCCGATAATTCCAGGGCGACGTGTCGCCGTCAAAAATTTCTCCCGTGGTTGTGGCGTATAAAGGTACCCTTACAGTCCTTCTATAACTACACTGCTGTTGCAACCTACAAACAAAATTCCTTTTTAGGGCTATATATTTTTATTTCTATATTAATATCGTAAAGTTTACTGGCAAATAAAGTATCTACCTAAATTTAAATGTGCAAGGCTTGTGGTAAGAGTAGGAGAGGTGGTCTTGCTACTGATGGTGCATGCAGAGACCCAGGGCCAGGCAAAACTGTGCCTGCAGTGGGAGCACAACAAACATGTTCATCCACATTACCTAACTTCCTGTTCCATTTAGCAGGAGGCGAGGGACACCACTCATAAAGGCAGAACAGTGCAAACAGATGGTGGGTACGATGGCAGATAATGCTTCCAGTGTGTTTCACAGTATCACCCTGTTTTCCACATGGTCCAGTCTCACTAGCCAAGAGACTGGACCATATAAACCTTGCTCTGATCCTCCTTCCTCCCAGCATAGTGAGTCCTAGGAGACAAGTGATCCAACATTTGGACACTCCGAGGAGCCCTTTACATTTCCATTTATTGAATCTGGCCTTTTGCCCTGCATGTTTCAAGATGGACATGAGGAGATTATGTCAAGTGATGCCCAAATATTTGAGAATCTATGGTCTAAAGAAGAAGATGAGGAACATTACTTACTGTTTTAAGAAGAAGACGATGATGAGGCATAGTTGCCGATAAGTGATGTTATTAAGTCAACAAGTCAGGAGAACCAGAACGTAGAAGAGGAAAATGAAGTGATGGACTATGAATTCACTGGCCCCAACGTGGAAAGATGTCATGAAGAGGGAGGACAGCAACATAGAAAAAGAAGCCATCCATAGCACCACAGCAGACAGTAAGAGGCAGTGGGGTGGCCATAGGGAGAATATGGACAACTGTTCCCCATAGCACCCACTCATGGCAAGTTACCAGGCCAAGGATTAGATATTCTCCATTTTGGGACTTTGTTAAAGAAAGTGCAGATGATAACAGACTGGTAATTTGAAACCTGTGTCTTACCAAGCTCAACAGAGACCTGACCACTACCAACATGCTCAGGCACATGTCATCAAAGCACCCAACACCTAGGTCCACAATCAGTGTCTACATGTGACGCCACTGCCATATCCCCTGTGCAATATGCTTGCCAATCCACTGTCCAGGAAAAATGTGTTGATGCCTCCCACCTTGCACTTGTTATTGAACATTTGCAAGCACCATCAGCAACCATGTCTGGTTCCAGTGCAGCATTCAGCTTTCCCTAACTAAGGCCTTGGAACCAAAAATGAAATACTCAGCCACCCACCTAAAGGCGCAAACACTAAACGGGCACATTTCCAGACTGCTAACGCTAAAGAACTTGCTCTTTTTTCTTGTGGACTCTGAGGTTTTCTGTATCCTCAGGGTGGGAGGCATCCCTTGTTACTCTTTTACCAGCCGCTACTATTTTTCATGGTGTGCTATCCCTACCTTACACTAGCATATGTTTCATAACATCACCTGTGCTCTGAACAACAGAGCTACTGGGAAAGTCCACTAAACCTTAATTTGTGGACAAATGCTTGTGGCCAGGGATGCAACATTTAACTTACAGCACACTGAGTGAACCTTGTGTAGACTGTAACTGAGTAGGACCCTGGGACACCACACATGCTATTGACACCTAAGATTGCAGGCACTAGTTTCATCAGGGTTTCCTCCACCTCCTACAGCAGTTCCTGTACCCTTTCCTCATTATCATCCTTTATCTCAAAATTGGCATTTTGAAGCACGTCATTCATATCACTTGCAAGCTTGAAGCATTGCAGCTCTGCCTCGTTGAAGTAGCAACAGGCTCTGCTGTAATTAATTTGTTTAGGTGACAAACAGCACACACAGAGTTATGGAAAACTATAACAGATTAGACAGATCTGTGTCTCTCAACTACAACCAGATGTGGTCATGTGTGATAATTGTTATAACCGGTTGGTGGCTCTGAAGCTTGGCAAACTTGCACACATACCATGCCTGGCCCATGTGCTTAACTCAGTGGTTCCCCAGTTCCTGAAAACCTGTCCAAGTTTTCCTCAGCTATTTGTAAAGGTACACCACGTGTGCACCCATTTCCTCTGTTTAAGGTCTAACAGTCCTGCAGCAGTGCTTGCAAGTGCAAGCTTACCAACTGTTGTGCAATGTGCCCACATGCTGGAAATTCACATTACAAGTGTTGGCAAGCCTTTGTGAGCAGCAAAGGACAGTATTTGAATATCAGCTACAACGGTAATGCCCATATGTGGTCATATTGCCCATAAATGGTAATGCCCATATATAGTAATATCTCCTATTTATGGTAATGTCCATATATAGTAATATTGTCCATATATGGTAATCAGCATATATGGAAATAGGACTTGGTTCCTCAGGATTACAGTGGGAATAGTGCCCCAAGAAGGAAATACAAGTATAACGCATGACGTCACACACAGTCCCCAGTAGACCACAGGAGGTCACATAGCCTCGAGCATTCCGCAGTATGTGTAAGTTGGAGGGGCATTTTGTTTGGAAGGTCGGTGGGGATGCGGGTTAAGCATTTTTTGAAGGGGCAGGGGTGCAGGATTATGGGGGTGAGGCTTTGGTGGGCAGGTTTGGGGTGTGGGGGGTGGTTTTGTGGAAGGGGTGCAGATTTAGAGTGGCAGGTTTGTTGGGTGGGGATGTAGGCTTGTGAGTTGGTGTGTATTTATGGTGAAGTTTTTGGAGGTGCGGGGACAGTTTTGGGGGGGTGGGGGCATATTTTTTGGGAGGGGTCAAGGTGTGGGTTTGGAGACAAGGTGTTGGGAGTGAGGGTTTAGGGATGCAGGGGTGTGGGATTTGGGGGAAATTTGTTTTGGGGTGCAGAAGTGGGGGTTTCAGATGGGTACAGGGGGAGTGGATGTTTTGGGGTGTGGTGGGGTGAGGGGTAGGTTTGGGGAGGAACAGGGATTAGGTGGGTCAGGTTTGGGTGAGGGGGCAGGTTTAGATTGGGGGGAGGTGTGGGTGGTCAGTTTTGATGCATATATTTGACATACATACACACTCATACACTCACCTTATAACTAAGAACAGTTAGTTACTATACCCGGGCAACTCCAGGCTCTACAGCTAGTTAGAAATAAAACTACAAACACATATCTGGATTCCATCTTTATTACTCCTTCATACCCATCCTTGATTATTTGCGACATCCTCTTGATTGGAGGCTATGGTGAAGAATACAGTGTTCTTTCACTGCAGCCTCCAAACATTGAATGAATGAGCCCCCAGCTCCACTCCAGAAAACAATGACTCACTGAGGTCACCATTCAGGTAAGCAATGTGGCCGCTAACCATAGCAAGTAACATTCTTACTTGACCTGTCCTCGGGTGACCTTAGGAGTCATTGCTTTATGGACCAGAGCGATGGCATCTGCATGTCGAATCTCTGCAACAAATAAAACCGGAGGGAGTGGTTGATGCCTTCTTGGATAGGTGCTTGGAGGAAGTAGAGGTCCACACATGACATTGC